>MTSC01000005.1:600000-907506 GCA_002368545.1 Ramichloridium luteum | reverse complement strand
TATTAGGATTGCCTGATTAGGAAGTATATAGATATTTTCTAAAGTCATAACTTTTGATTTTAAGCATTTTAAGGCTCTTTTGTTATAACTTTGTCATTTTTATAGGTATTTAAGTAGTTTATACATCATTTTATGCAGAATTTTATGCAGGATTTGAATCTACATCAAGATCGCCCCCACATACCTTCTTATAAGGTCGGGGGACATGTCGTCCTTCTTCCTTAAGAGTATAGATATATAATGCTAAGTTATAAATAAAGAATCTTCTTCTTTTATGTTAATTATTGCTTAATAATCACATCATTTGATCCCTTAATTTTTCAAATGTAGTTTTTTCAAGGGGTTTTGTTAGCAAATCTACTATATTTTCTTTAGAAGAAATCCAAGTTAAAACAACTTATTTATTTTATATATTTTCTCGTACAAAATGATATTATATATCAATATGTTTTGATCTAGCGTGTTTTTTAGGGTTATTAGCTAAATCTATAGTAGATTATAAATCTATGAATATTTCGTTATTTATTTTAATATTTAATTTCTTATATAATTTGATAAGGAACTTCTGCTCTTTAATAGCATCTTTTAAAGCTATATATTTGGCTTCATAGCTTGATAAAGCTATTGTTTTTTATAATGCTGATTTCCAGCTTATTGGGGCCTTATGATTTAAAGCATAAATATAGCTTATAGTTGAGCGTCGCGTTAAATAGTCATTCCTTCAATTTAAATTAATGAATCCTTTTAAATAAAGTTCAGATTATGCATTAAATATTAAGGCTTTATTCATAGTAGAATTTAAATATTTCTATACTTTATTTAAAGCTAAAAAATGCATATTTTCAAGTTTTAACATATATCTAGCGCATTAGCTAACTACAAAAGCAATATCTGGCTTAGTTATAATGCTTAAATATATTAAAGCTTCTACTTCTTTTTAATATTATTTTAGTATTTCTTCTTCAAAAAATTCACTAGCCTTTTCGAGCCTTATCCTTTAATCAGCTAGTATTGCTATAGAGTTTAATAAGATTTTATTATATTTTTCTAATATTTTTTATAAATATTTTTCTTAGCTTAGTATTATGGTTTTATTAGGTCTATTTCTAGTTATTTTAATGCCTAAATAATAATTTATAGCCTTTAAATCATTTATAGAGAAGTGATTATTTAAATTATAATATAATCTGTTAATTTTAGCTATTTTTAGCTTAAAAATCAATATATCGTCGATATGGCTAATAATATAAATATTGGTTTCTTTATTATAAAAACAAATATTATTAGATTTTAAAGAAGAAAATCTATATTTATTCAAAACATTAAATAAATAAATATACTATTGTCTAGCTGTTTATTTAAAGCCATATAAAGCTTTATTTAAGTAGCAAATTTGATTTTTGCCTTTTTCAAAGCCTATAGGCTATATTACATAAATTTCTTTATTAATTAAGCTATTAAAAAATGCTAATTTAACGTCCTATTGTTTAATTTTTTAATCTAAGTTTGCGGCTTTATAAAATAATGAATGCTAAGTTTCTAGCTAATATATATTAGAAAAGGTTTGATTAAAATCAACCCCTTCTATTTAATTATATCCTTTAATAACTTAACAGGATTTAAGCTTTATAAGGTTATTATTAGCATCAGTTTTAATTTTATAAACTTATTGTCCTTTTAATAGTAGTATCTTCTTAAAAATTAATAAAATATCGACTAAAATCCATATATTTAGATTTTCTAAGTCTTTTATTTTAAATATTATTGATTCCTGCTATCCATTAGCATTTATACTATTGATAGCATCATTATAAATAATAGGGTCATTAATTTTAATATTAAATAATAAGAATGCTAGTTCGTCTTTAGAATTATTATAATTATTATTATTATTATTTATTGCAGAAATTCTAGGCAAAAGCTCCGCGTTAAGATTAAAGTTATTAATGTCGAGAACTTCTATGTTAGGAAGTACTACGATATTTTTTAAAGATTTATTTTGCAAAATTGTGTTCGAATATTGTCCTTTTAATATAATAACATCTTATGACCAAAATGCTTTATTAAAATATAGATCGAATAATTTATATTAATTTTAACCATAACCCATAATTATAGCCTTATTAGCTCGATTATCAAGCTTTTTAATATTATATTTCTTATAATAAGCTATAGATCCCTATATTCTTAGATTATTTAAATCTAGCTTTTTATTATATTGCATTTCATAAGGGGATTTAAAGCTTAATGCACTATGCGGTATTCTATTATATAAATAAACTGCTGCATTTAGTGCATAGCCCTATAATTCTTTAGGAGCATTAGCCTTAATAAGCATTGCACGGACTTTATTTAATAAAGTCTTATTAGGACGTTTTATTAGTCCGTTTTGCTAAGGTGTATATGGTGAGCTATACTCCTGTACTACACCATATTTATTTAAGAATTCTGTTAATTGTTTATTAACAAATTCTTTAGCATTATTTGATTTTAAGACCTTTAATTTATAGATTTTATTTTCGCTATTACTAGCGCTATTTTCGCTAAATTGTGTTAGAAATAATTAAAATCCAATGTCATAAATGGAAAAAACACTATAGGAGGCTATTATAACTAATGGGACATAACTAAGAGCTATGTTTAGGACCCTAAGCGGCTCGGGCGGATCTATGACCATATTGCGCAAATTTATATAAAATGCGCATTTAGCTCCTTATAAAGCTCTCCGCAAAGGGCGAAGCTGTCCGCAAAAAGCAGATCTTCTTGCAGCAGGCAGCTTCATGACTTTATTATATAAATTTAAATAGAACAAGCATCTAGCGTCCCGAGGACCTTAAGGACCTTGAAGACCTTAAAACCTTTAAAAATGCTAGAAAATATGCCGCTCATAGTAATTAATATGGGGGACATATTAGGAGGACATATAGAGCTACTAAAGTCCTTTAAAAAATAGTTAGAACAATCAAGTTCTTCATTGCTAACAATTCACCACTGCGCAACAAACTCCATTGTTTTATTATCTTTTTATAAATTTTAAATTCATATTAATAATATCTTGAATAAATTATTATAATCTATATTATAATAAAAGCTTTTATTAATATTTGTTTTATTTGAAATTTTTATTTGATCAATTCTATAACATATGTTGTTTATTTCATAATATATAAACTTTTTAAAAAATTAAACATATTATTTAAATTATTCTTTATATCTTAAAATATAATTAAAGCTTCGAAAAACATATTAATATACAATTAAAGCTTCGAAAGATATATTAACAAATAATATATATAAAATGCATTAATATTGCATTAAGTTATACTTTTTAATAAAATATTTAATATGGTGCTGTACGACAATGTCCGCATGCACGACAATGTCTGCAGCACGACTAATGCAACTAACTAGTGCGATTAGTTGTCGCGCTATAACTACTATTATCGATAGCAACCACTATAACTTCTATAGTTTCGTAGATAGTTCTTTGACAATAATAACAACTTCTTATATAGCTTTGCAGCCCCCATTAATATTATTAAAAGCAATTTTTTAACAAAGTTCGTTATATAATAATAAATTAATAGCATTAAAAAACTCAATTGTTTTAACTTTTCTAAAAAAAGAATTTAATAATTATTTATATTCTTTTAATATAATCTTTCTATTAATTATTATAGGCAGCATAATCTCTAGCATTTTTAATTATTTTTCAAACCTTTAAGCACTTTAAGCATTATAATGCAAGTATTATAGAAATTTATATAGCATTAACATGCAATTATAAAGGTTTTAAAGTTTTAAAAGTTTATAAAAAATTTAATAATTAACTTATATAAATCTATATAATGCAATTATAAAGCTGCTTATAAAATCTTATCAAAATCTTTTGTTTATTTTTATATTATAACTTTTAAGTATTTTTATTAAGTATTATAGCTTTTGATAATGATTTTTTTATTTATAATATTAGATTCTAATTATTAAAAGACTTAAAGTAATAATATAAAATAATTATATTAAAAAAATTTATATTGTTGTTTAAATATATAAAACTATAATATAAACTATTATTATTGTTTAAAAACATAAAAGGTTTATATAAAATAAGCTATTGCATTAAAATTTTAAAAAATATATATCAATTAAAATATTAAAACTATTATTCGTTGTTTTAAAATTAATTTATTGTTGTTTTAATTGCATATATATCGAAAAAAAATTAAGTCTTAAGCATATTATAAATAAATAAACATATAATTTAAGCCTTGTTTTCTTTACTTTTTTATATTTAAATATTTAATTAAACGAAAGCATATTTTTAGTTTATTTTTTATGCATTAAGCTTTTATCTATAGTTTTTACTAATAGTTTTATTTATTATTATATAAAACTTGTTAAAACATAAAGATCGACTTTTGTTATTATACTATATAAAGTTTAAAATAAAGTTATTAAAAAGTTTTTTAAAATTTAAATAAATAAACAGCAACATATATATAACAAATAGCAGCATTTTTATTATAATTATTTATTATGTTATATATATTTTTATAGTTTTTATTTTTATATTAGCATTTATGTTCGAACTAGCTATTATAAAATGATAACTAATAACAAGTCTATATAAACGAAATTATATCGTATGCTTATAATAGTTAAATTGCAAATATTATAATAAGTTCTATTTATAAATATAACTTGCATTTTTAATAATATTATGCGTGTTGAATTCCTTGTTAAATGCATATTATATAAATTTTTTAGTTTTTTCTATAAAAAATGTTTGCTAACAATATTGTTTATTATAATAACAAAAGTCGACCTTTATGTTTTAATAAGCTTTATATAATAATAAATGAAACTATTAATAGAAATTATAAATACAAGCCTAAAGCATAAAGAATAAAGATATTGCAGGTTTTCTTAAAGTTATTTATTATATTAATAATATTTCTTATAACCTATATTCTTTTATTAGTATTTGTATTCGAAGTAGCTATCATAAGCTTATAATTATTAACGAGTCTATACGAACAGAATCACGTTGCATGCATATTGATATGGTGCTGCACGACGACGTCCGCAGCGCGACTGATGCGACTGGTCGTCGCGCTGCGACTGCCATTATTGACGGCGACCACCATAAGTTCTATAGTTTCGTAGATAGTTCTTTAATAATAACAACAACTTCTTACATAGCTTTGCAGCCCCCATCACATATACTATAAAAATACTAAAATAAAAGTTTTAACTAAGTACAGTCTATAAGAAGGATGCGATAATGTTCTGCTATGTTATCAAAGATACATCTTGCTATTGTCTTAAATAAAGTTAACAAAGCTTATACGAACTATGCCCACGAAGGCTAAGTAGTAGATGAATCTCCATGGCTACTTGCTATGTAGCAGCAGATATCCTTATATATGCAGTACATCTACTTACTCTCGTCTACATCACTACACATTCAGCTTCATCGTGTTTCTGATCCTTTCGACTCAGCTTTCCTCGGCCTGGAGCCGATCTGCCTTTGCCAGGGCCTCGCTTCATCTCCTCCAGCCGCTCCAATGCTTTCGGAAATTTATAATCTAGAAATAGTTAGTACAGGATGATCAGATGTACAACTGCAGGTCGACTTACATGCTGCGCGCCCATACCACTTCTTTGCTTCTTCGAGACTACTAGGGCAGCCAATGCCATTTTCAGTGAAATAGCCCATGGCGAACATGGCTTTGGCGAGGGGCGGCTCAGAAACAGCAGCCTTACGCGCCCAGAGGTAGGCTTCGGTATCGTTGTGCTCCAGAATGCCGTCTGCGCCGGTGAGATACCAGCCAGACAAGGCCAGCTCCGCCTGGTGCTCGCCTTGTGCAGCAGCTTTGGTGTACCAGGTGATAGACAGACGATTGTCGATCTCGAGACCAAGATGGCCATACTCGTAAGCCTGGCCGAGACGGAACTGGCTGAACTTATAGCCGAGGTCTGCAGCGCGCTGCAAAAGTTCCAGAGCATAGCTGTCGTCGGCGACAATCTTGTTGCGGATCTCGGGACTGGTGTTGCCCGACTCGTAGAGAGCAGCGAGTTCGTGCAGTGCATGGGGCGTGTCCTTGTCCGCACGCTCGGCCGCACGTTTGAGCCAGTTGATTGCCTCGCTGATGTTCTTTTGCTCGCCGAGAAGCCCTTTGAGGAGGACCACGCCAATCTTGTACATAGCCGCGCTATCGCCGAGGGTGGCTGCCCGCCGATACCACTGGACAGCCTTTGGAAAGTCGCGCCGCGTGCCGCCTCCTTCATCCGGTCCGATTTCGCAACAGACTGCTGTGCGGTATGCTGCCTGAGGATGTCCGGCTTTGGCAGCAGTCTGATACAGGCTAAAGGCTTCTTTGGGATCGGGATTGAGGCCGAGGAGACCTTGACCGTAGCAATCGGCGAGATAGAACTGCGCTTCTGGATAGCCCGAGGACACCAGCTTTTTGACCCGCTTGTATGCATCGTTGATGTACTTTTCTCGATTCTTGGCCGTCGTTTTGGGGTCCGCGCGGCCTCCTTCAGAGGCGAGCACTGTCGCCGCTTCGACCAGCTTTTTGGCATAGATGAGAGCACGCTTGTTGCTGTAGGGGTTGGCGTCGAGGTCAGCGCGAAGGTGATCCAGCTGCGCTTTGGTGACAGGCTCGGCGAAAGGATCGGCCGAGCTGCGGTTTGGATGGGCGCTCGAGGCGGCCGAGGCGGGAGAATTGTTATAGTGTCTCACGGGCACGGGCTTGGCGGGTTGACCAGCTCCATTGGACGTCAACCCAGCACGTATCGGCACAGGGTGCTGTGGCAAGGCATCGGGATTTTGGTTCGGTATTTGATCTGACGCCGAATTGTAATGACCCGGAGGGCCGCCGGCGTAGGCTAAGCCAGGCCGTATGGGGGGGCCTTCTCTGCCTGGGGGTACGCTGGCCGCACGTTGTTGTCCCGGGTCTGACCACGTCGTCTGGCCTGTGTGATTTCGATTGACGTCCGGCCTCATTGGATAGCCGTGGTCATCAAGCGGAGCCTGGCCATGCTGAGGATATTGACGTCCTGCTTGGGGGCCTGGCCGGTACGGCAACTGCCTGCCATCATCCAGAGATCGGCGTTCGCTCATTGCTTCCGTGAACGGAGCTCGGGGGGGTTGCATGCCATACGGATCTTGTCCATAACCGCGTCCATCGCGCATCGGGTATTGGTCAGCGTGCGGAGCTTGCTGTGGAGACGACACTCGCTGCATCATTTCGCTGTCATTGCGGTATGACTGGGCATAGGCATTGGCCATCGGTGGACGAGCTGAATTGAAGTGCGCATTCTGTGGCTGAGAGGATTGCGATGGCGGGAGCATCCCACGACTTGCGATGTGTTGGGAATCGCCGGGTGTCGCTGACAGCGACAGGACCCCGGGGCCATTGACGTCGTTCAGGTGAAAGTCGGTTTGTTGCGTACGCGAGCTTGTGGTCGACATGTTGCTCGGCGCGGCGCTGTCAAAATTTGGCATCTCGCTTTCAATCTGCTCCTCACGGGTCTGTGACGTGTTCCCAGATTGCGAGTGAGAGCTAGTCGCTTCGAACGCGTCGCCTGATCGCTCCCTCCGCGATTGCTGGCTCGTCCATGGCTGTGTCGCTGCGCCTGCCGAAACTGGAGAGGTCACCGCTCGTCCATCTGGCGCCACGGGGCCGTTTGCCGGGCCATTGGGGAAATACCCGCGGGTGGGTTGCGTAGTCGCAGAACGTGATTGCCCATCCGCACGATTGTAGGGGTACTGAGCCGGGAAGTCCTGTCGCTGTTGCAAATCTGATGTATGAATCGGCGAGAGGAGAGGACGATTGGGCGGAGAGGCCAAGACGGGTCGCCTTGGATCTACATTCGGTGGCCCCCGGCGCATCTGGGGGTTCGCAGTCAGGATGCCATTCTGAGGCTGGGATCCTCGACGCTGATCACTCGCTGCTGCTGATCGGTCGCTGGTCATGGGCCAGTGTTCGGGATACTGCTCATGTGGAGCGCTCGTAGCTTGGTTCGCTCGTGGCGGGCTCGCGAGTCGACTACTCCCCATTGGCCAGTTCGGGTCCGACTGAGCTGACCGCGGGCTTGATGGCGGGACAGGGCGAGCGTTTCGCAGGCCTCGGGAGTCCACCGAATTGTTGCTATGTCTCGAATCGTGCGCGGGCATGGATCGCGGATCATGCTCTGGCGACCGATCGGAGGCGCCGGCGTCTTTCTTTTTACCATTGGCAAACGTAGGGAATGCGCTGTCCTGTGCTACTGTCTCTGGCAGTGACATGCCGTGCATCTTGGCCTTTTCTCGCGCTTTCCAGGCCGCCATTGACTCGTTGGGGGGCTCTGACTGCCCTCGTGGGGGGCTCATGACAGCTGTCGAGGCGGAATGCCCCACGTTTTCTGGTGTGGGGTCGTATTGCCGGTAAGGTCGCGGCCTTCCATTGCTCGACTGTTGCGGTTGCGGTAGGTCTATTGGCTGGGGACGATCTCTCGGATCACCATAGCCAGAGGCCCAGGGCGATACGCTCGGCATTCGCGGGTCGGCTCGGTCTCCAGCTGGGCCAGGATGACGATTCGGATCGCGAGGATGCCCTTGCTGTCCACGAGGTTGGAAGCGGGGATCGTAAGAGCGCTCGCGTCCTCCTCCGCGAGGAGCCTGGCCATCGTATCGGTTGTCCGACGGGTCATAGCGACTGTTGTTTTGCATTGTCTGCTGCTGCGACCCCATGTCCTGGCGATGATCGCCACGCCCATGGTCCTGTTGCTCCCACCGGCGGTCCGCGGTCGAGCCGTAACCTGCGTTGTAGTCGAAGGCTCCACCGCGACTGTCTTCCGCTTCATACTGAGCGTACCGTTGATCGTACTGACGATCGTACTGCTGCTGTCCATATTGATCAGGCGGGGTCGCCGGACTGTACAACGCCTGCTGTGAGTGTTTGGGCGCGTTTTGGCCGTAGTAGCCGCGTGTCGGCGGCTCGTATGTCGAGTGGTGATCGTAGGCCATGGTGTTTACTTGCCGGTGATCGGTCGGCGCAAAGGGCTTTGGTGCTCGGATCAGCACGCTGAAAGGCAATGCTTGCGTGCCATGAGGGAGCGATTCGGCTGACGGGCTCTACGCAAGTCGGCAAAGTGGTGAAAGGTGTGCGACAGATAGATATGGCTGAAAGTTTGGAGTGCAAAATCGAGCCGACTGTGCCTGGATTCTGATTCCGCGCGGTTAAGGTTGTTTAGAGAAGCGCTACGCCGAGGCGCATACCCACATCACCAGCGAATGAGTCGTCGCAAACACCGGGAAAGGGACTGCTTAGCCATATGGCTTGCGTTTCAGGTCCGGAATCTCCAGCACATCAGGACGGATTGCGACTGGGCTGGCGCAGAGATCCTGAAAGGCATGTGCCACGCGCACGCGGTCACTGTTGCGCGCCAATCTTGATGCACTAGACCCCGCCGTCGCAGGCTTGAGGGCTTCCAGACTTTCGCGACAACTTCGTGGGCCAGTGGCCAGGTACGTGCGCATGGGCAGTCGGACGAGCCCGGCGATGGCCCAGTTGTCTCACCTGCCCGTTATGGTTGACTTGTGGGACCATTTTCACATTGTCTGCCGTGTACAACAAATTCAAAATTCTGCACAGCATCTGTCGATCTGGAGTCGACGAGCTACTGTAGTCGCAAGGTTGGAGTACATAACAATGAGCGCGCCGCCACCCGACTCAATGATGGTGGGTTCCATTGCGCTTGATGCCTACATGAAAGTATCGCGATCGTGTACCAAGAGTCGCGCAACCAGGATCCGTGAATCTGCTACCACACGGAGCCATATTCAATGCTGAGCTCACCACTGTAAGTTAAGAGTCAAAGTGACAGGCGGTCTTGACAGCTGAGCTGAGGATGATCATTATTTCCAAATGTACGTCACGTGCCAGCAACTTTCACCCCTGCAGATTTTCTTCGAACAGCCTGCCGTAGGACGGCCGCCACCGACGCGCTCAGCCCTCCATGATGTGCGTAGATGCCAGTACGGAAGTTCCGCTCGTAAACGACCACGCGGTGCCAAGGACCTCCCAGTGCCAAGGACCGCTGCCCCCTCAACCCATCATCAAGCATGTAGAACCAAGTATGAGGTGCATTCCGTTCGCCTCCTACCACTCGAGGCGCGTCTCCAATTGACCTCGCTTTCTCAACACGCTTTGTCGCCGCCACCAGGCCCATTTTCCTTATTCTTCTCCTTGCACGCTCGTTACAACCACCACATCCACAGGCCAAGGACGACACCTCTGTGACAGCGTTTCAGCGGCCCCGATTTCACCCTCGACCTCTTGATTCTCCAGCGCCTGGCGCCCTGGACTGACGCCGCCCTCTCCACGGATCGGGCATTAATCTGCGGCACCAAACGCTGACAGCGCCACCCTCTAATCGTCAAAATGCGCTCTGTCTGGCGTGCCGCATGCGGCGCGCTCCTTGCGGCGCAATCTGCAAGCGCGACGCTCCAGGTCGATCTCGCCAGCCCGGACTCCATTAAGGCTGCTACAAGTAGCATTGCGTACAATTTGATGTCGACCTGGTACAAAGGAAATCAGAGTGGTCAAATCCCTGGCCTTCTCCCGGGACCATACTACTGGTGGGAGGCCGGTGCCATGTTCGGGTCCTTGATCGACTACTGGTACTACACCGGCGATACAACATACAACGACAATATCATGCAGGCAATGTTGTTCCAAGTCGGACCGGACGACAACTACATGCCTCCCAACCAATCGAAGTCACTCGGTAATGATGACCAGGCTTTCTGGGGCATTTCCGCCATGATGGCTGCCGAGGAGAAGTTTCCAAACCCGCCGAAAGACAAACCGCAGTGGCTAGCTCTCGCGCAGGCAGTCTTCAACTCGCAGGCTCTGCGATGGGATTCGAGCACGTGCGGTGGAGGCCTCAGATGGCAGATCTACACGTTCAACAACGGTTACAACTACAAAAACTCCATCTCAAACGGATGCTTCTTCAACCTGGCTGCTCGCCTCGGGGCATACACCAAGAATCAAACGTAAGTTGGGTGACTTATGGACTGAAGTTACAGCTTGATTGACCTGACCAGATTCTTCGATTGGGCGGACAAGATGTTTACCTGGGTGGACACGATCGGATTGATCGATAACACTTATGCGGTCTTTGACGGCTCCGACGATCTCTTGAACTGCACCGAGTTCGATCACATTCAGTGGTCCTACAATGCAGGGATCTATCTGCATGGCGCCGCCGTGATGTGGAACCAGACCAACGGCACGGAACAAGCCAAGTGGGAACGTCATATCAACGGCTTCATGACACATCTCACGCAGGTCTTTTTCAAGAATACGGTCATGTTCGAGGTCGCTTGTGAGCCGCAGATGAATTGCAATTACGATCAGCAATCTTTCAAGGCCTACTTGTCCCGCTGGATGGCTGCCACAATCAAAGTCGCCCCCTGGACCCGCAGCACGCTCTATCCTCTTCTTCAATCTTCCGCCAAGGCCGCAGCGGTCTCTTGCGACCCTTCTCCGAACGGCGCGACCTGCGGCACGCAATGGACGATAGGAAAGTACGACGGTGCCACCGGTCCTGGTCAGCAAATGTGTGCGCTGGAGGTCCTTCAGAGCAACCTTCTCGACTACGTCGCGGGCCCAGTCTCAAACTTCACGGGCGGCACCTCAATCGGTAATAATCTGGCCGGCACTGGCGGTGACAGAAGTCCTCTGGCGCTGAAGCCCATCACGACGGCTGACCGCGCTGGCGCGGGCATCCTCACAGCGTTGATCATCGTCGGCTTCCTGGGCTGTGCCTGGTGGATGGTAGCATAATTTGAGCACGACATCACTCGCTTTGTTTCCAACTGGTTTCTTGGTTATGATCCTCTGTACTAAAATATCAAAGGCGCACGGCGAACTCGGAATGGAACAAGCTTTATTTCTCCTTCAATCATCTCACGGCAAGGCAAGAAGGGGTCTCCAAGTGGACCACGCCAATTGTGCTCTCACCTGGCGCGTAGCTCACATAGCATCACGGTTTGTACAAGATCGGAACACTTTGTCACGTCCCACCACTCTCTCTCATAGTGGCCAGGACCCTCGTTTTACGTTCCTAGATTGAAGAGGTGTGTAAAATTGACCTCCCATCCTTTGCAAGATAGGGTGGAAGGTCTCATAACATACGTAAATTGTTAACAACAAGGTGTTGGTTCTCATTATCCTCCATGGTGCTTCGTGTCAACATGTCAACATCATCTCATCGAATCAAGGTCTATAGGATGCTCCTCGGGGCGATAAGCGGCAACGACATCGTCAAACTTCTGCATGCTTTCCTTCACCTCCCTGAAAATCGCCATCATCACAATAGCGGGCACGGCGTTTCCAATCAACCTGCGTAGGCTTGTCCTATTCTCAAATGCGAACAAGTGTCCTGGAGGAAACCCGGCCAGAAGTGAGAGCTCCTGCATGTCGAAGCTGCGCGTTCCACTTGGATGCAAGTCACTCCCTCCGCCATCTGTCGTAATGCAATACTGCAGCGGTCGGTTACACGGGTATGGTCGTCCTGATCGCTCACTGTACTGCTGCATATGGGCCTCGGTGTATCTTGGGCGAAGTGAAAGCCGATCTTCAATCGTGACAAAGGGCAGAAGACCATGCGCTATACCATGAGTCGGAGCGGGAAAGGGAGGTAGCGGCTCTCCCGGGCAAGCAGCGATCAGAAACAGACGACGCCTCTCCTGCGCGCCGCCAAGTTCGTTGCATTTGATGATTTTCCATCTGACGCTGAAATTCTGGGAGGTGATCTGCGAGATGACTGCGCTGAAAGTATCCGCATGCTCCCGATGTGTGATCAGGCCAGATGTCTGTTCAAAGGTAGCTATCCGAGGCCGGCCCTTCTTCAGAATCTCGCCAATCGAAAATCCGGTGGCGACGTTTGCCTCGTCATTTCGGCCAACTTGCGTGTGTGCTGGGCTGTAGAACTGACACGGGAACGAGATGTGGATGACATCGACTTGAACCAAGTCGTTCTCGATTCGGGTCAGGAAATCATGCAGGTCCATCCAATAAACTGTGGTTGTAGGGAAGTTCCGTTCTTGCGTTGCACAGGCAGCTTCCCAGTGGTCCACAACGAATTTGATCTTGAATCCAATCATTGCGGCCCCGACAGTTGCACCGCCGGCTCCTGCGCAGATGTCAGCAAAGCTATATTCCACCTCGGTGCGTCCATCCTGTCTGCGCGTGGTCCGTCGACAGGCTGTTGGCTGTCGTGACCTCCAGCGATCCCATGCTGTTCGCCTAGCGAGGGTCGCTGAACGTGCATCAAATCCGTTTTCCAAGCCCATGTCAGTCGCGGTACGCCAACGCAACTGTCTCATGACTGACGACACCCGCTCCCCTCCGAGAAGGCTGCAATCGGCCTCTGTCAGGCCTTGGATCGTTCCAGATCTAGCGCGAGTACCAGTGTCACGCCGCCGGTCGCAATGTTCAATGTATTTCCATCGGCACACCAGACGGCCCATCTCGTCAAAGTTAGCAATGCTCTGATCCGATGACCAGTGCTTAGACCAAGCAGGAAAGTCGTCATTGGTGAAAATGACTTCGCGTTGAATAAGCAATTGTGATATATCCACAGAAACCAAACTAGAGTCAACAGCATGGCTTGAATGTTCCCCAACATTTTCAAGAACAGCGCAGAGCTCATTGCAACGCTTTGCCAGCATATTTTCCACCCGACGTGCTCGACGTAGCAATATGCCTTGAATCTCGATTTTGTCTTGTGACCGGTCCCGGGTGATTTGCTGAATGAATATGAAGTCATGCCATCCGCGGTCCACGTTGTTGAACTCGACACACTTGCCAACAGACCACGTGTGGCCATCAGCAGCGTCGATAGCGTTGATGCTTTCTCTGAGTGGTTGGATGGATCGAGAGGCTTCTGTACCGGTATCCAGACCTCGAGCTAGATTTGAGAGATCTTCGTCTAAATCGCCATCGCTTTCAGAATCGAGCTCTATCGGACTCCGCTCATCATGATCTGGGAAGGTGATCGGATTGTCACGAGAACCCCAGTTCGAATATCGCGACGCGGGAGGCATGGCAGCTTCTCTGGACCAGCAAGAAGCAGCGGCAATTAAAAATGAAATGATTCTCGGGGGAATGCAAATAGCGAGGATTCGAAGATACTGATTCAGATGGGATGTTCATAATAAGAAGGGTTTGACAAGAATCCACAGCTCACATGTGATAGAAAGCAAACGCACAGGCTGCCAATGATGTACGGCATAATTCACTCACACTATCGTTTCATGTTTGTGTAACATATCATCTCTATTCACCGCGTGAATGTGACACACCATTGCCACAGTTGATCTTCAGAAGTAGACGTCAAGCGCTTTGGATTCCAGGAAGTATTAACAATGAAGACGAGCATTCCGAGGAGATTACACGACTAGTGCTTTTTAGCCACCGAGCCTGGCATGCAGCAGCATCGTGGCATGGATCTTTGTCTTCTGGTCGTACCAAGGGAGCTCTTGATTTCGCGAAGAAGTCTGGTCGGGCCTCGTGCTAATGACGATCATGATGATTGTTGATGGAGAATCAAGTCAAGCTTCCTTGCTGAGAAATGCTGTGAACCGATTGTGATTGAATCGTTACATCTTCATGGCCAGCCTGGCTTCAGATGATGCGAGGGTCCTTAATCAGAAAGATATCACAAAGCAGAGCTGGGCCGTGTTGGTTGTGCCAGAGGAATTGGTGGGCCATACTGTAGTTCCTTGGTCGTTTATCGATTAGTGCAACGGGCCCCTCGGGCGGGGACGGCCAGTGACGGCGCGTCTTCCTCGTTCGAGTCTGAAATTTTCTGCCCTCTAGAGACGGCTCCCGTCGGTCACGAGCATGCTTTGTCAAATGTTATCATACTCCTTTCGCCGAGATTCAATATCGGGACGCTTGTCCGTGGATCCCAGCATGGGTTATTCCTGAAATTCAATCACGCCGTCACTGCGGCCAGTGTCATCCCTCTACCATTTTTTCACTCTCGCAAGGTAAGCCAGACCCCTCCCTACGCGTCCCACCTGGGAGCTGCAACAGAGGATGAGCGACAAAATAAATTTAGATGTTAGACTTCTGAATAACCTTGAGTTGAAACATTTGTCCCACTGATTTACAACTTCTTGAAACTATGCTATGGCGATTTCGCGTACGGCACCAGAAAATGCTGACCCGATATAAGTAGTGACTTTGCCTGAGCGACTCCCGGGCAACAGTGCTTTTTCCTGTCACGATGTGCGGCATTCTCGCGGTCATCCTTGCGGCCACATCCTCGGACGCGGCGCCTGAGCTCCACCAAGCACTCTATTATCTCCAGCATCGGGGGCAGGATGCTTGTGGTATCGCAACCTGCTCCAAGGGTGGAAAGATCTACCAGTGCAAGGGCAATGGACTAGCTTCCAAGGTCTTCAACGATGGCAAAAGAGTGGCAGATCTCCCCGGTTATATGGGTTTGGGACACCTGAGATACCCAACGGCTGGTAGTAGCGCCAATGCCGAAGCGCAGCCGTTCTATGTCAATTCGCCATACGGCATCTGCTTCACACACAACGGCAACCTGATCAACGCGCCGGCGCTCAAGGAATACCTCGATCAGCACGTTCACCGACACATCAACACAGAATCAGACAGCGAGCTTATGCTCAACATATTTGCGGCGGAGCTTAACGAGACTGGCAAGGCCCGTGTCAACGCGAACGACTGCTTCTCGGCGCTGCAGCGGATGTACGATCGGTGTGAGGGCGGGTGGGCCTCCACTGCCATGATCGCAGGGTTCGGCTTGATGGGATTCCGTGATGCGTACGGTATTCGCCCGATGGTCATTGGTGAGCGCCGGTCGGCCGAAGTCGAAGGTGGTATGGACTACATGATGGCCTCCGAGTCAGTCGCGCTCAGTCAGAATGGTTACACAAATATCAAGGATATCCTTCCGGGTCAGGCAGTGATCATCGAAAAGGGACAGGAACCGGTCTTTGCCCAGGTCAGTCCACAGAAAGCATACACGCCTGATATCTTCGAATATGTCTACTTCGCAAGACCTGAGAGCACGATTGACGGGATCTCCGTCTACCGAAGTCGCCAGATCATGGGCTACAATCTGGCCGAGACGATCAAGCAACAACTCACTGCAGACGAACTGAGAGAGATCGATGCAGTCATCCCGATCCCCGAAACATCATTGGTGTCAGCATATGCCGTCAGCAAGCATTTGAAGATTCCTTACAGTCAAGGCTTCGTCAAGAATCGCTACATCTTCCGGACATTCATTATGCCATCGCAACGCGCTCGTCAACGCGGCGTCAGGGCGAAGCTCAACGCTATTCCTCTCGAATTCGAGGGGAAGAATGTCCTCCTGGTCGATGATAGTATCGTCCGTGGTACTACATCCAGGGAGATCGTGAGCATGGCTCGAGAGGCGGGCGCCAAAAAGGTCTATTTCAGCAGCTGTGCCCCGCCAATCACCCACGCGCACATCTATGGCATCGACCTCGCGAGCACAAGTGAACTTGTCGCTCACGAGCGGACACCTCAAGATATTGCCAACCTCATCGGCGCTGACGCCGTCATCTACCAGAATTTGCCAGACCTGGTTTCAGCATGTGCCAGTGAAAGCCCTCGCGGCGCTGCCACGCAGCAATTCGAGGTTGGCGTCTTCTGTGGCAAATACGTGACGCCTGTGGGTGACGACTACTTCGCACATCTGGAGCGCGTTCGCGGCGAGACACGAAAGATGAAGGTGATGGAAAGCGCGGTGCAAGCTGTTGTCAGCGGCCATGCGAGTCGGACGGAAGTCAAGATGGCAACGAATGGTGTTGACGTCGATGATCATGGCGAAGTTGTCGCGCGCGATAGCGGTTCTGACGGCGAAGGGCGTCTCCCCACAAAGGAACGTGTGGATCGTCTCAGTCGTGGAAACAGTTTTGTTGAAAAGCGACCTGAGGGGCTTGGCGAGCGCGGTGACAGTCAGGACATCGCCCTTTACAATTACAATGATTCGCGCTGATATTTCCCACCGACCAAAGGAAGCGTGGAAGCTGAGAACTCAGAGAACATCAGCCTTTCTCATGACCATCTTCGCAATACATCCGTTCCCACGATCGAGACAGGTCGGCACAGGACTGGACTACTATAGAGGCTCGACTGATAGAGCGGGAGGGACACGCATACACTCTGCTATGCATTTACTGACTACTTTAATGACTAAACGATTGATTGAAATCAGCCCGCTTTTCGTATACCAGACCGCACGTAACTCAACAATGGGAGCGAGCCGGGACATAGACTGGCACTGTGGTCAAGATCACCACAAGCTCTCTGCCCAGCTTGCCATGAGTTTTACCTTGTGTCTAAACCCCCCAGGCCTTCGACAGGTGGTGCGAAATCCCAGCCGCTCGATGTACCACGAATGCTTTCGCACATGGATAAAAATGGAGGGCTAGCTGATCGTGGGCGGTGCTCCAGAGGATCGTACAGTCAAGAGTAAATGCGATGGGAACGATCGACGGATTTTTCCCAGCGAGCCGTGCGAGCGCACAGTCATCTCCGCATGCGACCCGGAAGTGGCTGGGTTCGGGCACTTACCGCTCCGCTAACCTTCATTCTGATCCGAAAGGCCCGGACGATTCATCACGAATCGTACAGTCAATGACATGGCCGCAAATCGGACGTGGTTTATGTTGGAGACCGGTACTCACGGTCCGTGATCTCCATCTCTGTCTACCCTTTCACTCTCAGTGAAAGTGATGCGATGCGCCATTTTTAGAACCAGCAAAAGTGCTACTGTTAGGGTTCTGTGATAACCCTAAGCCATATTTCGAGCAGCCTCATTAAAGTAAACCTGACGGAAGAGCCATACATCGATAGATCGAGGTCCAATTTGATGTAGCAGCGCACCAGAGGCATGGATCTGACGAATTCATAGTCTGCCGGGCTGTGATTATGCCATGCCATGCCATGCAGCGCCGCGCCGCGCCGCGCCAATCGATTCCGTGACGCGTACTGATTCAATAGACAACCCGACGCTTGCTGGCGTTTATTCAGCATGTTATACCGCGTAAGGTACTGAGAACATGACGAGTGATAGTTCAGAGTGAGCCGTATACCCTCTCTCTCTTCAGGAATGAACGTCGACGGTGGTCAGATCCGAACAGTCTCGGGTCTTATGTGGCTGATGTGCTCTCGCGTCGCGAATCAAAATTCTCAGCCCACCGATAGAGCAATTCATCAAACTCTCAGGCTTATGACGGCACAGTTGACACCGAGCGATAAATGAGCCCACGGCCATGACCGCAGCAGCATGCACGTGGCAGTTTGGAATCTGGTAGCGTCAGACCATTGAGTGGAGGCATGCACGAGAAACAAGAGCTCATCGCAAACGCCCGCGTCGCTTTAGCGCCAGCTCATGGTTGCCCAAACTGGAATCCTCCCGCCAACCTCCGGGCAATGATTCGAAGCAGTCCCCAGCCCACTCCACTGACGGCTTACTATGAAGGCGGAGCGACCGACGATAGCCCGGTAGGTAGGAGAGATGGAGTGCACTCAACGAGTGGTCAAGGAGTTGGCTCTTTCCGCCGCATCCAGTACGGGCATATACCTGTCTATCTATAACCTGCGATAGCCGCCAGCATCATCTCACTGCATTCCTTGTACATGTCCCGCAGATATCCTCCAACCACATTTGTGAAAGCCACCCTCCTCCGATCTTGGAACAATTCGAACGCTGAATCCACGCTTGACGATTGATCGCGATCCTGCAGCACGATCATACGCATACGCCGTCCGGAGTGCGAGGCTCGCTATCTTTCGGGCATCCTGCCCGTCAGCTACATTATTGCTGCGTGCCAGTACATTCCGCCGCGCAGCTGTATCACCAACTCGATTGCGATCTTTCCCCTTCCCCGGCAACGGAACTGTCAAGTCGCAAGAAATACAACCTCACCATGCTGGCGCGGATGACCCCGTGAGCTTTGACTGTGCGCTGGTTCGACGTCCTGCTTCTTACGCCAATATCGCGACTAAGTTGCACCGCAATCCAATACATGAGCAGCACGGTGTAGCCCGGCTACCTACCCTCCTCACACTCGCTGTTGGTCCTGCCACCAATATGATAAAGAGCTGGTCGCTTGGCGTGGTCGCCCTCATCTCCCTTCTGTGCTCCCTCACCAAAGTTCGAGCAGATGAGACAACATGGATCACATATCAGTCCCCGGATGGGGACACAGTCTATCTTGAGGACAATCGGCGGCCAGCACTCTATACTGGCAATTTCGGAGATTGTATGGGTGGAAGCGCCATCAATGTGACACGCTTCGATGCCGCATACTACCAGGACAACATGACCGTCGTCTTCCATCTCGCTGGAAACTCTGGCATTCGCAATGACAGCTTGATGATGTACATTGGCGTCTTCGCGTATGGTGAAAGTCGATTTGACCTGGTATTCAACCCTTGCTCGGCGAATATATACAGGTATGAACGAGACCTTGACCCCTAGTCGAAGTTTTGGCTAAAAGAATGATACCAGTCTCTGCCCAGTCAATGCCAGTATTCCGATAACAGCACAAGGGATCATTCCCGTGGCCCCATCCGACGTGGAGAACATTCCACCGATAGCGCTATCCATCCCTGATTTCGAAGGTGAAGCGATCTTGCGAATCTATTCCAACACGACGAGAGAGCAAATAGCCTGCTACTCTGCCGTGGTCACAAATGGAAACAGTTTCAGCCACATAGCCGCGATTTCGTCGATCCTCGGTATATTCACCTTTGTTGCAATGATCGCATCATTCGCCACCGCGGCGTATGGTGCATCCGTGCCCACGATGCGATTGCATCATGCACATTCGCTGTCTGTCGGGGTGATTTTCGCCGTGTTTCAACATATTTTCTTTAGCGGCGCGCTCTCACTTAACTGGCCATCGGTTCTCGTCGCATGGTGGAGCAACTTCGCATGGGCAGGGGGCATTATCTACACAGAGAGCATGCAACGGAGTATCGACGGCCTCATTGGCAATGCCATCGGCAATACATCACAGGTTGGCGCAGCGGAAGCTGGCTCCGCACAGTCTGCATCCTTTGGCGGCAACTTTCAGAGCAGCCAAATCTATGGTCGCTCTTTGTGGCAAGCTCTCGGCAGGCACTCTGCGGGTCCGGCAGCTGCTGCAGATGTCGCCTATGATATTTATGGTCAACATCATTCCCTACCGCTCAAGCGGGACCTCCTCTCGCGCGCCGCAGAATCGCTCATAGCTCGTCGTCTCCATCGCCGCGACGAACTAGCAAACAGCAGTACCGGATTCAACTGGTATGGTCATCCCATTTATGCCGGATTGCCTTTGCCAGGGAACTATTCCGGATTCGCAGGGACACTGTCACAGGAAGAAATTCGCCTCAGCAACGCCTTTATGACTGCCATTTTATGGTTCCTGGTCTTAATTGCCAGCCTCACGGGCGTCGTCATTGCGTTCAAGTGGTCATTGGAGGGCCTTATTCGCATCAAATTCGTTCGTAAAGACTGCTTGCAGTACTTCCGAAACCACTGGCGCGGCTACACAGCACTCGTGGCATTACGCACGTGTTACATCGCCTTTTTCATGATGATGTTCTACACCACTTTTCAATTTACGTACGAGTCCAGCGGTGTGGTCAAGGGCATTGCAGCGATCATCTTCATTGTTTTCCTTTTCGGCTTGGCCGGGGCCGCCTTTTATGCAGTACAGTACCGAACACTGCTTGCTGGACAACATCAAGGATTCCAGATCGAACGCAGGACCATTCTCGGCTGCATTCCTTGGGGTGTTGCACATCAAACGGCACCGCTGACTGCACCGATGGGAGAGCTGGAGGTGAGACATGAGCAGCCAAAGCTGGAGAAGAGACCATCGTTCTGGAAGCGTTCATCTACGAACGCCTTTCTGGACAGCTCCGATGCGGTGAGCGTTCACGATGATGAGGACTATATCTCACGATTCGGCTGGCTGACGGCCCGCTTCCGCCGTACTCGCTGGTGGTTCTTCTCCTTTTGGCTCCTTTACGAATTCGTCAGGGCAATTTTCTACGGCGGAGCTGCTGGTGCACCTCTGGCGCAGGTCTTTGGCCTGCTCATTGTGGAGATAGCTGCCTGCATTTACATGATTTGGATGAGGCCATTTGAGGGGCAAAGGCTCAACGTGATCGTGGTTTACTGTCTGGGATTCAGTAAAGTCATGACAGTTGCCCTCTCTATCGCGTTTGAGGTGAGGTTCAACGTTGGCCGTATCATCACAACAGCGATCGGCATGGTCATCATTGTTATCCAAGGTATTCTGACCATCATCACGATGGTGGCCATCGTCTTCGGCGCGATCACCTCATATATGTCTCTTTCACGCAACCAGGAGGATTTCCGACCGAGAAAGTGGGCTGCCAGACGGGAGAAGTATTTCGATCATCTCGACCGCGTTGTGAACGACCTCCCTCGCGCACCACAACCCAAGAAAACCAAGCCTCCCAAGGAGAAGGCTTCTGTGGCCAAAGCTGTCGCTGAGTCCGTCCCACCGCCAAGCCCGGTTGTAGGGTTTGAGATGAAGAATGTCCGGCGCTTGGCGAAGATTGAGGACGAGGATGCTGAATTCATGTCAGAAATGGGTGGGACGTCTTATGCTGGCGCGCCCGTGGACGATGCAGCCACACCAGCCGCCACAGCCAGGCCGGTAGGAAGGACCCGAGCAAACAGTGGGGCTCAAAGCATCTCTAGTGCGCGCAGCATCACAAATTTGCCATATGGAGCTCGCCCACACCGTCCCAGTTGGAGCACCAAAGATTTCGCCGCGTTTGCAGAGCGGGAGAGCAATCAGCAGATGATGGTAGCTGGGGATGGGGCACCTCTGATACCCGAAGATGATGCGGGCAGAGACTCTGCCGCTCCTAGGAAAGGCACAATGCGTGCTCTCTCTCGCAGTTCGGCTAATTCCAGAAGTGTGACAGCATTGCACGCCTCTGAAAGCAGTGAATCGCTAAGTGTCGACCGCGACGCCGAAAATACGAATCTACACACTCTCCGGAACGTGCCAGCACCCAACATGCGACCACGCGCAGGTACCGGTACACGCACACTTAGCAGGGGTTCTTATGGCCTGATTGACGATGCAAGTACTTTTGCTGATCGCGCGGGTGCGGATACAATGTCAGACACAACTTCGCGGCCAAGCAGCCAGCGCGGATCTTGGCTTGGACCCTCACCATTACGCCCGTACCCCTTGACACCCGCTCAGGAGATGGAAGAGTGGATATGCACACCAAACACAGCACAACCAGTGGAGCCACCGACTTGCCGAGAGTGACGCGGAGGGCTATCTCCTGACTCTTACCCTCCTCGATTCGACTTCGACACAGAGCGCAAAAAGTTGAGCGGGCTTGAACGCGTTCGAATCCTTACTTCACGAATTTAGAGCTCATTTTCACATTCCGATAGCATATGGGCGGCGCATAAGGGCTATGTTATTGTATCTGACGTCCTATGAGGACGGCGCTGAGGCTGCCGACGAGTCCACACGACTTGGGCGAAACTGGTAGACGAAGCATAGCATTACGATTATTACGGCCAGACAGCTTTGCTTTGCTGATTTTCATTTGACGCCTTCTACTAAGTAGTTACGACTCGATGATATTATATGATAGGTAGTGTTGCTGAATGGACGACGACTTCACGGACTCTTTTCTTTTCCTGCGAAATCTACCTTATTCTCCTGTTCACAGCGGTCGCAGTGTACGCGTATGTGCGGAGCTGTCGAGTCCTCGTGAGTGAAGAACGTGGAACGGCGACTTGTGGCAGCATGGATCAGCACGCGTGTGACGATAGATTTCTGCAAAAACGAAGGTGCAGCGCAAAAATCTTGAGTGACATTGGACTGCAGTGGTAAGTTCGGCTGCCACAAATTCTCGAGGCACCAAGATCTTCGCATTTTGTCTTCCAAAACATACCCGCTTCGGAACATGGTGACCGAGCACCGTGGGTCTTCAAGCGCTTACATTCTATGGGCGCAACATGGGTCGAAACGCAGATGAAGATGGATATACTGTAGATGGGGCACGGAGAGAGATCGACATGGCGTATGTGCATGTGCACTTGGCGCCGTTCGGCTCGGATGCTAGTAGAGAGAATCTCACGAACGGGACGCGATATCACTGTACACCAATCGTATCGGGTTCCCTGGTTTTACCGGTAGGGCAGCGAGACATGGCGAATCCACTCAAGAACGTGAGGGTTTTCCGATATGCTCTCATATGCACTCGATTGACAACACCCTTCTGACCAGGAGTCTCGTTTAAAGAGGCAGTCAAAGTCAAGGTTCAGAGAAATCCGCTAACACGTGATCGTGCACATCTTCGGCCGGGCATGGCCGCGGCGTTTGCACCGGCTGGCCACGCATGTTAGCACGGTGGCACGATAGCAGAACAAGGGCGATGTGGCACGGTGCTGGACGCCAGTGGCATCATTCCCAGCCGCCTAGCCTTTCACACAGTCTGCGCTGTGGTTACGAGGAGGTTCAGCGGCCACGACAGGGCTACCTGGATACTGGGCGGTCTCTAGGGTAGAGATATGGCTTTCCATCAAGCCGCACTGTATCGGCGTAACTGCCTAGACGTTATCTTCTTACCGTGACCGCCAGGCATAAATGACAACACAGTTCTCTGCACATTGGAGCGGCTTGTCATGCTTGTGAACCCTGACCGTCAAAGATTATTAGTAGTTCCGCGTGTCGCTCAATCCAACAACGGAACCTGCCCGAAATTGGATGGCAGATGGTACCATCGGGCTAGTCCAATCACTGTTGACCAAAAAGGCGAGAGAAACACGTGATTGCGTGTTGAGTCTGACAGCTTTGCATTTTTCATTTTACTACAAGGACCGCTCACAAGCAGAGGTCCGGCTGCCGGACGAGCGTGCCCTCCTTTGCGTGATCTCGCTCCAGCGATCCGCGGTTTCTGCCAAATCGACAGGAAGAATGCGCGCCGTGAGCTCCGAAGTCATGCTCGACACGCACGCATCCACGGCACGCACGCACAGGCACTCCACGGACTCGGACGATGGCGACGGCGGGCATAAACACGCTAGTGGGACGGAGCGGCGGGCGACGCCACTGCCGCGTTGCCGCTCGCAAGATAGCCGATAGTGATTGGTCGGAATCACGCGACGCACGGGCACGGTCATTCAGCTGAGAAAGCTGTCAGAAGTGGGGGCGCGGCCTGATCAGTCAAGTATTCCCCCCTTACACCCTAGACCAAATTCTCGTCCTTCATCTGCTAAACTCCGTTGAGCATTCAAAGCAAGTCGCTGACCACTCCAGTTAGCCTGCCTGCGACCACATCCGCATTCGATCTCGAATCCGTGGTGAATTGTATGCATCTACAGGGCTCTTCAACTCGGATCAACCCAACACAACTAACCGTTCGATCAATCCTTCCTGCCTTCAGTCTGCGACGGATATTCAGCGCATCACTGTCGGGCATCACTGTTGTCGCGACGGTCTGATTACCACGTCCCTCGCACACGCGCGACCGACACCGCGATCGCATTCAAACGCGCGCCCAGCGACGCATATTTTGGGATTGACGCACCGCCATACCTTCTACAGTACAGTACGTCGCGCCTTTCCCACACTTTCTCCTTGTTGGTTGCACACATCTGCATGCGCGCGCCGATCATTGTTTTCGTGCAAAACAACATCTGTCTTGCTCTCAATGGGGTCATTTGCGCCGGGCGCATCGACACCAACTCTTCACCCAACGCGCGACGACCCGTGCAACAATGCATCCTCATCGCCGTCTCTGCGCATGGGCTGGGACAATTGTTGTTCAGTATAGGTGCACGCGCCTGCAATCACGATGAACCACCCGACTCACCTGCACCTTCAATCCGCAACCATCGCTGTTGCCGCCGCTTCTTGCCCAGCTTGAGAACCGGGCGGGCCTCGCCCGCTTACTCTCTCCCACCCTGTACTCACTCTGCACCCTTTCACCTTCTTAATTGCACACTTCACATCCCTTCCCGGCCCGACGTGCTCACTGTTATAACTGTGCTGTTAAGATTCTTCAAGATTGGAAATTCTTGCTCATGCCTCTTCCAGCTCAGCGCATTACGCTTGTTCAGTCCACTTGACGAACCTTCCTTGGCTTGCCCCACCAACGCGCCTTTGTCCAGCGGATAGACGGACTTCGTCACCGATCAATTTCTGCCGCCAGCCAAAAACAGTTTAACTTTTTACTTCATCAGGGCACTCCAAACAAGGCAATTCCTCATCAGCACAAATTCACCGGATTCAGCGTAGCGACACCCCCCGCCTCAGACCCTCTTGTTTGTGACTCCATCATCAACAAGTGCATCATGTCGGCCGAAATTGTGAACCAGGACCCGACCAACCCTCACGATGAGCAGGATGATCTGGAGAACGGTGGCGCCGAGCCTCGTGGCATCAAGCGCGCACGCACCAGCACCGCTGGTGATGACGATGACGACGATGATGAGAAGCCTGGCCGTGAGCGCCGCAAGATCGAGATCAAATTCATTCAAGACAAGTCTCGTCGCCACATCACCTTTTCTAAGCGCAAGGCAGGCATCATGAAGAAGGTAGGTGTTGACCCATGTAGATCATGCTCTTCTGTCTCGTATCACTCACTAACTTCTCTACAGGCTTATGAACTGTCGGTACTCACGGGCACGCAAGTCCTCCTGCTTGTAGTGTCCGAGACTGGTCTGGTTTACACCTTCACGACTCCCAAGCTTCAGCCCTTGGTCACAAAGCCTGAAGGCAAAAATCTCATCCAGGTGAGATCTGCGCTGGCCTGGTCACCCGAGGATGTCCACTGACCTGTTACTAGGCTTGCTTGAATGCCCCAGAGCCCCCAGATGCGAATGGCGTGGACGGCGAGTCCGCTGTGGATTCGCCCGAGGAACAACACGCTCAGCCACCACCAATGCCGCAAAGTCTTCCGCCACAAAGCATCCCACGCGGGCAGGCGGGTCAACCATACATGACAGCCGACCAGCAGCAGGCACTTCAGTACCAGGCTTATCTTCAGCAATCACAAGGTGGCCCCTATCCCATGCCTCCACAACAACAAATGCATTCGAGAGGTTGAGAAATGGTTTAACATCATGGTCAATATCTTTCTGGGTCATCTGGCGGCATCCCAGATCGACATCACTGGCTGTATCATAGTTTTGACGGGGTCGGGCGAACTTGCGGCTGCTTGTCCGCTCTCAGCAGGGTGCTCTATGAGCCTACTGGTCAGGTCATCGAGAAGCGCCGACGATACCTTGTGCAATGGAAGGCATGCGCTCGTAGTCATGTGCTCATGTCACCCTTCCCGTAGAGTTTCCAGAATATTGTCGATGTGTCACGAGTCGAAGATGGCAAGCAGGGACGAGGCTTCGGGGGTTTGAATTCGTCTTGCATTTCTTTCCGATCACTTTCCGTTTGTTGCCAATGCGATGCGTGTATCCGAGGTACAAAAACCCAAAATGCAGTTCTGTTTGACATGTCCACGTCCCCGACCATTAACGCTACGCGCATTCTCTCGACTTCTCGCACCCTGGTGCAGAAATAAAGTCATGGATGCATGGCACAAAATTGCTGCACATACAGGAGCATCCGAGCGGATGCCCACCAGGACATATTGATTTGTTGTGCTGATGACCAAGTGTCGCGCGACGAGGGGACTTTGATGCTCACTATTTTTTGGAAAGCTGAAATGTCTGCAGCTTCAGCACAGGCTGGCAGCACGTTAACACAAGAAGTGCAGACCATTGCGGTCTTCCCACTTATTGAGTGTTTGTGCTCGATGCTCGGGCAAGTTTTCATATCGGCATGAAGCAACCGTCCGAACAGATAGTTCATGGTCGCGAAAAAAGAAATGCCGCGCAGAAACTGATAGCCTGCTCGTGTCGCGAACATGAGTTCTCTTGTCCACGTTCGCGCCCAAGCAATGAGTGTGGAGCCGATGCAGCTGTCGTCGCGAGCCACAGGCGCCATCTCATAGCAGAACTGGCTCAACGTGCATTCGATGCTTTCGTAACTAGGGCATCGAGTTTCCGTTCGATCTCCTGTTTCTGCCGCTGAAGTCTTGCACGATCATCTTCAAGCCGCTGTATTCTCTGCTCAACTGAAAATGAAGTAGCAGCCTGGTGGTCCTATGAGGGTTGGTCAGATAAGGATATATCATTTCTTGACGTAAGCCCATCGAACACTACATGGGCAGTAATAATAGCAGTAGCAGGGATGCGGTGCAGTGTCAAAGTAATGTCGCGCATGGCCTTTTAACAAATAGATGCGTACATTCTTGACTTCTTGGCCAATTTTCAAGTCAGCTCCGTACCATGCCCCCGTGACGGTGATCGCCGCTACGGATATGGCCAAGATCAGTGGTCGCGTCTTCTGAACGGTAGCCATGGCAGTGGGGGCTAACGTGATGGTGTGCGTGACGAACGGCAATTCGCAGTGATTGCGTTGAATGGCCACGATGGCATCCACCGAGACAGCTTGACGCGCTCAGGCACAGCTGTGAAAGGCACTTTCGTCGGGAAACTTTCCCCAGCAACTTCCATACAGTATGTACTGCTGCCACAAGCGCGTGGACAGTCGCACACGTCGCACCATGTAAACACTTGCTGCATGCTGGATATCTATTTCTGTTGCAGAAGAGCTCTCCTTACTATCCTCAAGATGTCGACAACCTCGTCGCGGACTCTCGGTACTAGTGGTTCTAGTGCAACCAATCGTTTGTCTACAGTCCCAACATCGGCTTCGAAGTCTCGCCAACTATCTCATCTTCATGCGCAGCTCGCTCAGTTGACAGCCAACATGTCGGATCTTGAGAATCTTCTGCGGATGACTGCTGTACAGGCGGAGGGCATGCGTGGGCTCGGCGGTTATGCCGGTGGCATGTGAGTCGGCCCAAAATACCGCGCTTGTGAAAGACGCTCATTCGTACAGGTTTATGGCGGCATCTAAAGTTCTTGGAGAAGAGACCGTGAACGGCAGTGCCGCGCAATCGCAGAACACGGATCGTGCGCAATAGCATGGATTTTGGGACACGAAGACCGGTGATACCCGTCAAGGCCCTTCCGTCCCGTCGCCCACGCTGTGGCAACAATCCTTGCCATCGGAGTCACAACACGAAGACGCACAAGCTATGGACCAGCAATGCGATCTCGACGACCTCCTATACATGACCGCCCCTGCCCACAATCGAAGTCTGATTGATACACCGGGCGATCCGCCTGTGCCCTCGTGACAAACAACCCGCCACGAGTCCAGCCACGACCCATTCACATCTCGCGGCATGCGGGGCAATATTCACATGTCCGCCTTGGGGCTCGTCATTAGAGCAGACTTGAGTCCACTTCTAGAAAGAGCCCTTCAGGGTCGTCACAACAGTGTAAAATGGGCTTAAGATTTTGGTGGGCAGTCATGCATTCACGCCGTGCCAATATTTTAAGATCCATCGCGTCCACCCATCAAGACTAAATCACTTTCCAATGGTTGACGCGGCCCACCTTATCGTTGACGATCGCTTTGACAATCATCATCATCAATGGATCCACTGGTTCATCGTATAAACCAGCTAGTCGAGGACAAGAATCAGCTTGTCATGGAGAAAGCAGACCTTTTGATGTCTCAGCACAAAATGTGGCAACAATTCACCGCGCAGCTGAAGCAGAAAGATACGCGTATTGACGGCTTGGTTGCAGACCTGCAAGAGCGGACCACCAGGCTTGAGAACTTCATGCTACAACATTCGGCAGATGCTGAGCAAGTTCGGCGTGACGGGGACCAGAAAGTCAGAGTCCTCGAACAAAACATTCGCGACATTACTGGCAAATACGAAAACGAGCTGCAAGTCATGAGGGACAAGAATAAGGAACTCGCACGAGCGTTAAACAAGTGGATGTACCCAGGGGAGGACGACGAAACCACACGAAGGCCTATGGTACACGATGGTCTTGAGAGTCGGACTACACAAACACCGTCAACTACCAACGAGAATGAGGCAGGATTGCACGGCAGTGTCGATGCTGACCTGGAAAGCTGCGTAATCGGCTCTGACGACGATACATAAGTGCATTACCATATGGCGACCAGATGGATGACCTAGCACTGTAATCCCGACGAAGGTTTGAACAAAGCTCGCATTGCTCTACTACCTGTGTCGATCTTCTCTCTGTCGCATGCCGCTCCGTCTAGAGTCATCCTTGTTTACCGGTATGCCCTCGAGGTGTTGAAAACAGTCTCATGCCCCAGCGGCAAGGTTTCGAATCAAGTGTAATCGCGTCGGCTGACTCGAGCCTATTCGTACGGCGGAAATTTCTGGTCGACCGGGGGGAGTCTCCAATCCTCATGGGTTTCCATGACATTGATTTGTTGGCACGCTCATTGAGTGCCGTTTTCAGGTCGGAGGCGAGCATTCGCAGGCCAAAATATTGAGTCATGGGATTATCAATTTACATGTCCATCCCCAAGGTAATCGTCATCACCAATGTTCGCCCCGCCGCCCGCGGTTCTCTCCAAGCGTTCGTCAATCGAGTAACTGGTCTCTAACTCTGACGGCAAGCGTCCGAGTTGGTTCCTCCACAGGGGTAATCCTGTCCACATTATTATGGCGGTAGGTCACACTACCTCGTTCCACCGTGATACTGTCCATTGATCTCACCAAGAGATTGTGGCTAAGTTTAGATTCAGGTCGGATGTTCTCGTGAAGCACACCCCACCAGAGATGGACAACCCTAACATCAACAGAGTAACCCTAAGTCGCACAGGGATACCTTCAGGCTTGAAGGACCAACACTAAACACGTGCAGGCACAGCCTCGGACATTATGCAGCCTGCGACACGAGGAAATCGGATTGATGCATGTAAATATTCAGGCCCAGGCCGCCCACTTGACAGCTTTCGCCATAGCCTCACTGTGAAGCTCATCTTCCAAACGGAGAAGTACTGAACATACCCGACTTTCTCTCAACGCACAGTCTGTCCAGAACATACGAATCGCTGAGCGCGACGAACATCCCCAGTTTCACAACGTTCGAGCGATCAACGAATACTTCCTCTACACTGTTGGGTGCCCCCGTGCTTCGGACCTTGGCGCAATATGGTGTTTGCCTGGCCATCATGGCACCCCATAGAGCTCCGTTGGCCAACGATCTCTACCGACTTGGCCGGCATATTTCTCCTGGCAGACACATCTACGCTCGCGATCAAGACTGCGTTGTCGGGCAGACCCTCTTACATTGACGCTCTAACAATGCTTCCGGGGCTGCATCAGCAGGTACAAGCTGCATCTGAACTTCACAAGGGCGAGTATCCAGCTTGTGCGGCAATGACCTCAGGCTACGTGTTTCGCGTAGAGAATCCCGCAACCGTCTATTTCCTGCAGCGCATTGGCCGACCGGGAATCCTGACGACTCTCAATGTTGAAGGTGCTACCGAAACTCGAAGAGTTGGCTTCGCATCACGATTGGACTCGGCCAGACCAATTTCCCCCGGTCCTGGATACGGACCCACTCTGGTAGAAGTCGGACCGGCGTTTGTGACAGTGCTGGCGCTTTCGTCGCTGGTGCAGCTAGGTGACTGGTGCGCGTTGGCGGTGGTAATAAGCCTTGTTCTCCTTCGTCTACTCAACATCATTGTGCTCCGGCGCCGAACAGTTCCCGGATGGTAAGTTCAGAACCCGAGTGTCATATTCTGTGACCATTCAATGATGGTGCTTACGCGATACGATAGGTCTGGGGCACCCGAGCCTGGCGTAAAAGGAGACCTGCTTGTTCTGCTCAGTCAAGACCGGTGGGTGAGAATCAGGGGCCTTGTGGATGACATCAAGCCCATCGTGTCCGGGGCCTGGCTACGTGACGCAACAACATTGGAAAGAATCATCACCGCCTGTACCACCTATATGCTGTAAGTGACAAGTTGGAACGACAGTCTGATAACATTGAATTTCTAAAGCCCTCCCACAGATATCTTACCATCATTCTATTCGCAAGTGCAAGCCAAGCGGGCCATCTCCACTTGCTCGCTTTGTTGCTGGTCTCGACCCTGATCACTTCCATCACGAACGAGGGAATCCAAACCCTCCAGATGTACGGTCGAGTGGTCCGCGTGGGGAAAACAAAGCGCTATGACAGAAGGCTGATCATGGCTGAAGAGTTGATCGCGGAGGTCGGCCGGAAGGACTGGGCAATCCAATTAGGGATGGTGCATGCGGAAACAAGACAAGAGAGTGACCGAAATTCCCAACCAAAGGGTCCGTTGATAATGTAATGTAGTGCTTGTATGAGCTTATAAGAGCAAAGACGTCGAGGTCCGGCGGCTTGCATTCAAAAGAGCTATTAAACTCAGTCTACGCGATATTTATGTTCCGAATATCCTACATTCACGGCGTAAATTATTGAGTCGATATGTTTCTGCTGTGCATGTACATGTCCAATGCATGTGCGCTCCCAGTGCTACCGTTGACGTTGTGTTTCGATCTCGAAGTTTTCCTCCTAGTCCTCTCTGTGGTCCTGGTATCGTTTGTGGGGTGGTTCCGATCGTAATCGGGACCGTCTGGTGCGAAGGGGCTGTTGAGAGCCCCATTCGTTTTCAACACGGCCATCAGTGCTGCGGAAAGAAGAGCATTCTGTTTCTCCAAAGCTTGAAGTCGAGCGTCAAAGTGTGGCGACTCGCATAGAGGAGGATCGCGCTGTGCTTGACTGGCAACGTGGGGGGTACGCTTGGTGAACCTTGTGGCTGAGCCCGGTGTAGTAGCTATAGTCTCATAGCCTGAGGAACTGTCGTCGCTGCTGGTATCATGCGGTCTCGTCGACCTTGTCCTGTATACGGTGCTCCCACTTGAATCGGAAGGAGTAGGGGGTAGTGCCTTTCTAGGCGGATCTGAGGCAAACTTGAGGGAGAAAGGGCCAATCAAGTCAGCATCACTCTCCAGAACACAGCTAGGTTGTGCTATCCGCGTGTTGCCATTCGAAGCGGGCGATTGCTCGCTGCTAGACATACGCTGCGAGTTTCTGCTGGAGATGCGACGACTGTTGACAAGAAGGGCTGTTCGCTGCGCAGATCGTGGACGCGGAGCAAATCCTTTGACTTCCCGCGATTTGCCCTTGCCTGCTGGACGGAGTGAATGCTGTTTTGTATATTTCATATTCATATCGGGCTCGTGCGATTGCAGCTGTGATTCATGCTGCCGGTGAATTTGCTCGTTCCTCGTGCAAGGGGTCGTTGGTGAGTCTGGTCGGTGGTCGTTCTCATCTGTAGCAAAGGACTGCATGGGTGCGGGCCCAAACAACCCAACAGTGACGGTCTCGACATTTGACTCTCCTCCGTCATGATCGTTGTTGCCAAATGTGACACCGGACGTGTGGGGAGGCACAGCACGCTTCGCACCCGTTGACCCTGGCTTTGTCCTCGCTGTTGCTGGATGCTCGAATGAATGGCAAAGTATCGAATCAATACTGGCTTGATGGGCGATTTTTTCACGTGGTTTTCGAGATCGCTGACGGCGACTTTCACGATCTTTTTTGGCCATTGCAGCTGAGACAGGGGGTTTGCTGGTCCTTGATGGCATCTGTTGGGTCGTGACTGGGCCCAAGCACTGTGGGACTACTGTTGTCTTCGAGACCCCGCGTTTCGATGCAGTGACAGTGTGCACAGGGTTTGGGGAAACAGGGCGAGGCTCTCCATTTATGCTACCCTTCGCATTACGAGCTGGCACGCTCGAATCGCCGCAAAGAGGTCGAAGTGGGCTTCGAGGCGGCAACTCTGGGCTGCTTGAGCTTTTAGTGACTACCTTCGAGGGAGCACGGTCGGCCAAAACAGGATGGCTGGCGAAATGCCTAGGCTTTGGATGTCGAACCTCAACGTTAGCAGTAGAGTTGTACGGCTCGCTGAAAATTGCTGGCCTCGACTGCCTTTTGGGCTCAGGTTGGGATGCTGGTCGTTGTTCAACGTTGTGGATAGATCTGCCGTGATGGAGCTGAGTATTGGGCGACGATGACCCAAGCTCCATTATCGATGGCTGATACACAGCTCTAGTCAAGACTCCGAGGGGCGAAAGGCGATTCGTACCAAGTTCGGCTTGGCGGTGTTCTTTGATGTGGCAGCCATCGACCATGGACCCGTCCAGATCATGGTCATCATTATGATCGGTCAGCCACTCTTCGACATCTGCTGTGTTTGCATGTTCAGGGAAGCAAACAGAGACATGAGTAGGTAGCTCGCCAATGCTGTGGATGTCAATGTGATGACAAATTCCTTCATGGTGGTCAAACTTACACCTGCCCATTCTGTGACACTGGCAATCCCTGCGGTATTTGTAGCGCCAAGTATCTCTTGCCTGCCCACAAAGAGTCAATTGAGTAGATTCATGGAAGCATCCGGGTTGAGACTAACCAGTAGACGAGATTTCTTGCTTTACGGTCGAAGGGAGCTGGTTCATCTGGAGCTGAGAAAGGAGTACACCTTCATCGTGCAGACGGCTACCGTTTCTGATCCGTGTCAGTCTGGGGCATACGCTCGAGAACATGGGAAATGCTAACCCGTGATAATGCAGACCCGGAGTCGTCGAAGGTCTTTGTGTCAGCTTGAGTAATCGTAGAGCGTGTTTGGACGCTGCCGTGAGTCGAGAATAATTCTCTACCTTCGGCGGAGTTGTTTTGTGTTCGGGAGGTCCGGTAGTGCGCAGGAAGAAGGCCAGGTCGTGGGAGGAGTTGTTTTTGGGCAACTGTAACAAGCTCGTTTGGGTCATGGTCTGATCCCCGTTAATCTTGGAATTCAGAGTGTGGTTGATAGGACTGTGATCGAGTGACCACGAGTCAGTCCGAGCCGATCTTTCTGCTCGGCTCTGCGATCGGTCCTTGAGGGTTTCCGGTCGATGCGGTGGAGGAAAGAGCTCGTTGGCAAGGATTTTCTGAGCACTGAAAGATGATTCTGAACCCGTGACTTTGAAGTAGTTCGCATCCAGTCGACCAATGCCAACAGTCACCTTCGTGGAATCTGGGAAGCGTGTCCGGGCGACAATGTTGCCATCGTGCCCTCCCGGATGTGACAGAGCCATGGATACTTGGGCCTGGAGTTGCTGCCTTGAGCGAGTCAAGCGTCTCCGTAACACACCACTTGACCGTTATTGATGGCTGACAGAGGCTGGACCTGGCGAGAGGTTAATGAAGGCCCGATAGCCACTCTTGGTCAACTCAATAACGAGATGTTGTGGACTTCAACAAGACGTTGGTAAAACGCATGCGTTCAACGTAGCGGCCTCCAAGCGTAGAGAAACAACGCACAGGTGCGCTTGGGAAGACCGCGGTTGAAATCACTTTGAGCGACAGGGCAGGGGAAACAGGATCTCAAGGAGCGGGACATCTACTCTTCATAAGATCCGAGTGCCTATGCGCAAAGCCGCGGGAGAGATAAGGCGCCATAGAGATCAACGCTCTTGACGAAGCAAGTTGCACAAGCTGTGAGATAGCCCGGTCCTGTAGTCTCGAATCGCCGACCGCATCGGACTGACCTGGATTATTGACTATACTGGGCGATCTTGCAGGTCCCGCCTGCGGCACGGCGCAGGTGCGAGTGAGCTCTTTCCCAGCGGATCCCTCGTGCGAGTGCATGACGGCAGCTGAGGCGGCACTAAGGCACCTAATAGAACTCGCAATGTGGTGTGCCGGGCCACCCGCCTTCGAGGTTTCAGCAAGCGTGACAAAAAAAGAGGAGACGTGGATCGGGTGGATGGACTGTGATGCCACCTCAGGTGAGCAGCAGGTTAATGGAATGATGGGTGCCAACTGTCACGGATTGCGGCGGGCTCTAGTCGTGGCGGGAGGCTCAGTCTTGCTGGTCTGCCTAATCAACGAATGGTCGGACATGGCCTAAATGACATGGATCGGTCTTGCTTCCCCCAGCGTGTGCGCCCGTGAGGGTTCTCCATAATCCGCCACTTATGTATGATTCGAATTGCATGCATCACGCGAATGCATGCGAATAAGTGGAATCTGACGACTGCGGTACGCTGGACATGATCATGCTCTTTCAACCACCTTTTAAGATCAGCGGATCACGTGGGACGAGCTTCCAGGCACGAATTGGTCAATTAAGGTTAGGGATTGGCTGCGCAGACGCATCACAAAATATTATTGTTCGTGGACACGGATGACTTTGCCACGAAAAGCCCCGATGCGTGCCTCAGTTGTGCAGCAGACCTCAGCTCTGCGTTGTTAGATGCGGGCCGCACACGGCTCAGCCTAGCAGGCAGCAGTCAAACAGAAAGTGCAAACTTTCGGGCACCACTAATAAGCACCTCGTGCCATCTGTTTTTCAACCTGCTGCATGATGACGGAGGACAACGTTGAATGAATTTCGCCGCTGGTTAGGGTCGTAATGAAAGCCTGTCAGCATAGCAGAGCATGTTGCAGGACACATACGATGGCAACAGCATCGCGTCGAAATTTTGGCATATGGGCATTCGCCGATATTTTGCGATGATGAGGCGATGGAAATAGCGGTTGTTGATGAACGGTGCGGTGCGGCAATGTTTGTAACCGTAAACGAGCGCAGCCGCGGAGCTTTAAATCCGTTGCGCCTTCCACCATATGAACTACCTACGGCGGAGGGCATTTTCCATTACTATTTAAGCACAAACAGACAAATTGGCCCAATCATTGTCGATGGCCATTTGGAACGAGCCGGATAGCTTATGGTTGTCATAAGGAGGCCACCGCGATTTGATTCTCGGAGGTATGGCGATGTTACGAGAAAGGCTGGCATGTCGGCACTCAACGCGTCGGCGGCTTCGGCTTCTTCCGTGGGAGGAACGGGCTTGGAGCATGCCTTTTCCGAGGTTGTGCAGGCTGGCCGGATGGTAGTGAACTCGTTGTTGCTTTAGGTTGAGCAGATCTGTGTGTGATGTTCTTGCTGAGTGCAGCTGGAGGCTGCTCAGGCTTGTCGTAGCTAACAGAGGTTGTACTGCCAGCTGTCCGAAGCTCCGAGCTCAAAACTTCAGGGCCATCGGCTTCAGCCATTTCCACGTCCTCTAAGCACTCCGCGACTGTGGAGGCTGAAGGTTCATCTTTCACGATGGTCTCTGCATCCTTCTCTACTTTGGTGACCCGATCTCCGAACCTATAACGAATGCCTTCCATACGATCTGGATCCTGTTTTACCTTGCTGCTGGCCGCATTGCTGTGAGACTTGGGCAGGTCTCGTTCATTTCCCAAGCCAGTGATCTTCTCTCCATGGCCTGATGTAGTGGCAGATTTATGTCGCTGTGGGGCGCTTGCCGTTGAAAACGCATCGACATCGTTCGCGGGGAATGCTTTTGAATGCTTTGCAAGCATTGAAGTGAGGTTCCCCGTCGTATAGCATTGCCTCGATTGTGCATCGTCGATAAGCTTTTTCCAGTATTTGCCTTGTGCTAGACTGCCCGAATTGCCTAGGACCCACAGACTTGACCGTGCTCGTGTCAGACCAACGTTCATTCTGCGAATGTCTTGCAAAAAGCCAATGCCCCCACCGTCGGAAGCCCGGACGCAGGAGAAAATAATGATCTCACTCTCACGGCCTTGGAAAGCATCTGTCGTGTTGAACTCAATGGTTTCACAGATAGATGAGCCAAAACGGCCAGAAAATCTTTCTTTTAGTGCACTCAATTGAGCCTTGTAAGGTGTGATGACGCCGATCTTGCCGTTGAAATCGTAATCGGGGAAGTCAGACGTGAGTCGATGATACAGGCTCATCGCAACGTCAATTTCTGCAAGATTTATGAACGAGCGTCCTCTTGGAGCTGTCTGTTGCTGGCCCTTGACGTCATAAAAGCGATATGGTGCAAGGAGAGAACTTTGATGCCATGGCTGCTGTCTCAAGCCTGCCATGCCGATGCCGTCCTTGAGTAAGCCATCATAGAAAGTGTGGCTAGGGAAGAGGCTGATATGTGGATGCATGCGATATTGCGTGTCCAGAAGATGTACCTCACCGGGGTTGTTGTTCTGCATGCGCACGAACAAGCTTTGCTCGTACTGGAACTTGGCAGCCTCCTTGGAGAATACAGTGGGCGGCAATTGCTTTGGATCTCCGACCATGATGCATTTGACACAGCCGTATTTGAGCGGGACGAGTGAGCTCATCTCCACGCACTGTGCTGCTTCATCGATGATAACAGTCTCGAATTCGATATTGAGACCTTGGAACATGTCGTGCCCACTTCCGCTCAAGGTTGCGCAAATGACGTGTGCGCCATCAAGTACAGCTTGCTGAGCACGCTTGCGATCGAGTTCGGCCTGGCGCCCAGCATTCCTTTCTTGGTCTTTGAAGCTATCAATTTTGATGCTTAGCTCGTTCTTTTGCTTCCTCAGTTGGGTGATGGCGCTTTCTAGCCGTGTAAGGTCGTTTCCTTTCAAGTCTCCCATGTCACGCTGTCGGAGAGACTCTTGCAGCTGCGTCGATATTTGTTTGTGATGGCTGAACAAATCGGCCTGGGCTTGCCGCTTCTTTGGATCACTTTCGTTGTTGCCTAGGCGCCTCGAGACGAGCTCCTCCATCGTGACGTCCTTCACCTGGGAATTGATGGCTTCGCTGCGTCCGATGCGGACGACGTTGATCTCATGTCGACGGCCACTCCTTGTTTTAACACCATCCTTGAGACGCATCACAAGCTCATCAACGGCAGCATTGCTCGGCGCGCAGACCAATAGCTTTCTGCTGGGGCCATCGTCGACTGCACCAGTATTGGCAATGGCTCTTGGCATTGTGATTTTGGTACTCCCAATATTTGCACCTTCGAGTGTCTTGGTAAGCAGCCCACCGACAATAGCAACAATTGTTTTGGTTTTTCCAGAGCCTGGTGGGCCTTGGATCAACGAGAAGCCGTCGTTCTCGAGAGCAGCGTTGATGGCTTCAGACTGAGCTCTGTTGACATTCCAGACGTCTTGGAACATGGCGACCTGCTTCTCCCCAATGTTAAGACGTTGCGAGGGTTTTGCCCTAACAATCTGCGCGCACAGATCGTAGTATTGCAATGCTTTGAGAGCCCCATACTCTCTCTCTAGTGGAGTGATAGATTGGATCTTAACTCCATAAACGACGGTCTGGATTGTCATCTGGGAAGTCAACGACGACGCGGGCGGCACTTGATAGACGATTTCCACATTGCCCTTTTGTCGTTTGATGCGATAAATTCTAGCCAAACAGTGAGGCTGAGCCGCGTCCTCTGCTGGCTTGCGGGCCTTGGAAAATAATATTATATCGCCTTCTTGCAAACCCAACCGTTTGGTTTCGGCCTGATCAAGGAGACTGCTGATTTCGACAAAGGAATCGACCGTGCTGCGATTTTGGACCTTGATTTCATAGGGCTTTAAGTTACTGGCGTCAATCTCCTCCCTGGATTTGACCATCCCTTGCCAAGCTTCTAATGTCAGCAAGGGCTCAAAAGTGTTCTGATACGAGACTGGATCTCGAAAGGAATTCTCGACCCTCGAGAACATAGAAGGTTCGGCGTTTGGTGGATAGTCACCATTGTGGAAATAGTCCCAATTGAGGATCGTCCTGTGTAACGGAGTCAAGTCTGGGGCTAGTCGAGCTCTCACATCCTTCATCGAGCGTTGGGCCCGATGGATCCGAGTAGGGCCTTGCTTCTGCTCAATTTTCAGCCCAATGGCCCCATGAGGGTCGACGTTAGGGCGCTCAATTTTCTTGCGGTGCTTGTCACCAGTACCGAAAAGATCATCATCAATATCGGAGTCTTCATCGTCATCACTCTCGTCTGACGAGACCATAACGTTCTGCCCTTTCATAGAGTGCTCTTTTCCAAAATCGCCGAGACCAACAGTGCCACTACCAGCCCCCAAGTTGGCTGCTTTGGCTCTCGCCTGCTTCAGCCTCTCTTGCTCAGCTTTGTCTTGTCGACGTTTCGCAAGGAAGGCAGCAGCATCTTCCTGCCGTTTTTGCGCTGCAATTTTCGTAGTAGCGCTGACTTGTGATTTTCCAGGCAAGCGATTGTTGACCGGTGCATAAGGTTTAGCAGGTTGCAGAGCTGCTCTCGGCACAGACTCCGTGCCAGACATGGGAGTCGTCGATCTACTGTCACGGCCTGATGTCACCCAGCTTTGCAGCGAACCCTGCTTTCTAGGCATAGACGCATTGGAATCGACGACTTCGGGTGTTGGCTCATCGATGTGGCTTTCCAAGGCGCGTTGGATCTCCGCCTTCTGGTTCATCGAGAGGTTCGTACGAGTTCTCGACTTGCCGGTCGCTATAATGCCTTTAAGATATTGTGCATCGACAGAAGATACCTTGATATCAGCCGCCCGTAGTCTGTTGAGCATTTTCACCGTTAGGCTTACTGCTTTGATGATTAGGTAGTCATCGCGGAGTCGAAGCCACTTGGCGATGCTGTGAAAGGCTCGGTTAGGCTGATCAAGCAATTGCCTGGCGACGTCTGGAGTGCCTTCCGGCGAGGACCCTCGCAATGCCTCGGCGAAGATCGAATATTGTCCAAATGCGGACTCAGCAAAGTCCATGGTCTCACGGCAGAAGTCTTGAAGTTGTGTCTTGTCATGACCAAGCTCGCTCCAAGCCTCTGTTGTCTCGAATATCGTTTCTAATGCAGACCAGGTGGTGCGCCATAGCTCTTTCAGAGCGTGCAATTCGTGTTTCTCCGAAAGTCGCTTTGATCGAAGGATCCCATCTTGGCTATCACACAGCGTACTGAATATATCAGCACCGAACTTCAATACCGACAGACATGGTCCGAACGACCTATGACGTGATATCGTTCCAAAAGCTGCCGCGAATGACCCTAAGAGGGTTGGCAGGCGTCGCTTCGCTGCCTCCATGATGCAGTCTCTGCGATCGTCTTGCCCGCTAAGGGTCTTTAGCAATCCCAGTGCTGACTGTTGCAATCTTATGTCTTCATTCATAAGAAGCATAATGATACCTTGAATACCATCCCGTTCATTGAAAAGACCGTCCAGGGAATCGAGGTCGAAAGACTCCAATTTCTCCAGCAGACCGTTGACTTCTTCGAGCACGCGACCCAAAGCTTTGTTCCAACTTTCTGCTTGCTTCGAGGTACGCTTTATCTGTGCTGGTGCTAGCTTCTCTAATGCCAAAAGCCCAGATATACCAGAGAGCACTGCAATTACCAGTGCTGGCTGGCCAACCTTGATATGCCGCAAGGTCATCCTCCAGAATTCCAGGCTAGAGACTTCGACCTGAAAATTGCTATCTGGTTTGTTGACAACAATGCGTCGATCGTGAGAAAGCGCTTGTATATCAAGCGCGAGGACGTTTTCCACAATGTCGAGAACAAGTTGCTCAACGTCGTCAATGGCGAATTCTTCCTTCTTCTCAATACCGTCGAGCTCCTGAAGCAAGATGCTAGCGTGTTCTTTCGAAACCGATTCGATCAATTTTGTGCATACGGGCCCTCCTGAGATGGATCCCTTCACCAGTTTGACACTCTCGAGGAGGCATTGGAGACCTTTAATATACGTGACTCGGCGGGCGTAGCGGGAATACTGATCCTTCTGGAATCGGTGAAGCATCTGTCCCAGCAAGGTTTGCAGAGGGGGAACTATATTGTTAGGATTTATGGATCGAATGAAAGTATCTGCCCATTCCAGCTTCTCTTCCAGTTGCAGAGGTTCTTTCTCTTCTGTTGTCCTCAGCATGGATTCCAGCATCGGAGATTTGCAGATCTGTTCAATGACCACTTGAGGAGCCGCAGCTCCCATGGCATCCCAGAACCCACGTGGACTCTTTCCGAGCCAAATCCGGTAGCATTCCACAAGGTCTGTAAAATACGTCGACTCAAGATGAAGGTGGTCCAGGGAAATTGGCAGTAGATCCAGATCGGTACCGCGTAGACATTCGTTCAGCTGCGGCTCTTCAAGCTTCGTCATGATTATTCTGACAGCATTCCAGAACCGAGGTAAGAAAGGGAAATCAAGCGCAGCCATCGTCACCCGTTTTAAGGAGGCTTCGAATAATGGCTGAATGGCAAATTTGACCTCAGTGTCACGAGGGGGTCGTTTCGCCTGCTTGAAGCTTCTCACAGCCCATTCGTTACGCCCTGGAACACCTGAGAACAGGAACGAAGTCATCGCTGGGACATAACTACCCAGCTTTAACTTGCGATTGGTCTGGACAAGTTGAAATGGGATGTCAAAAGTGTCTCGCATGACTTCTTCGTTTTGGAGGAATGGAATGCAGTTTAAGGCTTCGAACAGGGCATACATGCCAGTGTCACCCGTAGCACTGATGTTCCGCTTCGCAGGTGGCAGCTGCTTGAGAGCTTCACTCATATGGTTGAGGCCAGCCACAATCCGAGAGATATTCATCCCGTCAAAGATCTCCATGAAAGGTTGAACTTGTTCTTCGTCATATTCGGACTCTAACAAGGCTTGTAACTGCTTTCGACCTCGGTGATATTCACGCACACAGACGTCACAACGGCCAAGCTGGACCTGCAGGCGGCGCTTGAGTCTCTCCTGATATTGTTTGGCATCATCTCCGTCAAATGCGAGGATCTTGCACGCCGTCAAAGCATCAAGTTGTCGTAACCTCGCCTGTTCCAACCTTTTCTTTTTCATTTCCAGATCTTTCTCCAGGGTTTCATCACTAAATGTGTCGGTATCTTCGTCGAAGTACAAGGTATCGTCGTCCGAGCCGAACCTTGGGCAGAACCAGTGATCTTCATCGTTGCGGCCTAAAAGCTTGTCAAGCTTCTCGACCAGTTCAGACATGATGTTGGCCGGTTGTGGGTGGAGATCCACAAGTGAGCAGAGCCGCCGGCCGATCTTTCGCAATGATGCGAGAGTGGATCATTCGAGTTGTGCTGTTGGGTATGATCGAGACTTGGTGGATGATGGGGGTCGGCACGGAAGAAGTTTATTGCGGATCAGAGGAAACGCAGAAGTCACAAAGGAGGTAGGATATAGCAGCAGATCGATGCCATCTCCAACCAACTCAACGCCATATAGTCCGGGTGGAAGGTAGGATGTCGCACTGGCGGACCACTACGATTGCGGGTATCCGAAAATGACCATGGTCAACCTTTTGTCTCAGCCTATCAACTCAAAAACATGCCAATATGCCGATGGTGTGAATGATCGAGAATCAAGCCAACAGGCGCAGGGTCAAGGAGTCTCGGACATCAATGATTCGCAAGCAAGGATGTCAAGATGTGACGAGCAGGTATCCCGTGGCACTTCAAAAAGTTCCATTGCTCGCATGTGCAGCGCACCCGAACTTTTACCGACGCGACTTTCACACGCGTCATTCTGCGGCGCGGGCCTTCGCGCGTGACGGAGCTGATCTGGCATCTATAACAATCCAGGTAGTCGTGGCCTTCTGATGCGTTATTGTTCACAGGAGGGGGTAATGACCGTGTATCTTGACGCTTCACCATGAATTATTGAGCCCAAGCCGAAGCTGCCACTTCCACCGATGGACAATGCCACCCTTCCTGTCGCATGAAGTTGGGTCGGAAAGTCAACCCTATTGGCGGGTGGGGTTCTCAAGCGTGGAATATCAGCTCGGCATCGCGATAGGATCGCGTGGTGCCTTGTACCTAGGCGCACTCCGACCGTAGGTATATAGCATTGTCCACGGGTTTCACTGATGTCTTTGGCGTTCAAAAGATTGGGCGGAGATGTCTGAGGATCTTTTTGCTGCGTTCAGCACGCAAGCGGCGGTGGGTGGCCACCCGATCAACAACTCGAAGGCGGCCGGTGACTCTATCACTGGCCAACTCTTACACGATCATGAGCATTCACGGGAAGGAGACCAAGACTCAGGAGACGACACTGAAGACTTTGGTGACTTCGAGGATGCAGCTGCCTCAGCGACAGCAGCATTCGAGCAGCCATCATCTGCACCTCTCAAAGTCACCCGAGCCGAATCACCGAACGTTCCACAGAGGTCGGATGGAGCATCAGATTTCCGCGTGGGTCGCCACCCCTTCGCTAACCACATGGACTTCTTATTCACTGGCGGGGATGGTGAATATGATGCGGGGGTCGACGATCTCGATGACTTGTCCAAAAACCCGGAAGCCGCCATGGCTTTCTCCAAGAGACTGATCGCGGAACGAGATCGCGACTTTAGCGCGAACCCAAGAAACCAGGGTCCTGACGCTGGAAGTGCTAGTAAAAAGGGGCCCGAAGGTCGAACAACGATTCGAAATGGACTGGAGGTGCCACCGAAACCTTCGACAACATATGGTCCTGACGTTCTCTTCGATGCGGATGAGGCCTTGCAAGACGAGGCCTCCGAGGCTGGAGAAGACGAATTTGGTGATTTCGAAGAGTGGAGCCACCCAGGGCCGCAGATACCGGTAAGCGAGCCTGTCAAGAGGAATGTGGATCTGCTTGGCACGATGGACGCGCCTGCTCCCGCATCCACCAAGAACAACGAGGCTGCTCTATCTTCAACTGCTCGTCCACCAGCATCGTCGAGCAAATTACAGTACAATTCGGACGCGGTGAAATCAGATGATCGATGGGATGATTTTGAGGCCGCAGAGCCGATGCACGTGTCTCGTGAAGCAAATGTGGATCCCCAATTGCAAGCAATTAACCTAGCGAAGCCCAAAGAGAAGGGATCTGATGGAGATAATGGTTTGCCACCAACCAACGTCCCACCACCTGGAATACTACTTTCAGCATTCCCTCTGATTTTCACGACAGCCCAAGACACTCTGCTTGATCCCGTGTCAAAGATGGCTCCGTCGCAGAAGCACGGGTTGATCAAACATCCAGCGACGAGTCAATTCCTGCGGAAGCACATCAACTTTACTGTAGTTCTAGGACATATCCTCGCCGGACGCAAGCTTCGCTGGAAGCGAGATCAGTACTTGTCACAGAGTATGCGGATCGGCCCAGCTGGGGCGGGCGGGAAAAGTGGCATGAAGCTCACCAGCGTTGACAAAGGCGAACTGTTGAAGGAGGATCGTGAAGCTTTGGACACTGTGCGCTTATGGAAAGCGCACGTCGGCCGACTACGAAGTGTTGTGACTGCTGCGAAATCGAATGGCATCGCCTTACCTCCTTTGCCTGAGATCGCCGAGAAGATGCCTCTTCAGACTTTGAAGGCCTTGGAAGGAGGCTTCGTAGCCCCGAATGCTTGTGCTCTTTGCGGCCTCAAACGCGAAGAGCGGGTCGGTAAGGTGGATCTCAACATCGACGACAGCTTTGGCGAATGGTGGGTACAAAGCATGAGCATGCACGTCGTTTGCCGTCAGTTCTGGCTAGAGAATAAGGATAGGCTGAAATCAAGATGAAATGCATTCTATCATGGTCATGACGCAGTGAGTGCTTGTGGCAGGGTGCACTGCGAGACAACAACGGCTGCGTATAGCCATGCAGGTATGCGAGTGAGGTCAGAGGCGACCGCGCGCGAGGACATAGCTGATTACACGCAGATATAATTTTTGTGATGCGTGGGGCCCAGTGCACAAAGTTTCACTCTTCTAGTGATAACAGAAAGCAGGATGACGGGACAACATGTCAGGGTGCTCATGTCGTGGTGTAGTGGGGCCAAGAAGGGTCGGAACAAAGTACAGTGATGCACATTACATGAAGTCCTCCTCAAATAGCAACGACTTCTCTTCACATAGCCCGTCAACGCTAAGAGCACCAAGGCGGCCGCGTGCGTCACTGCGGATGAGATCCTCCTGGGTTCCTGCGTTCACCATAAGTTATAATCCGTCTTCTGGCGGGAACGATTCTTCGTCAACAAAGCTATCGAGCTGTGCAGCTTCTTGGTGAAGTGTTGGTAGCGAGTGATCGATATCGTTGGCGAGGATTCCCTGTTGAAGCATGCCATAGGTGGTCCAATCTGGACTTGTTCCAGATATACCCCTTCTCCTGCTCAAAGGGGCTTGTCGATGTCTCAAAGATAGTCGATTAGCACGCTGTGCTCTCGCACTCGTCTGCGAATGTTCCTGAATCTCACGTGCTCTGAGTATATGTGTCGCCGCTTGGTAAGCCTACACCTTGACGTGGTGAGAACAAATGGCCTCGGTCAAAACATGCGCATGAAACGTACCGAAGGCGCTGGGTGTGGTATACCGATGCGATTGAGCCGTGTCCGTACTAACAAACTTTGGTGAGCCAGATTCTGCCACCGCTGGTCTGCAGCAGCGCGGTTCCGTCGTGCTCTTGACACTTGCGCGAGAGCTTCTTCACTTTGTCTAAGGATGATTGTCCGCCTTCGAGACACTCGATTGTCGTTACTATCACTGCCACAAGGACCCAGAACAGCGCTCGCTGCCCCATTGGGGTTGTGGATTCGCATTGGTGGGCCAAGCAAGGAAGAGTCGCGTCGTTCAGCCTTGAGCTCGTTCCCGGACATAATGGATGGCGGTTGACATACGGGTTGCCGTGGTGAAGTGACCCAAGTGTTTTGGGTGATTTCAGTGCGAATCCCGCTTGTCAATTGATGGAACTCATGGTCAGACATGCTCAGTTGTCCGGGAATCCGCGCGCCGGTGGTTGTTGATCTCGTATGCGGACATTCATTAGGTATTGAGTCGTCACGAATGTTAGCGGTTGATGCCATGTAGGGATATGATGCAGTGCCATTGTCTGCGGATGGTGTCGTAGCCTCAGATGGGTGATTTTCGTCTGGAGTACCCATCCATAGCCATGATTCTGGCGTAATTAGATCGCCGGCCGCTTTCGGAGCACCGAATGCTGGAGAGATCGAATTGTTTGGTGTAGTGTCTAAAATGTCATCGATCTGGTCGAACAGCTGCTGATTGTCTTCTTGGTCATCTGCGTGGACAGTAGTGCCAAAGTTCAATGAGTTGAATGCTGTGGATCCCGACACCGGGGTCCAAAGTGGTGACCCCAAACGCAACAGAGTTGCTGGGGACATATTGGCTGGCAAGGCGCCCCCGTTGGTACCTGTTGTGCGTTGATCATCCGCTCGATTGTCCGTAGCACTTAGCAAATGGTCAGAGTGCTGTTCTATTTCGAAGCAGGAAACTTCGTTGTTGACGTTCCAGTCCTGGTTGTTTTCGGCAGGGGTCCTTTGACCGAGAGGCGGTGCTATTGCAGTCGCGCTTGTCACATTGATCGCTTCGCCACTCAGCCACTCATATGGCGTTTTTGGGTCCTGATCAGGTTCAGGGAAGCCTGGAAGCTCCATTCCGTGAGTACTGTAGGGTTAGCTAATAGTTTGCAACGTAGGTAACTTATAGACAGTATGCGAAACTTTGTGGAGAGTGTATTCAAGGTCAATCCATCTGGTCGCCGTTAGTGTGGTCCTTTGCGATTGATGGGATATAGCTGTGAGAATGCATGAGCTGATTCATGTTGTTCATTTCATCGCAAATGGTTGTGGATGATGCTCATCTAACTTCTCTTTGGAGAAAAGATAAACCTCACCTCTATCAACACGACGGCCAAACTTACACAGGAAAGTGCTGAAGATTCGGAGATTGACGGTCAGCCCAGCTGATTGTTGCCGATGTTGAGCCTATCTACCACAGTGCAATGAATATGGGCTCATCGGCTGTTGGGGTCTGGCAGCTGTGGCTATTTCTTAGAGTTGTGCATGCGCCGTGCATGCGCCAGCTAGAGTGTTATCTGTTGCTGGGATCTGGAAGGTGCGGCATGTCATATTTCATTCGGCACAGAGGATCAAAAAGCGCCAAGATCACTATTGTGGCTAACAACGATGCGATAGTCAACATCCCCGTGATCACGGCAATGCATGGCCCAGGACGGAGCGATGCTGACATTCGGCCCTTCGGAGACTGCGCTCGTTGAAGCTTCCGCAGCCTACTTCGTGGGTCCATTCCGCTAAGTAGCGAATCCACGGCCTGAGCTGTCTGTTCGAAGCTTCACTAGATCATGAGTATCCAATAAGTTCGGGGGCGAACTTTGGCCATCACCCATATGGTCAGATGTAAGCCTCAAAGTGCGCCAAACTCAGGCTCCTTGTGGTCCCGTCGGGCCTTGCCAGCGCGAAGCAGCCGTGGATACCAGAATTAGAAGGACCGAGCACTATTTGGGACTGCCAAGGAATGGGTGTCAGAGGTTCGTTCGATACCTAGGCAGGTAGCCTACACTTCTGCCTCCACGTAAGTACCTAATCTGACAACGAGAAGTGGTTGACATGAATAGCCTGCTCACTGGCTGGACATCGAGTATGCCAATAGCTGGCTTCAATTGCAAAACATATACTGATGTGACTGCTTCGGCCTAGAGACTCCCGAGTGATAAAGCGCGTCGCACGATGCCCAAAATTGGATGTCCTTTGGTTCAGCGTGGATTGATCTTCGAGGTCCAAGGGAAGACTAATGCATCGTCACAAAGTTGACCGTAATAAATTTGGTCACGTGAGAACCACTCATGATCGAATTGCACCTTATTGACCGGAACTTAATGCTTAGCGCCCATACGCGGTCGCGCCGGTAATCCCCATGCTCATCGCCATGTGATTGCGCTGGTGAAAAGCACCGATTGGCTGAAAACCTCTGCAAACAACATTAGCACAGAACGATTGCGAAAGTTAGCCCCGCTTCACTTACTTGACCAGATCGATGCCTTCATCCTCACCATCGTCCATATGGTAATCGTTGGATAGGTTTGCATTTGTTGTGGAATAGGGATTGTTATAAACCGCCTGCGATTGCGCAAAGTCATTTAGGGGTAGCACCGAGGCACTATTGGTAGGTAGGGCCGTTTCTAAGGTCGTGCCTCGCGTCGATGTACTTTCGGCCGTGGCAGGAGTCCGTTGCGCTGCAACACTCGTTCCGCTGGTCAGCGGTGGAGTTGCAGCTTCGCTCCCGGATCTTTCGGCGCCCCCTGATGTCAGCTGACTCAATGTCTTGGTCACAGCAGTAGCGGGTCGACTCGCAGAGGGACTCGCATCCAGGGCATGATCAGCGCTGTGTGGGCGAGGTGGGCTGCTGGAACTGATGATTGGGCTGCTTGGAGATTTCTTATGCTCTGCCTTGCCTGTGTCTTGGTCCTCGATTTGAGGATCAACGTGTTCCGTGGTAGACGAGACCTTTTCTTTCATGCCGTCCGATTTTTTCAGGCTTGCAAATGGGGCCTTCAAAGGGCTCAGATCGTAGGGCTTGAACGGCGTGCTACCGATAAGGCCCTCCATCTTCCAGAATGGCGCAGGACTGCTGAACTGAATGAAATCGCTGGGTCGGCGAAGCGTACTGGGTGGTGCGAGTCGCTGTGATGGACGGAGGGGGAACGGAGTGTCCAATGCGCCCACTCGCCCTTCTTCATTGACATAAAGAGTAGGAGGAGAGCCCGCTGCATTTGCCGCGGCAGTATAGCCATTTCGAGGCGTGCACTGCGCAAAATCGAAACTGCTGTTGCCTCGTCGATCAATCCCCAGACCAACACTACTCTCTAAATTGCCGTTCGCGGGGCGCTTAGAGCCACGTTCCGGAGTATATGCTTCCATGGCGGTCGGATATGATGTCGCATACGAGGTTAATGGAGGCGTAGAGTCCTCGTGACCCTTGAAACCTGGCCTTGTACGGTCAATCGGGCTTGTGGGAGAGCCGGCAGTACTTTGAGCACCGGGAATCGGATTCGGTCTCCGACAACCCTTCATGCCCTGCTGTACAAAGTTGTCGAATTCGGCAGGTTCAATCATCCATTTCATTCCTTTGCCTGGCTCGTCTGTCCGACGTGCAATCTTTGTAAAAGCCTTATTGAGACTGAGGTTGTGGCGAATACTGTTCTGCCAGCCACCTGTGTTGAAGCGGTAGAAGGAATAGTTTGCCATGATCCACTTGTATATATTGTTCAACGTCATTTGCTGCTCAGGTGTACTGAGAATTGCCATACCGATGAGCTGAGCATAAGAATGAGGGGGTTTGAGATCCTTTGCGCTATCAGCAGAGTAATCAATTGACTCCGTGGACTCCATCATGACGCCACGCGCGTAATTAGCAGCCGGAGACGATTTGTGGTATGATTGCTGGCGCAACGGTGTGCCAGGCAGTATAGGCAGATTAGCTCGTTGCGAGTGAGGATGAGTGCGCTGTGGCGGATGCTGTTGATTCTGTTGCTGTTGCTGGCCATTGTAATCTGTTTGATACATTGATTTGTCCTGTAGCTGACTACGGGCGCCTGGCAGCTGACTGTTGCGATTGTTGGTGGAGCGAGGATCATCATCATCGTCATCATCTTCGGATGACTTTTGTGCTTGCCGCAAAATCGATGCGTCCCACACAGGCCCATCATTGTTTTCGGTAGCTGTCGTGATGAAAGCCATCTGAGTGTTGGCAATTTCAATAACACTGCCATTGCGCAGATATGACTTGCTCCCGCGTTTGAGGAGGTTGTTATCCACTCGCAATCCATTACGTCCGTTCACAATTATGAACCACTGCATGCTGTCTGCATCATACGAGATGATTGCATGTAGACGCGATACTTGCCGATCTGGGCCCAGATCGATATCGACCACCGTTCTGGCGGTTGGTGTCGTGGGGGGGCCGCCATCCTCTGTCGCCCCAAGCCTTTCGTGTGCCTCTGGCCTGCCGATGTTGACTTCTATCTTTCGGATGATGAAAACCCAGTCTCGTCCAGCAATTTTCCCGTAGCCAGGGACATTTTCTTGTCCCTCAAGAAGATCGTTAGCAAAGTCCTCTGTTGCGTTGACTTGCTTGTCCGCAACTTTCAGACTTTGAATAATCTCTTGCTCGCTGGGCGTGGATGGTTCTGTATCGTTGTCGCTGACTTCTTGAAGCTCAGTACCGTCTGTGTCCTCTCGCTCTGGCCCTCGCGTATCCCTCGTCTTTCTTCTCGTATTACGAGCAGCCGGGATGGCGGGGGCATCTGAGCCTCGAGCCCGCTTACGCGAGCCTCGAGTCGGGGTGGCGATCGCTTCTGGTGTCTCAGCATCGGAAGGGTCGTGAACTTCAGTGGCAGGAGCGCGTCGCGTACGAGTCTTTCCTTTACGGCCGGAGGGTGGCATGATGGCGTCCCAGATTGACGATCGTGTGTGCTGCTGTTCGAAAGGTCGCAATTGAGACGCGTGAAATCAGGTCTTCTCACGATCAAGAATCCTTGTATGGGAAGGAGAAGGACGAGCGGCCAGATCCCCGGAAACTCAGAGGCGACTGTAAATGGTGTCGGCCGTGGGGGAGACAGTGAGCATATCGCTCGAGAATGGTCAGATCGGCATACGAGAATCGAAGGAGATGCTGCGCGAAGTCGCCGATCCTAGATGTGGAATCGATGCCGATCCAGTGTATTAGCGTGGGAAGCGACCCTTTCTTGCAGAGTTTTCGTGTTGACGCGTTTGGTGTTTATTGAAGAGTAGGAAGGCGTGAATAAGGCCGAGAAACAAGACAGGCGTCCTTTTGCTGGAGCACACGCGACGAAGCCTGGCCGACACGGTAGCATGGGCAGGTTTGGCGTCGCGAAAGTGGATGGTCCCGCCCGGACGCGCCAAGCCTGGTCTACCATACGCGATAGAATTCCTCCCTATGAAATGAACCGGTCATAAGTTTGAGACATTGTGGTATGCTGAACAGTAAGCGCAGACGAGAGCATGAATGGCGTCTGAATCTCGAGAGGTCACGTTAATTCATTCATGTTATGCAAGATGGTGGTGAGTTGTGCATGACAATCTGGTGAAGCCATGTTGTTTGACGCGTGGATGCCTTCCAATGTTAGTCAAATGGAATCACCCGTGCCACCTCAATCAACACGTCAGCTCCAGGCTCTCCACGGGCTCTCCCAAAATCCAGGGTCACTGAGTCGTTAACAACCTTGACCATGGCTTTGCGCGCTGAGCTTTTGGTTCGCGATAGTCACGGGTATTGTGCCCCGAGCATCAATGACAGATGTCTGGGGGACGGCGTCGAGAACATGTGGCTATAAGTCCAGCACGACAACGACACACCCGCATAACATATGTACCGGTAGCTCGTGGTGCCATCATCATTAGAGGTATGTTGGGTCCATGGACACAATTTCTCTGGCATTGTGCCCATGGTCTCCATTATTGGAGCTGCTCATGATTCCTGTCTGGTCGTACCTGCGCACGCACAAGGGAGGGTCTTGTCGGATCCAGACACTGCACCGCCTATCCGAGGAGTGCATCCGTCAAAACATGTCATTCTCCATGCCGGCCTCACGCGTTGAAATTAGTAGAACACATCTGAGCCAGAACACTCAGAGTATCGAAGCAGCGGCACCAGAAGGCAAGGCTAGGGACTTGTCTCAAACCACCTCTTTTGTTATCATCAGGCGCCGGTGCACCGATTCTGACGTACAGGCAGTGAAGCGGCAAGTGAAACCCTGAAGGCTGCTCGTTCAGTCCGAACGCCATCCGGTGCCCACCCATGTGCCTGCACGCACCTGTCAACACGGTCTAGTCGATGCTCGAATTGCACTCCCGTCCGGAAGACCGATGAGTAATTACCACATGGTGTCGACAACTTTGGACTGTCAGACCTGGGCGGGCAAGAAAGATCACGGGCGTCAGGGCAAAGGCTAAGTGTACGATGAGCATCGCACAACAACTGACGAGAGCGCGTAGTCCCGTGAAGCCAAACCTTGGAACGTATTGAACGTTACAACTGCCACGAGCCCAAAAAGCCCAAAAAGTCACAAACTATTTTTTAGTGCAAGTTTAGTTACTGGCCATTTGTTCACTAAAACCAACTCTCCGTTGGGTGGACACTCACTCGCCATCACCTATGAGTGTTTCAAGGAGCTCTAGATGTATTGATGGTGAAACGCCGTAGGATCGAAGACATTATCCCTTGCGATCTATTCTTGCAGAGGCTGCCATGGACAGCATATTTGGAGGAACTCCGCACAGGGTAAAATGCTGGCCGAGCATTGCAAGTCAAGATCCTTCCTCAAGTTATTCAGGAGAGGGGTGCCCATCCATCATAGTAACTTACACATACATAACTCGCGCTATCGTGAGATGGTCATAACTACACCAGCGATAGCAGTGAGCAGCAAGCAGTCGACTATGATTAAAGTCCGGCGTTCAGGAGGGCGCGGGATGAGGAGCGGCTCAAGCACCGACGGGGATGCGCGCGGCCCACCGGCGGCTTGCCTGATTTGTTGCCTAGTCACATTTTGCCGTCTTCTTGAGTTCATTGCACCCGTCGACCGGTGCCAGTCCTAAAGCCTTCCTAACACTCAATAGTGAGCCGAAGGAACCGGCGTCGCGGCCTTCACACGCGAGTGAATCAACGCATCGAATTTCCGGGTTGAAGAAGTATCCGTGACGGAACCTGGCGGTCTCGACACCTTCAACAAAGACAGCACGCTGTGCTCAGACTCAAAGGCTGGTTGGCCGACGGCTGGTGGTGGTGAGAGTCTCGTGGGCTGGCAACCGCCAGCCATTCAAATAGAATAGACACTGAATGATACCGCCTCTAGTCTAGGCAATCCTGTGTAGTCCTCACGGCCCCAGACTGTTATTGGACAGCTGCCACCACGCCTACGGACAATCTCTCTGGTGGCAGCTCGCGAAAGATTCTCCTTACGCGACTGCCGTTCCGTGCCACAGGTGCTGCCGATTGTGCCTGCATCCTTCCATTGGCCTTGTGGACGTGACTAACTTACGGAGGAGAGCTTCTCTCACCTCATGCACTCCGCTTCATTTTGCCCTGCATTGATCTCGTTCTTCATTCTCCCGCGCCACAGCAGACCAGCACACGCCTGGCAGCACCTTCATCGCCTTCATCTTCTTCCACTGTATTGAAGCAGCCATCGATCGGGTCACTTGCTATGTTGAGGCGATCCTTTCGTACACACGCCAGCTGATCGCCCACGCCCAGACGCCGAGCCCAGCCTCCGGATCGAGCGAGGACGCGCGCGGCACCACTCACCAGCGCTCCGAGCGTGCGCCTTCCGCTCTGCAGACTTTGGAGAAAAGCCGGAGACACCTATTCAGCCTCTTATATTGCACCCGACGGTGGCGGTCCTCAAAGCGAAGGCCTGACAGAACCGCATGGCTGCGACCGTCGGCGGGGCATGGTCGTTTGCTGTACCATTGGGCGACTCGACGGAAGCAACGGGGAGCACGAGGCCCTTGCCGCTGGAGCACGAGGCTTACAGCGGCAACCACGAACGCTCTGGCAAAGCGAACAGCATACAACGACGCACCAGCGCATGGGACCTGCAATCCGACACAGAGACGTCCAAGACTCGCAGGGGCTCGATGCGCGTCACGACGCATGCTTCCGCGCAGCGGAAGCCATCGCGTAATGCTTTGCGCGATGCCAACAAACGCGATCAACCGCGACGGCTCGAGGGTCAGGTCGATGATTCTGCATGGATCCACCGCGACAAGCTGGCTCAGATAGAAATTCAAGAGATGGAAGAAGCCGGTATTCCCGTGCGCCAATCTCGCCGCTCCATGAGCGCCGATCCTGAAGGGAGTCACCGGCGGAGCAGTCGTTCGATGAGTCGCTCGGGTTCACGCCGCCCGGTCAGCCACGACCAGAGTGAGATAGTCCACGACGAGGACTATGCAGCTGCATACCCCAGCCAGCATGAGCTTGACCGGGTGCGTGCTTCGACCATATCTGCAGCCGCAGGAGATGACATAGACGGGGTTGACATTGATACACGATCGCCTGACGAACCCTCGACGGGACAAAGCCATCAGCGACACGCTCTTCGGCCGAGCACTTCTCGAATACCCATCGCGAGCCCTAATATGACGACATCCAACACCCTGGGACGCGACTCATCCCATGACACCCGCAGCAGGTCTGGTAGCGGAGCATGGAGCAGTAAATGGGACGAGATTCGAAAAGAGAAGGGTCGAAGCAACAGCATTAGTAGCAATGTGCTCTTGGACGACGCAGAGAATGAGCGAACAACCCCACCCAGCAGTGCCAATAAGCCATCATCAGCGGACGATAACTCGCCCCCAAAGGCACGCGTACCAAAAAAGAGATCGCCTAGTGGACGACGGCCGTCGCGCCCAGGATCCTCGCATGGCAATAAGCCTGGCCCCCGGACTCCTTCGGCCACTGGACGCAGACCGGGCTCGAGTAGTGGTCAGAAATATCCCGAAGGCGAGCCACCCTGGCTGTCTACTATGTATAAACCGGATCCCCGACTTCCCCCGGACCAGCAGATGTTACCTACGCACGCCAAACGGATGATGCAAGAGCAGTGGGAGAAGGAAGGCAAGACTGGCTCTATATATGACCGACAGTTCAATCTTCTGAACGATGAAGAACCCGGAAAGCCCCAGCATGACGTGCCCGCATCATCACCCGAGGGTGCCAATGGCGCTGTTCCGTCAAACTCGGGGCCAGCTCCGCTGACGGTCTTCCCACCGCCGGTCACCAATATCAACAATTCTTGGTCTCCCACATCGAAAGGCGACGCTAGAAGCGACGGCAAAGGCGATTCTGGAAGCCCGCGCCCGGGAACTAGTGGGGGTTACAGGATAACACCTACGATCCAGGATACGCCCGCCATCGAAAGGCCGGCGCAGTCCCCGATCAAAACCGAGACGCCCATCCCGCGCATCCCAGACCTGGACGAAAAGGATGAGGCGAAGACCAAGAAGGCTTGTTGCTGTGTCATCATGTGAAAGCCGTTCACAGCCTTTAGAAGCAAGGTCAGCTTTCATTACCAGACTTCTTCGTCAAGACTTCTTCGAGGGTGAACGTAGTCTCTCACTTCAATTTTGTTTTGTACCCATTGTCTTGCGAAGATGCAACCGCACGCCCCAATGAGTGCTACGAGCACAGAAAGTCACCACTGACATCACCTATCCACCAGTCCTCGCCGGCCATGCATTGTCGTGCTTGCTCTTGTGGCTCGAGAAAGCTGGAAGAGAACATTGATAGCGATCAGCGCGGCCAGGGAAGGGGGGCCTTTTGATGGACCTGCGCCGAAAATTTCACTTTCATTTTGGTTCATTTGTTTGTTGATGGTGGAAGCGCTGGAACCTTCCCATACTACCACAGGATTCTGTTTCTATTATATCCCCTCTGCGTTTCTACGGTCGAAATCTTTTCGTTCTTGAGTGAGTTGCTGGATATAAGCATACTTTTACGTATATTGGAGAAAATTGAAGAGATATTTCACTTATTGCATCTATTGATAGCGTCTGATGTGTTTCAAACACAAAGCCCTGGCGGGCCTGTTCCCGCCTGCATGACGGCCCTAGGTGGGTTGCCTACTGGACGACGCCGCATGGGCCTAAGCGCATTGTTGACTGGGCGCCATCAAGGCCGTAATACAACGGAGCGGTGAGCCTTCTCATCGGAAATATCATCACAACGGACGATTTGGATATGTTGCAGCTTGACATGTGCCAAGGTGCGGCAGCATCGAACAAAGAGTCATTCCTGCCGACAATCATTGATCGTATAGACGGCTTATCTGATGAGCTCCGACGAATATCCCTAGAAATTCATGACAATCCGGAGCTACAGTACAAAGAGTTCCAGTCGGTCTTTGGTGTTCTAAGAAGAGACCCCAAGGCAGGCGGACTGATCTATAAAACCAGTGCACACGCAATCCTCACAGAATTTCTCGATCGACAAAAAGGCTGGGCGGTAACACGCTCATCATACGGTATCGAGACCGCATTTATTGCGGTGTACGACACTGGTCTCCCAGGCCCCACGGTATCATTCAACGCTGAATACGACGCACTTAAAGGTAGGTGAATGAACCGGGATACCACGCCTATATATCATGCTAGGGCGAAGCCCCGAAACGTTGAAATGCGTGCAATGTCTGTCACTGCGATATTCGCAAAAACAACTATTGCAAGTAGCGCAGGTCAAGCATCCACTGACTCTTATCAGGAATTGGTCACGCATGTGGTCACAACCTCATCGCGGTGAGTTCTCTCGCAGGTGCTCTGGCATCTGCTCATATCGCACAAGAACATAGCATTGGAGGCAAGATCGTGCTCTTTGGGACTCCAGCAGAGGAGGGTGGTGGCGGCAAGATAAAATTGCTCAAAGCTGGTGCATATACTGATCACAACGTCGACATTTCCTTGATATCTCATCCGTGTGCTTCTCCGGACGCCGCTCTGGTCCGCACCGCCGCGTATTCTTCGTTCAAGGTGGAGTACTTTGGGAAAGAAGCCCACGCCGCGGTAAGCTTACAGCGTTTCCATAGTATCACCAAATCAAGCCCTTTGAAGATCTCACAACTGAGCCCAATAGGCCCGGCCTTGGGAAGGAATCAATGCCCTCGATGCGCTAATCACGGGCTACAATGCCATCTCCGTGCTACGTCAGCAGACCGAGAAGGGAGACATCATCCAGGCACAGATCATCAATGGGGGATTGCGACCCAACATCATCCATGCGTACGCATCTGGCATGTTTGTCGTTCGCTCCGTGACTCGGGCGCGCCGAGACGCCCTCAAAAAGAGAGTTCTGGCATGTTTCGAAGGTGCTGCACTCGCGACTGGCGCCAGGCTCCAGATCACGCACAAAGGCGCCTATGACGACCATGTTCCCAACAGAGCGCTAGGTGAGCGGTACCGGGAGGCATTCATTGCACTAGGGGGCAGTATACCTATTGAGTCCATCGATTACCTCACTGGCTTGTCGTCGGCATCGACTGATCAGGGAAATCTGTCCCACATCATGCCGAGCATCACCGTAAGTATCCCTGGGAACATCGGCGAAGCAAAGAAAACCGACGTCTAATTACTTGCTTGCTGTATAGCCAAATTTCTGGATTCGAAGCGAAGACAAAGATGGTAATCGCCTTGGGGGGAACCATACTCCTGATTTTGAGCGAGCGGCGCGGACAGAAGAGGCGCATACACTTGCTTTGAGAGTAGGAAAGGCGCTCGCATCCACTGCCGTTGATGTTTTAACGAAGCCCGAAGTACTGCGAGCGGCGAAGGAGGAGTTCCGCGCGATGAGCAGTGCAGAGGCCATCGATGTTGTATAGCAGGTTCTCATAAAATCGAAGGATCATTCTGGCGGGCGCGTGCTGTCCAGACCCATAGTCCGTCTCACTCCTGTGCGTTTCGTTTTCGATGGACCAGCTGTTGTGATGTCTGCTATCACGGCGTGGATCCGTCGGACACCTTTCAAAAAGTGCGTGGTTTTTCGTGGTAATCTTTCATGAGGATGGGCGGGATGGGCGGCTGTGTAGCGGAAAAGACGCCGCGGGGGCGGCACATAGATGAAGCGCGGCACAATGGCGCTTCGGGCGACATTTGTTATTTGCCTAACGGATACATCATCTAATGTCTTCGTTTCCTTCAGTTTCATGTTCGACTAGTATCAGATCAACTACGTCGGGGCGTTTCATCAGTGCTAATTACTTGAACAAGCGCGAAAAGAACCCCGGTCGTGCAGCGCTTCCATATTTCATGCGAACGCTGCTTCACATACCGGAGGGAGATGCAGGTTTGCTCCTATAACCATGACATGCGTCCAAGCGTACCATCATTTCGCGACTGATCGTAGCGTCTTGATTTACCGGTTATATGCAGAGTCTGTTCCATACTATAAGTCACGGGGACCTCACAATCAAAAGCCCCTATCTGGCGATGAGGTATGAGGTGCAAGTTCGCGAGGGCCTAGAATGAGGAGTTCCAAATGCAAGGCGACTGATGCCTCACATGCCGCTCATCGACGCGATATTATTGCACAGGGTTTGGTATAAATCGATATGAGGGAGCACTGGACCTGGTGCGCTTGCAGAAACTCTGCTTACGCCATCATCATCCACCACTGCGGCGAAGCACAAAACGCGTGAGGCGAACGGACTGAGCCAGACTCCAAACGCACTGCCGCTGAAGGATGAGTTCTACCTTACACTGGTGTCTACCGCCATTTACCGCTGTTGTGTTTCGACCCAGATATCGGGCTTGATAAATATCCTTGGCACGTCTCAAGATGTTGATACCAATCGCTCCATCTCAACCATTCGGGCTGTACCTCGATCCTTAGCTCGGAAGATCAGTTCAGAATTATGAAGTGCAACGGAAACCGCATCGGTGCTCTTCTACTGGCTCTCACTCATCTGTGCCTATCCAACTCCGACAGGGTGAACGTCAGACCAAGCCGAGTACTGTGGGCCAAAGACGAAGACAGCATCGCGGTTTCGTCGTCCTCTCTGCCAATTGGCTTTCCAGCGGCCACGCCGAATGCGGCTCCAAATGCTCCGAACCGGATCAGCAGCGCTTCACGTGCCATCCATGGATCGTATAGACACTCGCTTCCAGTCTCCTCATCGATATCCGGAGCGCTCAATGGAGTTCGAGGATCCTCCGTATCAGGATCACTGTCGCCAGGACCGCAATTTTCTGTATTGCCACTGCACTCTCATCTTGACAACAGCATGATCAGCATGATTCGGTCGGTGATGCCGCCAAGTCCCACGGTGTTGCAGCCGACCATTACGCCTGCTCCAAAGCCTCACTGTACTTACAGGGCACCCGTAAGTCAGATGCATAACGCGGTCGTCAAGCATCGGACGCTAACACGATTCCAGGATCCCGATAGTGGCGTAAACTTAGCATATTGTATATGTCAAGGATCAATGGTACGCTGTCCACGCATTTCTGTCTTGCGAGTGATTATACGAGTACTGATCCCTTTGTAGACCGTCCCGCTGCTGACCGCTTCACCTGGCGCCATGTACACTGAGTCTTGCGACTACTCGACTATGCCGCAGAGTACGCTCTCGACGAACACATCGATATACGGTCCTCCTAGAACGGACTCCGCCATCTGTGAAATAGAGCAGCAAGTTGGGCCGAATGAAGAGGTTGGTAGCCGCATCTCGGGCTGTGCCGTGCCGATCACAACAACCGCCGGAGCTTATGTTCTTGTCTACACGGAGGAAGTCATTGACACTCAAACGCCTACTGCCGTGGGCGGAGGCCTAGGAACTCCTATTACCGTCACGGAAGTCAGTATCGAGGCAAGATGCGTGCTGGTTGTCCGAGCTGACAGACTGATAGGTACGGGGTGTTCCTAAAACTATTAGTACCTTGCCACCGGCGTTCAATGTCATGACCTCGAATGGCCCTGGTGTATTCGTTGGGCAGATGACTGGATCAGCCTTGTGGTATAACATAAGCACAGCCGTGGTCTCCGCCTGCAGCGGCTCCTCGTGGCCCGTGACATCGTGCCCAACGGCTACTATTACTGGTGTACCGTAAGTATCAACGAACGAATTTCGTGCCAGCCTCCGGTGCTCAACGCTGACGAGATTTTCACGAACACAGGTACCCGAGTGCTTCTGGTTCGCAAGCCTTTGTCAGACAAGGCGATTTTGAAATTGCATTCGATGATGTGAACATCACAGATATCAAAGGGCTGCAATCTCTCGCGTACCAGATGGGGGCCAATCTCGCTCTATCGATTGCCCGCAGCAAGAGCATGTGCACGGATGTGACGACCTACAAATCCTCCGACTGTGGCATCGATCTTCATTGCCACTCATTCGGCCAGGAAACGTTCAATTCTTGTTACGTGCCAAGTAGCTTGGTCATTGAGGAATTCTCCGGGAACAACAACTACGGTCCGGACTCCCAGCTCTGGGCGACATTTTCATTTGCGGCAGCGGACGGCAAGAACCCTGAAGTGTCGTGTGATACCGCAGCAGATATTATCAATGCCGTTCTGGGATTTGTGATGCTATTCGCATGGATCGTTGGGCCCGAGGCCGAGATTGGCGCCGTAGCGGCAGAGGGATCTAATTTGGCGAAGATGGCGTCTAAGGGCATCGACAAAATATCGTTCGGGTGCGATGAGATCTCAAAGTATCGCAGCTCCGCGGATGCCGCAACTCCGAGCGCGACCAGCCTTGCCCCACTCTCGACGGATATTACTCATCAATTGACTCTGGCGCTCAACGACAGCAGCACAGGTATCGACCACATCGGCAAGGTGTGGACCGCGCTGGTTGCTCAGCTCCCGCATTAGATTTCGCGAAACGTTGACCGTTGCGCTTGTGGCAGGACGCCAATCGGTTGGCTGTAAGTCTCAAACTATGGGAGTAGGGCAGAAGAGTGTGCGGTTTCAAGATTGTCGAGACTTCGTATGCGAGGGGTCGCTCCGGACGAGATGATTGCCTGTGACATTATTAGACCTGAGTTGGTGTTGGGGCTCGTGAAGGATGCAAGAAACGCCACAGTGGGATTGATTTCATGTGAATACTCTGGGCGCGAACTCTACAGCGATCAGATCACCGACTGCATTGACTATCACGACTATCTACACGTGCACTTGGACTGCACGTCAGGGCGTCAATCACTAAATGATCTAACCCAGTGATGCAGCCACTCGAATCCTCGCAAGTTTGGCGGCACATTCGACGTGGTCACACGGGTGCATTGGATCGCCGTGCCAGATGTTTACATTGATGACGGAGGTGCGAAGGAGATCTCCGTAGTCTGGGCAGGACTTGGCAGATAAATTGAGGGACCAATAGAGAAGCACATAAGTTGCAGGAATCTAGACTCTCGCGTGCCTCTTGATGCTTAACAAAGATCGTGAAAGCTGGTATGGCGGAGCAGAACAAGCACCAGACTAAGCCTGAGCCGAGGGGCAATCGTACGAGTTTTTTGTTAAGTATACGAAGAACTTGACCCTGACGCAAGAACGACGGCCTGGCGGTGAGAATATAAGGTATATAGTGGTAATCAATAACTCTCATTGCGAGCCTCTGTTTGCTATCACGCACTTGAGTGCGAGGTCGAGGGCTAATCCAAGTGACGTCATTTTCCAGGCCAGCGCGCGGGCTTCGACCTTCAAGAAAGCAGCACTGGGCACCGAGCACCATTGACCACTTTAGGGGCAGACGCCGTTATCTCATCGTGCATACTAGGTAGCCGCAATTGAACCTTCGATCCCGTGCACGCCCGTGGGAGAAATGCAGCTTTCGGCTGTCAATTCCGATCGCTCGACCCGCTTCAAACGATAAGCCAAGACAACCTGAAAATTATATCGAGAGTGATGTGCAGTCGCGACATATTGTGTGGCATGTCGTCTACTGTGCACCTGTGTTGCGCACCTACATATCGCGTCCACGTTCGCGATGTAACCGAGTGCCGACATGAGAGAATCGACAACCAACCAGGCCGAGCACCGTAGTACGGCGTGGGTGGTTTTCCCTGCCGTCGCCATGACATAGGCGCGGAGGGTCTTGGCGCTGTGGGCGGAAGGGCAGCGTGCTCAACGCCACCATTCGCAACCTCCAAGCTTTCTTCCGCCTGGGCAATGCTGACTCGCCAATGGTGTGCGTTGTTCGCCGCAGACTGGTCTTGGCCACGTGCTCGGTCGAGACCCACCGTCGCATTCCGCTGCCTTTCCTTCCACTCCGCTCTTGGCGTGCCGATGACTACGCCACTCTGCCGTGCCGCCGTCGCGAGCGCCCACTCGATGTGCTGCGTAGAGTGCAGCACGGGTGGCAGCACAATGGCACAGCGACCGCGAGGCATTCCTACTGGAGCTGTTGAAACACACCCATCAGAGCTACGGGTGATGTCAGTCATTGCAGTGTATGAGAGAATGATTTCGTTGAGTGGTCCTGGAGCCAATGCTTTCCTTTGCATTCAGTAATTCCATGAGATGTCTGACCTCATCCCCGCGGCTAGTCCAACCTCGCCTTCCTGCGGCCTAGCAGAGGCAATCTGCCATAGGGTAAACTCTACCGCACAAGTTCCGTCGCGAAGGTGAAGCCCATCTTGAGCTTTCGCTCATGCCAAGACTGGGTTCACTCATGGCGCCTTGGTCACCAAGACCTCGGATCCCTATCAGCTCTGTATCATCTGTTTGCTGTAGATATATAGGAAACCATGTTGCCGGCATTGGTCCTCGATTCTTGGGCAAGTCCAGAACGAGCAGGCCCTTTACAATCGTTACTTTCTGAAGGTTGCTTCGATCGTTTTCCCGTGGAACCTCCTCTTGTTAAGCTCTGATACTCCACAACCTTTACGATGCCGTCCACGAAGGACGACCAGACCACACATGTGTCTGGTCAATCCAATGAACCAATTTCGAAGCCAGCTCATGCTCTTCCTTGGAAGGTCGTCGCAGAAGAGCTACACGCCGATCCCGAAGATGGACTTTCGTCAGATGAGGCAAGCGAACGACTTGCTAAATTCGGAAGAAATGAACTGGGCGAGCAGTCCAAGGTGAACCCTACCAAGATTATCATTCGACAAGTTGCCAATGCCATGACGCTTGTCCTCATCATTGCCATGGTTGTTTCCTTCGCCATTCAATCATGGATCGAAGGCGGTGTCATCGCCGCCGTCATCATTTTGAACGTCGCCGTCGGTTTCGTGCAGGAATTGAAGGCCGAGAAGACAATGGATTCGCTGCGTAGCCTCAGTTCGCCCACAGCATCTGCTGTGCGCGGGGGAAAGACCGTCACGGTCGGAACCGTGGAGGTTGTACCTGGCGACCTCGTCGAGCTCAAGACCGGAGATACTATTCCCGCCGACATTCGATTGATCGAAGCCATCAACTTCGAGACCGATGAGGCTCTCCTCACTGGTGAATCTTTACCCGTACGCAAAGCTGCCGACGATCTCTTCGATCCCGCAACTGGACCCGGCGACCGACTTAATGTGGCGTATAGCTCGTCCAAAGTGACCAAAGGTCGTGCGACTGGTATTGTCTTTGCCACCGGTATGCACACGGAGATCGGTTCTATCGCGGCCGCGCTTCGGAAGAAGGGAAGCAAGTTCCGACCGGTCAAAGGAAAGGAAGAGGGCACTGCGAAGCCCTACCACTATGTCCAAGCTGCCATCCTCACTGTATACGATATTGTCGGTGCCTTCCTCGGAGTTAGCATTGGCACGCCTTTGCAGAAGAAGCTTTCTCGTCTCGCGGTCTTACTCTTCGGAATTGCAGTCGTGTGTGCGATCATTGTACTGGCAGCCAATGAGTTCTTGAATCGCCAAGAAGTCATCATCTATGCCGTCGCAACCGGCCTGTCGATGATTCCTGCATCTCTCGTCGTTGTCCTCACGATTACAATGGCTGCTGGCACCAAACGCATGGTGGAGCGGAATGTCATCGTCCGCAATCTCAGGTCACTTGAAGCTCTCGGCGCTGTCACTGATATTTGCTCCGACAAGACCGGAACTCTTACTCAAGGAAAGATGGTCGCGAAAAAGGCTTGGATCCCTGCAAATGGCACATATACAATCGGCGAGACCAAAGCACCCTTTGATCCCACCCGAGGTGACATCTTCTTCGAAGAAGAGGAACCTCGCAACATGAAGGAAGGCCGTGATGGCGACCAATCGGACTACTCCCGCCTTGCGAACAATAACGACGCGTTGAAAGAGTACCTTCGCGCAGCATCATTGGCCAACCTTGCTAACGTCCATCAAAGCAACGATGGTCAGTGGCACGCCCGTGGAGACCCGACTGAAATCGCCATTGCCGTGTTCGCAAGCCGCTTCCAGTGGAACCGCCGTGGTTCTTTGTCCGGAGACAATCCTGCCTGGAAGGCGATCTCTGAATTCCCATTCGACTCCGATGTCAAGAAAATGAGCGTCTTATATAAGGATCGCGCGACCGACCGGTCATTTGTCTTTACGAAAGGCGCCGTTGAGCGGGTTATTGCCTCTTGCACATCATACATTGCCAACTCGGACGGAAAGTCTTCGGAGATGACTGATTCGTACCGAGAGCAGATCTTGGAGAACATGGAAGCATTGGCCAAGCTGGGCCTGCGTGTCCTCGCGCTGGCTAGCCGTGACTACAACGAACATATCGAGGAAGGCGTGGAGATTGATCGGGCAACCGTCGAGAAAGACTTGACATTCCGCGGACTGATCGGTCTTTATGACCCGCCGCGTCCCGAGTCAGCCGAGTCGGTCCGACTTTGTCATCAAGCCGGGATCGAAGTCCACATGCTCACTGGCGATCACCCAGGTACTGCCCGTGCGATCGCACAACAAGTTGGCATCCTACCCTCACGCATGAATGAAATCAGCAAAGACGTTGCCGACTCAATGGTCATGACGGCTGCGCAATTCGATGATCTGACGCCAGATCAGGTCGATGCTCTCCCAGTCTTACCACTTGTCATTGCTCGCTGCGCTCCTATGACCAAGGTCCGCATGATCGAAGCTCTCCACCGAAGGAAGCGCTTCTGCGCAATGACCGGCGACGGTGTCAATGACAGCCCTTCCCTCAAGCAGGCTGATGTTGGCATCGCCATGGGACAGTCCGGATCCGATGTAGCCAAAGATGCTTCGGATATCATTCTCACCGACGACAACTTTGCCAGCATTCTTGCTGCCGTTGAGGAAGGCCGCCGTACCTTCGACAACATCCAGAAATTCGTCCTCCATCTATTGGCTCAGAACATCTCCCAGGCATGCGTTCTGCTCATCGGCTTGGTGTTCAAAGACGGCGAGCGTCTCTCCGTCTTCCCACTCGCACCGATCGAAATTCTCTGGATTATCATGGTTACTTCCGGATTCCCGGACATGGGTCTCGGCTTCCAGGAGAAGGCCCCCGATGTCCTCAAACGGCCACCGCAGAGCCTCAAGCGCGGTATTTTCTCGATTGAAATCATGGTCGATATGCTCGTGTATGGTCTCTTGGTTGCAGCATTGTCCCTGGCGTCCTTCGTGCTCGTCCTATACGGCTGGGGTGACGGCCAAATCGGCTACCGCTGCAACGAGAGCATCGACGACGGCTGCGAAACCATCTTCCGTGCTCGCGCAACGTGCTTTGCCAGTCTGACCTGGTTCTCTGTTTTCCTCGCCTGGGAGGTGGTTGATATGCGGAGGTCCTTCTTCCGCGTGCAACCCGATTCGACGCACCATTTCACGCAGTGGTTCCGCGACGTTTGGCGCAACCAGTTCCTCTTCTGGTCGGTCATGGCCGGTTTCATCACGATTTTCCCAATCCTCTACATCCCTGTCATCAATACGGTGGTCTTCAAGCACACCGGGATCTCGTGGGAATGGGGAATCGTGTTTGTGTCTGCGGTCATCTTCTTCGCTTGCATGGAGAGCTGGAAGTGGATCAAGCGAATCTACTTGCGTCGCCAGGCGAAGACGACATCTGACACGCCCGACGAAGACTTGGAGACTCGCGTGTTTAAGCGCTATCTGACTGAGAGCAGCATGGATAAAGAGAAGTCCTCGGTTTGAAGTCATCCCAATTTTCACCATTGGTTTATTGTGTGGGTGGCTGTATGAACTTTCTTTGTGACTGGCTTAGATGGGCGCTTCCTGTACCTTCATGTATCACGAACTGAACTTTTAAATGTCTACCCTTGCTTCCTCACTTTAAGACGTCATTCCCGATTTGGCGACCATACCTCACTGTGGAATTATCTGCTGATCATGCTCCATCTTCATCCGCCTTGTTCGTGTTCCTGATCCACAGCTGGATTACACTTGTCACTGACGACGCGATGCCGTATTTCTTTCATACACCCTCATCCATAAGAGCCTGTATCTCTCCTTTCGCTTGCTTTATGTGTGCGTATACGTGGCCAGCACTCAAGAAATGAGATTCAGAGGTATCCGATCGATAGGGACGCCAACTTCCTGCTGGCTGACGACCGCGTTGTAGTTGCCACCCCAGCCATGTCCAAATTGTGGTCTGGCATCTCTCATACGAATGTCATCTTCTCCCGTTCATCATGTGAGTGCCATTGTGTTGAGGTCGGCAGACGGGGAAATGACGAGGGTGAAATGACGATCTATTCCGTTTAAGCATTGCCTTAATGGTTTGGCTTGCCTGCCCCGATATGCGAGCCGACTCATACCTACCTCTGAAAAGAACTAGAAGCTTCACTTACGATTATAAATATTAGCACGGTGTAGCATAGAGAAAGGATCGGCCGCCGAGCCAACTGGTCGGTGTCAGACTCTTGTGAAGATGGGTTCTTCAATCCCTGAGAAACCATGCTCAGAGATTGTTGAAAAGCGAACTGATAGCCGCGTAGTTGTCGGCGCCGACCGGCACCGATCGAGAAACGAGGGACCTCGGCGGCGTTGCAGCCAAGAAGAGCATCGTCTGCGTGAAACAAGTATGAAACTTCCGGTGGGTCTCACTCAGTCTCCACGGCAATCTCGTTTATATAGGGTTTGACAGAGAAGACAAATCGGCCAGACGGTCAGGATTTGAACCCGAGTGTTAGTGCGTAGAGGGCGCCAGATGATGGAATATAAGGAGTCGCGTGCGACCACGTTTCTGCAACTTCGACAATAGCGTGGCTCGCTGAACGAGACTTGTCTCAGTTCCGACTCTCGTCCTGGTCCCTTTGCGAGACCCAGCTCGCTTCGTGGAACCCATCATCTCTTCTGCAGCAGATAACCAGGCCGAGACACTCCGATATGGCCCTTTCCCCCTACAGCAAAACTGAACCAGAAGCATCAAGGAAGATCTCGTTTTCAACGACGGTCGCTCAGGCGATAGAGAATGGTCGGCAAGATGACCAGCGACGATGTGCGCCAAATCCCGGATCTGCAATGACGGGATAGCCTTCGGTGTAAGTGGGTCTAGAAGTAGGCCAGGTGTGTGAGAGATGCATTGAATATGCCGGTTCATCGTACCTGACGATCATATTCATGACGGTTCGATGGTGACAGTAGTGGTGGTGACCGCGGAGGCGGCGGTGGTGGTGGCGGCGGCGGCGGCGTAGCTCTGCAAATGCGAAAATAATCGGGCCCGGATTGTGCTTGTTTGATTACGAGTGGCACGCCTCACGGAGTTGAAATGTCTCGGCTCCTGACACTTCGGCGACGAGGGCCGGCTGATGCTCAAGCAAAAACCTCGAATTCTGATGGTGATGATGGACAGAACCGAGCGTGAGATGAAGGCTTCAGTTGTCAGCCTACGCCTCCACACTCGATATATCGAGCTAACAGGACGACTGACGATGCAAGCATTCCGAAGTTGCGTGACGCAGAGGTAAGAGGTAACGACAATGACATCGGTGGTGTACACAGTCCGGCTAAAACATAGTTTGTATGTACGGATGAACTGTTTCTCTCCCATAATGAGACATTAATTTCGTCACTGCCGCTTGGTCTTTCCCAAACCAAGACCAAGCAAGAACGCGGTACGAAAGGTTGCGCCCACGTAGACGAAGCCCAAATTACCCCAATACATAGCATTCCAATGCCAGAACTCGTAGTAAATTGCCGTGCCGACGCCATTCACACTGTAGAGATGGCCAAAGTCTGCCAGCAGAAGACCGAAAAGAAAGACCGCCCATACACGACGATCGTTGGTCGCGCGCAGCACCAATGCCTCGTTCAGTGCAAACACGAAGTATAGATTCGCCAGCTGCGTCAAGACGATGGTCTCGCGTGTCGACACGGTGCCTCCACCGCCAGGTAGGAAGATATTGGTGCTCGTCGCCATCGTCATCTCCATGTACTCGCGCGGCTGGAATTGCGCATAATAGGCGCCTAGGGCGGTCGCGACAGGTTCGATGTAGAGAAACTGCGGCTCTCGAGAGACATTGCAAGCGGTCAGAGAATGTTTGCCGCCCGTGTCATCCTGCTTATTATGACGAGCGATGGTACAACCCACGCGCGTCACATGCGCCACTCGGGGCCGGAAGCAAAGTGGACGATTCGCATGCGACTTACGAAGAGCCTATACAGGAATGGAATGGGCACAATGGCACCTTGCGGGGATGAGGCGGATGCCATGGCGAGTCCCGCACACAGTATTCAAATTATGCTCTTGTTGTTCACAGGCGGCAATGGGTGTGGTTTCGGCAAAGATCGGATGTCGTAATTCACAAGAGTAGGTGCACCACAGGGCGGCCCGACCGAATGCGCGATGCAGGTCGTCAGCTGAGAGTGCCAGATGACTTGTTGAGGCACGAAAAGGCTAAGGCAGCAGTGGCGCAGAATGCGCCTGAAGTGAGACAATGCTGTCAAGTGGAGGAAATTGAAGGGGGAGTGAAAATAGCAAGATCGATGTAGCGTTTGACAGCATGCTTTCGCGGCGGCGACGGTCGCGTGCCGCCGCACTCCGCCGCGATTTTGACGCCACGCCCGCTCCCGCTGCGCTGCTCGCGCAATCGAAGGATTCCCATATTACAGTACCTGGTTCGCATTCTTTCCGGCATGTGTGCAAAGTCGACGGGCCTCTAGCACCCATTTTGAGGGTAAGATGGTGAATATTGATTCAATGTACTCTGGCTTTCGTTGTGCGGCGTGTCTGCACACGCATCGAGCACTGACAACCGTGAATTGACACCAGCGGTCTTGTGACGGACGTGTCTCCAACACGTTGTTACCATGGCGGCGGGCGCTGATACCGCGGAAGCACAATACTCAGATGCTCAACGGTGATGAACGAGGATGCCGCTGGCGGGAAGGAATCGGCTGCCGCAACGATTCGCACATCACGCTCGAGGGCGGCGGGTCGCGGAAGTTGCCGCTGCAGCCTGGGAAGGTAACTTGATGAAAGTCGCGGAGAGCATACTGATGACAATGTAAGTGCGGAAAACAGTGCCCGAGTGCAAAGTCAGGCGCTCAAATACGCAATCGGGATATACCTATCTATAGGAAGTTGGTCACGAAGATATCGACGGGTGATCTTCAACGTCGACGGAGTACGAATGCCCGAGCATGCTCTATTGGATTGCATGCATATGCATGACACGCACCGAGGCAGCTACTCGCAACTGGCGCATTGTGTTGTGCGGCTGTAGTATGTATGTACCTAAACACCTATACAACCAAAGAGTTCAGCGGCTTATATCACAAACGCAAAGTCTCACTAACCATGTAAGTCATGTAGATGGTCTGGATAATGATTGGAGCAATACGGGAGATCGATCGTCGTACAGAGCCTGTGTGCAGTCTCCAAAGGTAGGATTTTGCAGTGTCTCCGTGACTAGCTTCAGGGTTCGAGAGGGATCGGCAATGGAGCCAGCAAGGCGGACGACCGTTCGCCTGGTTAAAACGTGGCCGTGCGGGACTGGCGCTGAATGATCACAGACCGAGAGACAGGGGCAACTTAGTTTTACCGTGGCGAGGTACCATAACGGGTCGGCGCTGCTCGATGGCTGCCTTTCGAAACACGAGCACGACAGGATCTCCCTCCAGATAACCAAGTTGCTGTCACTTGACCGTTGCGGCGTCACCACGGCAGCGTGGGGTCCGGGTATGCGGATATATCCAACCGGACGAAAGAGAGAAGTCATTGGGCAAGGTGAATGACGCGCGAGCGATCTATCGAGCAAACCACCGATCGCGTGCAGAAGTGGACAGCTTGACCATCTAACAATCTGCACTTCTTGTCACTGATCTATGTTGCAAGGAGGACCAAGCCGGATCGGCACGCACATATTCAAGCACATGTGGCTGGTTTCACGGAATCTGTAGTTTGGTACCGCCAAGATAGCATCTTTGATGGGAATCGACAAGAGCATAGTGGAGTGGCAACACACATCGCTGTATGCGATCAGATTGGCATGGACTACAGTAGGCCGGCTGCACCTCAATGTTCACTTAAGAAGTCTTGGTGGCGACGGTCAGAGATTGGGTACTTTTTGAGAGTCTAACAAGAAGGAAACCCAACAGATCTTTGCGCAAAAGTTAAGCCATGAATACAGTGCTACAGAATGGCGAATACTCGCGCATCAAGATCTGGCACAGGTAGGCATTCTTTGCAACGGACAACGCATAGCGATCGTGGTGCCGGAATCCCCTATAAAGTCAACGATGGCTCTTCGAAAGGTCTGTGTTCAAAAAGTCAATCATAGTGATAGACCATGATGATGACCCGGGTGATCGTCAAAAGTTCCTTTCATGCATATTCAGTGCAGACGCGGACGGATGGCGAAATGTGAGCCGGGCGGCACCAAAGCGCTAATAAGCGGGTGCGTAGATACGGGGGAACAGCATGATGGGTTTTCTAACGTCGCGTGAAGCAACGACCGCGTGTCGACGCAACCGTGAGATGGTACTATGGGGCGATGGTGATCCACTCCGATCTCCTCACCAGACCGGTGGTTGGTAGGAAGTAGGACTCGGAGTGGCACGAGTGGATAGCAAGCAAATGGCTGAACGATCCAGTCCCGCTACGTTCGACAAAATGACATTTGATCCCGTGCTTGTGTTTTGTCGGCAAGGGCTCGCTGCAAGACCGGACAAACGCGCATTGTCACACCTGTGTCGCACAATTCTGACGGTGGAGGAACCTGGTTCAAACTAGTGAGAGCTCAGTGTGCTGTCATGGGAGGGTTTCGAAGTCGGGCAGTCAGTCGGTTTCCAGAGCCATGTCTGGCCAGCGGCATCATTTCATCCACATCTGGATAGCCCCATTGTGCTTGGGACTGACCTTCTGCAAGCGTGCCCATCCGGTGGTTGAAGGTGAGTCGGTGTGATTGCGAGTACGTTGCACGAAGGAAAGTCGGGGCGCGGGCCCCCCTTTCATCACACACACAGCTTCTATAGTCTGCCACCCCACTGCGATTCCCACCCTTTCCTAGCGGGAGAGCGAGACCGGGTGGCCAAACAAGAGTGGCTCGGCGGGCTCGACTGGCTCGACTGGCCGCTGGATTCTGTCGCCGGCCGCTATTTTAACACCCAATTTATCGCCCTGGTCTCTCCTATAGCTGGCCACTACGTACGTGCTACCGTTCTGTGCACCGCTGCTGCGTCGGGCTACTGTATTACTATCTGTCCCGTCCGCCGGCGCAAATCCGCCCTGTCTGGACATGCATAGAGTACAATCATCAAATACCTTCGCCCGTCCGTTGCGCACCGACCGAAACTTTGCGGCCCTCTGGCCTTTTATTTCCTGCCCCTGCTGCCAATCGTCTCCTTGTTGGCCTCGTCCAGTCCTCGGTGCGTTGCATGTCGCGTCCCACGAATTGACCGACTTCGCCAGCCAAAACTGGCTTTCGCGCGCGAATCCTAGCACGAAAGCACCGAGCAAAAGAGTGTGTCTGCAGCATTTAGCGGCCTGCCCTCTCTAGCATTCACGGTGCTCATGCTGGCCGTCGCATCTCTCGCCCGCTCGCATCCGCATTCCCTTTCGCGCTGAGCTGCCGCCGTCGGCTCAGCCAAACGGAAACGTACGACGCGACGCTGCCACTGGCCGTCTCCATCCCTCGACCTCCACACACCCGTCGGCGATAGCGCCAGCGCAAAACCAACCTGGGGAACAGTTTCTTCGCCGCAGATAAATCCTGTTCACCACGCCGCATCTGCAGCTCGGCCTTGGCCTCTCGCTGCTGACCGCGTACTCTTTATTCCTCACCTGGCAGCACCCTCTTCTCACATTCTTTCGCTGCCATTCTGGCTGTGCATCCCGACGTTCCTTGCCCGCCCTCCTCGCCCGGATTGCGCTGCTCACCGCCACGGCCGTCATCACCGTCGTCGGCCAAGCCCGTCACACTGCATCTCGGCAGCTTCGCAACGCACTTCCGCTGTGTTGCACGCTGCCCCCGTCGCCCCTTGTCACGGTCGTAATCCTGGTCACTGCCGTTGGATTTCTAATATATAACAGCCCATATCCGCTGCCACACCGACGAGGGCCGGATCCTCCCGTGCAGCTACGATGCAGTCCTTCGACAACGCCGTCCACCGCCGACGGTCCTCACAGTTATCGCGACCGCACACCGTCCACGCATCCTCGTCATCCTCTTCCTCGTCCGCAGCCACGCACTTCGTCGCAGAGGAAGACGACTACTTCTCTGACGCCGAATTGACACCACGCGCATCTGCCAGCAGCCTCTCACAATTGGATCTGGCCAGGAGGCGGCTTTCCCGAGACGATACCGCCGCCGATATGCACGAACTGGCACAGGAGGGCTTTGCAGGACCCTCGAATGGCTTGCAGTCTTCTAAAGCCTTGTCGGAGGACGATTTCAATAGCATGGCGGAAGACTTGCGGTCAGATAGGAGCTTGAGAAGTCTGCCATCCATACACTCGCTTCCGTTCTCGAGCTTGTCTTCGGAGCACCCGTCAGAGACGAGATCCCTCGGTCGGCGGTGGTCGCGGCATTACAAGCAGCGTCTGCAAGAGAGCATGCAGAAATCGTCGGCCACGTTGAAGTCACGCATCAGGCGGTCGAGTCAGCCCTTTGCTGTGTTGTCCGCTGACGACACCTACCTGGACGTTCCATCGAGCCGGGTCCCAACTTCTCCTTCAAAACGCAGTCCAGTCCGTCAAGGAGAGGACCGGCCACGAAAACTCCGACTCGGCCCTTCCTTCTTTCCTGGTGGCATCGCTCCAAGTGGAAGTGACCTCAGAAAGGACACCCCAGCACCTCCGTCGACCCTTCCCGTACGACCTGCGAGCAGTCGCCCAATGCCGCCTATCAATGCCCCTGGAGGTGACCGAGCACGGAAGGCTGCCGCCCTTCACAACATTCAGCCAACACTTGTCATGCATCTCAACGGCAGCGGCGATTGGCCAATGTCGGATGACGATGATTTCTCTCGCCGGCATCGCCTAGGCTCGCTTAGCAGTGCTGCTGACAGTGGAGCTGATCTGTCCACCTACAGCGGCTCCGATCTATCATTTCGCGACCATGACGGTGATGTCAACATGGATATCGACAGTCCTATCATTTCCCCCGTATCAACAGGCTCACGAGACTTTGTCAAGCAAGGCATCATTCCATACGAACTCTCATTAGAAATATTCGAATATCTCGATGCAGAGGATCTGCTCAACGCTGAGCTCGTCAACAAAGCATGGTTTCAGATCGCCAGTAAAACTTCTGTCTGGCGCACCATCTTCCTCCGCAAGTACGGCCGCAAGGTGTACACTGATCCCCCACCGATCCAGGTCGGTGGCCTGGGCATCGGTCGCTCAGACCGACGCCCCAACCAAGAGTGGCGGAAGATGTACAAAGCGCGTGTTCAGCTCGATGTCAATTGGCGGCGCGGCGCCGAGCACGCGGGCAAGGCTGTCTACCTGTCCGGACACACCGACAGTGTCTACTGCCTGCAGTTCGATGAAGAGAAGATCATCACCGGCTCACGAGACCGTACAATTCGCGTGTGGGATATCAACACCTATCAGTGCATCAAGGTCATCGGCGGCCCAGGTGTGAAGCCAATCCTGGGACCTAAGGTGCTTCGAACAGTGGATTATCCATCCTTCCACATGGCCACTGCCAGCGTCAACGGCACTGCTTACGGCGACCAAATCTACCACATTCCACGCGAATGGCACGACGCCAGTATTCTGTGCCTGCAGTACGACGACAAGATTCTTGTCACTGGTTCCTCTGACTCCGACCTCCTCATTTGGGATATCAAGACTTACGAACCCATCAAGCGACTTAAGAAGCACACTGGAGGTGTTCTGGATGTCGCTCTCGATGCGAAGCACATTGTCTCTTGCTCCAAGGACTCGCGAATCATCGTGTGGGACCGGGAGACACTCGAGGCCAAGGGCGACCTCACCGGGCATAGGGGCCCCGTCAATGCTGTCCAGCTTCGCGGCAATTACCTTGTCAGCGCAAGTGGAGATGGCGTAGCCCGTCTCTGGGATCTGACCCAGATGAAGTTGATCAAGGAATTCACTCCGAAAGAGCGCGGCCTCGCCGCTGTTGAGTTCTCTGAGGATATGAAATACGTGCTTGCTGGCGGCAACGATAACATTACTTACAAGTTCGAGACTGCCACCGGCGCCGAGGTGATGCAATTCACCGGCCATTCGCAGTTGGTTCGCTCTCTTTGGCTAGACAGTGCCAACAATCGTGTGGTTTCCGGCAGCTATGACCTGGACCTTCGGGTCTACGATTTCCTCACAGGTCATGAGCTCTGGCGTGGTGAGGAATGGACCACCAGCTGGATGCTAGCAGCGAAGTCAGACTACCGCCGGATCGTCGCTACCAGCCAGGATGGCCGGATCCTCCTCGTCGACTTTGGCATTCTCAAAGGCGCGCCTCAATTCCACTCCCGCGACGGTATGCCAATCGACAACATCGATCTTCTCCGTGGTCCCGAGGAGACTACTGCCATTCAATGGAGAAATCCCTGGGAGCCTGAGTCTCGACTACCAGCGTTCTAGACAGGCGTTGAGCGGCTTGAAGTTCATGATTATCTGGACACTTCGACACCACGACCCTCAATGTTCATTCTGACTAAGAATCTACTACCTCGAATTTAAGTGGACGCCCCTCTTGTGGGCATATATTACCACTATCGTTTTCTTTCTTGACGACTGCATGCATGCATACGCTTTGTACAGCGACTGTCCATCGCCGCCGCACCGTCCAGCGGTCTGGACAACGAACACATCATGGAATCGGAGTTTTTGGATGCTTTCATTTGGGGGTTCGATCGTGTCGACTTGCATTCATTCGAACACAATTCATACAGCCTGTTGCTATTCTTTGTGCGAGCCGTCGGAGGTGGGCAATATCACCTCTGAACGAGCAGTCACCTGTTGCTTTTGGTCCTGTCTGCCATTAATTCAATGTTTTAAGCACATTTTGGCTGCCATGACGCGGTACTGAGTCGAAGTTTTCAGACCGGTCTCCGGGGTCGTTTGGTTGGATAAGGTGGAATGAAATGTGAAGGAGATTTTGGATGCTTTGCATGAACCGATCATTATTAGTATACTGAGGGTAGATTTTGGATGCCAAGCATGAAACAACCCATGATCAAACTACATGCATCTCAGCTCGTGTGAGATGAACGCAATGGCCTTATTGAAGTACTACCATTGTTACCTAGTGAGAATGGCTAGAGTGCGCCATGCTGGGTCATCCCGCCCGTACTGTAGATCGATTTCCCTGCATGAAAACCACGCTAGGAACTAAATGCCCCATTGAGAACGCCCTCTGAACGCCATGGCGTTGTGATTTGCATGGCGACCGCAAAGGATCATCGGCCTAGACCGCGACTCTTGTATCTCATTCGCAGCAATGGTGTTTTTAATGGTGCTCCGCGCTCGATCTAACTTATGCTCACGGCAAATATCAGGGATAACATACATGCGCGCAGCAGATTAGGTTACTTACCGTGAATTTCTCTGGTGCAGCGATGCGTTCACGACTGTGCTGGATACTGAGCGGCATCGCAGTCTTGTTACAGGGGGCGTCTACCTCGTCAACTCGTACCTGTCGTTGTGTAAGTTCCAATCGTCCTCATGATTCCCAGCCCGTGATGCATCTCTTCTGCCAGGAGTTTGACCATTCTGGGGGAATGCACGTTGTGAACAGCACACCTGCTTTCTGACCCGGTTGCAGTGGCTAAATCAATTACGCAGACTCCCTCGCAATCCTGCTGGCCATCTCTGAACGAATGGGAAAAGCTCAACGGTTCTGTGAATGGTCAATTAATCCTCGACACCCCTATAGCTATCTCTTGCTATCCCGGCCCGGCACAGAATCCTGCCGAGTGCACGATTGTTGATCAGAATTGGAGTAAGAATACGTTTCAGCAAGAATTTCCTGTGGGTTACTCCTACCCGCTCAACATCACCTGTCCTCCGGTCAATGCATCCGCGGGCGAGACGCCAGGAACTTGCACGCTCGGTAACAACCCGGTGTATACCGTGAATGCCACGCGCGTGGAACATGTCGCGGCGGGTATCAGGTTCGCGAAGAGGAACAACCTGCGCCTTGTGATCCGTAACACGGGCCATGACTTGCTCGGGCGCAGCACGGGTTCGAACAGCCTCCAAATATGGATCCGCTACCTCCGCACCGGTGTCAAATTCCACGAAAAGTTCGCTCAGCCAGGCTCCTCGTGGAGTGGCAGTGCTTTCACCATCGGCGGCGGGTACACCTGGGCAGATGTCTACCCCCTGGCTGCCGAGCGTAGTGTCATAGTTGTGGGCGGAGGTACACCATCGGTGGCATGCATCGGTGGCTGGATGCAAGGCGGTGGGCACTCGCCCGCCACGCATGATTTTGGACTTGGAGCCGACCAAGTGTTGCAGGCCAAAGTTGTGCTTGCTGACGGGACCTTGGTCACTGCATCGCCAACCGAGAACCAAGATCTGTTCTTTGCGATCCGGGGTGGCGGACCGGGATCCTACGGAGTCGTCGTCGAGACAACGGTAAAAGCGTGGCCGACTAAGCCGATCGTGGCTCAAGTATTAACTTTCTCGCCTTTGAACCCTGGGGATCGCATCAATTTCCTTGACGCCGTCGCCGATCTATACTCACTGCTTCCCAATGTCACACAGGCCGGTTGGTCCGGCTATGGCAGTTGGTCCATCGCGAATGCCGCCGGCCCGGCCATTTCATACGCCCATTCCCTGGCCAACTTCCAGAAAACGCTCGCCGATGCCCAGTCGTCGTTCGCCCCTGTGCTTACGAGGCTGCAGAAGTACAATAGAACCAGCGTGGCAATCAGCGTCAACTATGCCGAGCTGCCTAATTATGCTCAATACTATCAGACCTACTCAGGAACAGACCAGCCAGCCGGCACGTTCTCGGCGCTCGGCTCTCGTTTCCTCGACGCCGCGGCTCTGCAAGCCAACGCCACTGCGCTCCGTCAGACTCTGGATGTCATCGCAGGTTCCAGCAACGAATACACCGTCAACGTGGTCGAGATCTTCGGTGCTCCAAGCGGACAGATCGCGCGTGACGGCCGCACGACGCCCGTCTCTGGCGTGAACCCGGCGTGGCGAGACATGGTCATGCATCAAATCGTCGCACGCGGCTGGACGGCCGGCACGCCAACTTCTTATATCCAGAGCGTGCAGCGTGATATCACATACGTAAAGAGTGCGGCGTTGAAGCGGCTGGCACCCAACACGGGCTGCTACATGAATGAGGCAGATCGGCTGGACCCAGATTACATTGCTGATTTCTACGGGAAGGTTAATTATAAGACCTTGGCGGGAGTGAAGGCAAAGTATGACCCTGCAAGTCTGTTCTATTGTCCAACGTGCGTTGGAAGCGAGAAATGGGAAGTTCGCGAGGACCAGAAACTTTGTCGACTGTAGCATACATAGCTCCTCTTCACGTTAACATGACAATCTATACAAAGACCAGGTTACTCGGCCGTATGGATGAGAACAATCACAACTTTTTAAGACATCGTTGATATACTCTCGACTTGAGACCTAACCAGTACGCTATGGCATTCAATTCGGCCCGGACGTGATGCTGAATTAAAAAAAAAAGCCCCTGGTCGGCCCTTGGAGGTTTTGGGCCCATAATCACCAGCTCAACCAACGCCAACACGCCAAGTGAAATGCAACGGTCCAAAAAGTAGACTTTCAGTCTCTCGTGGTATCATCTAGATTTGGTTCCTGTCGACCGAGCCGCCCGCGTCGAAAATGGTCAGCGAATTCTAGGCATATGTACGTTGTTGATTGACAGCGATGTTGGCAGGCTGGGCGAAGCTGCCAGGTCCAGAGTGGGATCGAGCATTAAGATCCGCGAACCAGGGATGAGCAAGAGCCTGTTGGGCAGTGCAGCGCATTTCCGGGCGGAGCTGCAGCAATTGGTTGAGGAGCTGCAAGCCTAATGAATCCACTTGAGGCAAGACATTACGCAGATCTTGCGTAGCGAATACAGGCCACGTTTGTTTGTATTCCGGAAAGCTGCTGATCCCAGGCCAACTGCGCTCAGATGGCGTTCCCATGAAGCGGAAGATCTTCATTAGTTGATCCTCATTTGTTGTGCCAGGAAACAGTGGCCGACCAGAGTACATCTCCGCCATGATGCAGCCGGCGCTCCAGATGTCGATGCTGGTGTTATACGTGCGACTGCCGAGCAGAACATCAGGCGCTCGGTACCACAACGTAACCACCTCATTGCTAAATGTATTGACCGGAATACCAAAGGCTCGAGCCAAGCCGAAATCGCCGAGTTTCAGCTGGCCTTGGGTGTTGATGAGAAGGTTCTGAGGCTTAAGATCGCGATGCAGAACTCGATTTTCGTGACAGAAGGCTATGCCCCTCAGCAGTTGCCACATAAAGCTTTTGATCGTTGGGGGATCAAGTGAACCACGAGGCGCATTCGGGATTGGGTTTTGGAAGCTGTCCATGTATTTCTTCAAATCCTTGTCCATGTACTCGAATACCAGCATGAGCTTGTTCTCGGTGTGAATAACATCGTACAAGCTGACGATATTCTCGTGCTTCAACTCTTTCATCAGCGAAATCTCCCGGATGGCTGTGCTGGGTGTTCCCTCTTCACTGTCTAGGTGGATCTCCTTCAACGCGACGAACTGCCCAGTTTGACCATTGCGACCTTTGAACACCTGTATGTCTTTTGATCAGTCTCTCACGCTTCACTTGTGTTCAGTCAGACTTGGTCAATATACCGTCGCATATGTGCCTTCGCCGAGCTTCTCCAGCTGCTGGAAGCTTGACGGGTGTCTCTTATCCATTGCCTCGATCTTACTTCCGCCGCCTAGGCTTGTAACAGAGATGTTACTGTCCGTCCGATGGCCGACAGAGAGGGTTCCGGCGTGGGTTGGAAGCAGGCGTATATCTGGCGGTTCCTTGCGGGTGAACTTGGGATCCCAAAGGATGGCCTGCGGGGTAATGAGCTGTTCAGCAGCGGAAAGAGTGGAGGAGGCAGTGCTCGCGCGCGAGGCAATCGGCCGTTCGGTCGAGGAGGCCGTGGTGAAGTTTGTTGGGAGCTTCGAAAGCGCCCCCAGGTGATCAGACAGGCGAAAGTGTTATAACTAACTCTAGTTGCGCTTTCACGTGTCTGCAGCTGGAGCTTGCCTGGCACGCTGGGCTGGAGGTCGATGGTTTACTGGCGGCAAGTTAGTGGGGATGACTGGGCGGCTGCTACCTTAAATCCAGCGGGCGGCTAGTCAAATGTGTTTCCGCCCGCCAAAATCTCTTTCATCCAAGCGCCGACGATTTGGGACTGCACGTGGTCACGAGGAACGAGGCCGACTATTCTTGGATTCTGCATCATTGTACTACCCATCTTGACTACGACTCTTTCGCCCAATTCTTACCAGTGAGGAATTCCGTCCCTTTCCCTATCGCGTAATCACGGCACTTCAGGAACCAAACCACCCAGCTTGGTAATTGCCAACCAAACAGAGCGCCCACTCCTCGAGACCGCCCAATAGGCACCAATTGTGTCTCTGGGGGACTTCCCGTAAAAGTTCGGTAAGATCCGATCGGTCCTGTATTGCCCTCTGTCTGAGCTGCCACAAGATCTAGCTTGAGATTGGTGGCCAGGACTGGCACAGCAGCCAAAATGTCGGGAATAGATTTACTCGAGTACGATGCGACGTCGCCGATCGCGTACACACGTTCGCCGGCCTCTTCAACGCGCAGTGTTGTGCTATTGGCCTTGACATGACCCTTGTCGTCCAATAGTTGCTTGGGTGCGTAGTTTGTCATCGGCTCCGCGCCCATGGCTGGCACGAATACATCCGCAACGACCTCTTGACCATCATGGAGGATGATCTGGGTCTGGCCATTTTCGAGGGTCTTCCAAAACATAACTTTTGTGTTGTAATGGACATCAACTCCCACACGATTGAGGTATGTCTCGGCCCGCTGGGCCACGCTCGACCCGAGAACTGGGAGCAGCTTGCTCGCGTTTGTGTATAGCTTGACTTCTGCCTTAGGATTCGTGGGTCGTGACGACCACCAACTTGCGGCCCCGTTCAAGGCTTCTCCAACCTCGCCGGCAAGCTCAACGCCCGACGGACCGCCTCCAAGAATGACAATACGCTTGGCTGTCTGAATTTCCTGCATGAATGTGCGATGTGCAGCCTGGACTTCCGTGAAGTCGGAACCTTGGAGCGAGAACAACGGAGAGTATGACCTGGACCCAGTCGCAACAACCAGGGCGTGATATAGAAGTGGTGCTTCTGTCCCATCCGGCTTTGAGATGTGTATCTGTCTCGATTCTGGATCCCACGAGATCGCTTTTCCCTGGATGAATGTCACCGCATCTCCATATTGTTCCAAGGTGGGCTGAATGTCCAGGAATACGGACGTCGACGGGGCGAGTTTATCATTCACGGCTGCCAGTGGTGATGCGTGACGCTGGTACATCTTAGAGCTGGGATCAACGATGATCGCGTGATATGAAAATTCGTCGCTGGCGGGTAGTTGTCGCAGGACGTGCTTGAGGAAGTAGTGTGCTGAGCTCAAGCCAGCGTACGAAGCACCCAGAAACACCACATTGCGTGTCTCATGCATGGCTGAGGCTATTGATGAGGACAACAAGAGTTGGTAGTGATAAGATATCACTTATGACCCTGGGAGACGGGCAATCGGGTATCGATAGCAGTGACATGCAGTTAATGAAGTTCTGGTGGCGAGGCATGGCCTCACAAGCCTTATATACTTGATATCCGGACTCAGCCGCATCTTCAATATCCTGTGTTTCACACAGAACAAGTATTAGAAATCACACTTCGCAACAGGAGCTACGGATCATTCTCACGATTTGTCCGGTCAATGAATTGGTGAATAAGCGACCACTCGGGGTTCCATTTGTTCTGCCGGTGCGCTAGCCAATCATCCTCCAGGCAGTCGGCACCTCTCACGGGTTTGGGTTGCCCCGCGTCCGCCAGTTCGGACCCGAACTTGAGAATTGTGCGGCGCAGCCAAGCGTGCCAAGTTCCTGTCGCATCTATCCCAACATTGCGATGTTTTCCTTCACAGAATAGACACGAGCTTGTATAAAGTTTCTTCTCATATAGAATAATTCACTAGGCCGAAAGCACGTCGCGCAGACTTCCTCTTTCGTTCAACAGATTGGTCTGTATATCACCACGCATGTTGAAGTAAACGTCCAAGTTGCTTGAATTTCAATTAACTTGCTCGAGAATCCCACTCGAATTACAATGAAAACTTAACATTACAATTAGGTGAGGAGACCCCACGTGCCACATTCCAAGATGCAGGCTACCAGTCGGCGCAAAGGACTGTATAACAAGCTGGTGATCTCGAGATGCGAGCATGATGGCGACGGCACAGAATCGTGACACGAGACCACCGACTTTGCTGTGCAAAACAATACTGAAGGAGTATATGCCCCTGGCCCTCTGTTCAGATGTTCAAGCGATGAACTGTGCCGATTCCCGAACATTGTATGAGTGCTCGATTCATCTCTTCGAGCGTCCTCGTCGAATCCAGCAGAATTAACCACCAATGATCTCGCATAGGGCGCGCCATTTGTCCTCGTCTTGAATGAGCCAGCCGCGACTTCTCATGACCTCGTCCATAACCTGCAAAACCCGGCGAAAACCACTTGCCGCACCCTTCGCTTGTGTGAAGCGGCCAATGGACATGTTTGAACGCCGATTATCTTCGAGCACAACAAAAAGCTCAATGCGTATAGTGACCGGCCTGATGTTGAGCGAATTGGCTTTTCCGACACTGACCAAGATGGTATTCGTCTCGCCACAGATTCGCAGGTTGCGGACACCATATCGGCTCCACTCTTTCAGCAATGCCAATAGTTCTCGCTGGATACGTTCTCGCGCAATACAAAAGCAGAGCAGCTTAGTGACAGGCTTTAGGCGGAAAAAGCGAGCGAACCACGACCGGCCCGGTCCTGACGCTTGAGGTGAATCGATGCTCGATGGATTTGAGAACAGCGATGTAAAGGAAGTATTGGTGAACATAGTGGTTTCTGTTCAAGGCATGTCAGCATACGGTTACCATGTATTCAAGCTGATGAGCCCAGTGTTACACTCACCGCCTTCTGGGAACAAATCAGAGGCTTCTGCTTTCCCTTTCCCTATCCTAGAGATCCACTTTGCGAAGCTTTGTTTGCCAGCCTTCAGTCGCTTTCGACGCATGGGGAATTCGCTCGATTGTGCCGAGAACGGAGGCTCTAATGATGAAGTGTCCATGTTTGCTTCAGGGAGCGCGATTGCTGCTGGACGGCGGCGCTCAGTCCGGTCGTCCAGGCCCGATAACGCATTCGATGTTGTAGTGCTCTTCAGTCTGCCAGCCACTTCGGACTCCTTCTTGTTCAGGCCGAACCAACCTGATCTTTTCTTGCGCAAGTTTATGGGCGTGTCCAATACAGAATCCTCTGCAATGGGCTCCAGGCCATGGCTTGATGTCATTGGCCGCTGCCAGCTCGGTTTGGAACCCGCGAGAAGCGGAGGAGTCTTCTTTGGAGATGATTCAGTGAGATCAACATCGCGTGGACGCTTTCGGATACTCAAAGGCGCGATAATATCTGGTGATGAGGGCTGAACCATACGAATCGTTTGATCCTCATGATTGTCCTTCGCTCTTGGAGTCGTCACTGCACGTTGCCAATTTGGGCCATCTCTGCTGTCTTGAGGATCCGACTCTTCCGTGATCATTGGTAAACCTGCATATTGCAGTGATATTGCGTCTGGTGCTGAACATGTTCTCCCGCTCTCTGAAGTCGCATTTATTGGAGGCATGATGTTCTCGAGCATCCTTAGAACTTCCTCAAATTTGGCGGTGCTTTCATCTGGATTTGCCCTGTAAGCTGCCAATTTGTGTCGCGTCTCTTCCAGCGTCTTGCTCAAATAAGAGTTTGGTGTGTCCTTCGCACATAGGGGTAAATTGATCAGAGAAGCACTGTTGCCGTCTGGAAGCTCTGGTTCTTGACCTGTAAAGGACGTTGGCGGAGTCTCTAGAGATGGCCGCTTCTCGAATATTGACGTTGTCGCACTCAGACTAGATCCCACTGAACTCCGGAAAAACGCCTCCTCACAAGCCTTCTCCAGCTCCGCACTGTGCTTCCTGATTTCGTTTCTGATGTTTGTATTGGCACCTTCTGAGTGCTTCACTTTGATCAACGGCATGATAAGACTTAAGTCTTGTTTCTTCCGCGACACAATTTGCTGGTCTGCGCAGGCAGCTGGGCTTGACGTTCCTGCTGTCTGAGGACTAGCAGTTGATGCGGCGATTGACTTGCGAATCTTCTGGGAGAACCGTGAACTCAGAGGCGACTTGCTCTTTTGCGAGCCTGAATGGGCCATGGCGCTCGAAGTCGATGTACGACGAAGGTGGTTGAAACTGACACCGCGCTTGTGGAGCTCCGAAGGGCGCATAGTTGCAACAATGGGTGGACTGCTTGGCCAGTGCGAGCTTGCCATCGAAGCGCGAGATATGGAGGACCGAGGCATCGAAGACCTGCTCCTTCCGGAGCGTGCTAGACTAGAGTTTGTATACGTTGAGGCCCGTTTGCTTTGTCGGAGTGCTTCGATGCGCTTATCGCCTAATTGTCGAAGTCCACCGGTGGTTCTAGCCGTACTTGTGGTGTTTTGTCGATGCACTGTCACATTGATGTAGTCGGCCGTTGAGCCAAAAATCGGATTTCTCGATGCTCGATATGGATCATAGCTGCTGACCGATGGCGGTGGCCCTGCAAAGCTATGACTTACTCTGAGATGCTCGTCATTCAAAATCGAGTATTGTGATTGAGTCCTCGTGGCCTTAGCTCCAGGTAATGGCGGACTTCCGACACTTTGCGAGGGTTTACTATGGTGATAGTCGCTGGCTGAATACCCCATACTATCCACATCGCCAACGAAGTTCTCCAGATTCTCTTCGCGATGCTTGAGAAGTGCGGCGTAGAAAAGCTTTTCATGATTATATTCGTCGTTCAAGAGCTGGTGCATAAGCTTCTGTTCCGAATCGCTATGCCACAAGGTTCGCATGTTGCCCAAAATTTCTCGGTCAATGTCCTGGGCGCTCCTCACTCTCCAATGTTCAATACGCGGGACCGGACCAATTGCAGCTTCTTTCGTGCCGGGAGGACCAACGAAGCCGAAAGCTCTGTCATATTTATGCAGCAAAGGGTGTTCCCAAATTTCATCCATCGTGATGCGTGCCGCCGGGTCGGGGACAAAGATGCGACGTATGAGGTCTTGTGCCTCACGTGTCAACTCGGTCGGCAAAAAGTAGTTGGCTCTTCCAATATCTCGGAAGAGTGTTCGAATATCACCATTCGAGGGATAATTGAAAGGAGTAGTTCCGGTGAGCATGACATACAAGATGACGCCACAACTCCACACATCAGCCTGAGTTCCATCGTAAGGCCTGCTGCTCACGACCTCGGGAGCTGCATAATGAGGACTTCCGCAAGGGGTGCTGAGTAGTCTACCCTGTGGTTGAAGTGCAGCCATGCCGAAATCGATCAGCTTGACGGACAAGTCATGCCGATCCAGCAAGATGTTTTCGGGTTTCAGGTCACGATGGCAGATCAGAAGTCTGTGACAGTATAGGAGCGCGGAGACGATCTGCCGAAATATGTAGATAGTTTCGGGCTCGTCAAGCCCTTTGCTCTCATCAACATATGCAAAAAGCTCGCCGCCGGGCACCAGTTCCATGATGAGGTACCTTCACGATCCGTCAGAATTGTGATTCAAACGACAGAAGTGGAAAACTTACAGTTCGTTGCGATTTTCCCACACATCGTACAGACGCACGATATTGGGATGTTCTAGGAGTTTCATGATCGCGATCTCCCTTCCGAGACCATATGGGATTGGCATGTGGTCAGAAGCGAAAGCCGAGTGCGATCCGTTCACACTGTCCACCAAATTGGCCAGACTCAGGGCACGCGTATTTTCTGCCATGTGGCGGGTGATGATTTTGACTGCCCCGAGCTGATCTCGGTATCGATGGCGCACAGCGCGAACGCGGGAACAGCCCCCCTTGCCTATCGTTTTACCGAGTTGCCAATGGCCTATGAAAGCCTTTCTCCTTCTCCCAGACGCATTGGTAGATGTTGTTGAAATTGCCGAATCGCGTTTCGAACTTTTCTCATGTTCTTGCACAAGCTGGGCGATCCGTTTCGGACCAGGCGAGTCTGGTTGACGGCTACGAACGCCGGACGAACGCTTCGGCTCGGATGGTTCGCGGGGTGGCACGATTCGCTGGGTGACGGCCGTCTGCTTCCCCTGGTTTGGCTTCTCACTGCGCGGCAGAGCCTGTCGAGCATTGGCCTGGTGCGGCAGTTCAACGAGAGGTTGCCGCACCAGCCCAGACTGAGCTGAGCGCGAATGCTCGACCATGGCTGGTTGCTCGGATTGCCGTGGAAACAAGGAAAAGCTATCAGTGGCGCGAGCTTGCAACTTGTCGATAAGGCGTGACTGAAGTGCCGTAGCATTCGCATAAGATTGTAGGCGGAAGTTTTGCTGTTACAAACGGACGTATCCAAGACTCTGCCGGCCCTGAGTGTACCAAGCAAGATTGGCTGTACAAACGAGGTCGGGGTTAAAGATGTTCTCACCGTGACGAATGCTTGATGGCCAAGGAGCGACAGTATAGCACGTCAGGAGAACTGGTGTTCGCAAATTGTGTTGTCCGTGTCGGTCAAATGATCAGAAGCACACTGATCATGGATCAGAACGAGAATGCGCGACTGCCAAGTTGATGGTCTGCACGCCACCATCATGTGTCCTGTGGGGATTTTGACGCGTAAGTCGCGAACGACAACAATACAATCCAGCAATAATAAGGTAGGTACGCATGGCAACGCGCTGTTGTTGCTTCTCAATGTTCGGCCAGACTAGGTCCGGGCGCTGGCGTGCCTTCCTGTTTTCTGCCCTCACATGGCACAGAGACTTTCCCGCGTTCGTGTTCGACGGGAGCAGCAACCAAGAGTTCCGTTCGCACCTTCCACCTTGGTGCTTGCTCTCGATTTTCATTTCGCGGTCGTCGACACGCGTGACACGTAAGTTACTCGCCAGTCAAAGGATTGGTGGTGTGGTTTGAACTTGTTGACTTGTCCTCGATCATCGACGACATGGGCAGCTTCGTATCGCGAGCATATCGGAAGCAGCTTTGTTTCAACAGCGATACTGTCGAAGTCCACGTGCGCTGTCACGGCTAGTGTCGAGCATTCAGAAGAATACCTTAGCGATGATACGCACGCCAGCTATCGATCTCGAACAGAAGTTGGATGTACACGGTACCTAGGAAGGTATCCCCGAAACCTGGCGAGGCACGCGAGGGTACTTGCTCTGCTGTGGAGGGCAGTACGCTTCAACCTCCCAAGCAGCTGCGAGGCTTTTCTTCATAACCATGCCACCATGTACGAGCAGAATCAGACTTACCTGATAGACCACTTTGACGACCAAGTCTACGGGGAATGGAGCTCTGGGAAACATTGGGCGCGGCCTGTGACCAACCTTAGACCTGTCAGCGGCCTTCCTTTAGAGTAGAGTGAATGACCTCTCATCCGAGTTTTGCGATAAGACTTGCGCAAATGAGATCGAATCACGCTTCATCGCACCGCTGGACCATCTGTGATGACGACCAGCGTATCAGCAACCCAATGTAGCGTCCGAGCGAATTCGACCACGTGTGAGCGATCGCATTCTTCGCGCAACATTCTGTGGAGGCGCGGAGCGTCATCGTCTCATCGGAAGCCATATTCAGATAATAACAAATATGGGTTTCTCCAGACATGCCTGCTGCCTTGCCGTTGAGCCTGGATGTCGTCAGAGTCGATCACGATGGACATATGTTGGCAATGGTGCCAGAATATCGCGAAGTCGATACAAACTGCGACGGTTTCGCTAAACCACAGCGAAGCAATCAGGCGGCGAATCGCGACGACGAACGTGCGAGTGTTCTGGGAGCAGAGAACTGCGCATCCTAGCAAAAGACTAGACTTCTCATTCCAACCCATGCATAGGAAAGACGGTCAAATAAAGCAGGACAAGCTTTCGTCCTTTCGGCTGTCTCGGCGGGGAATGTGCTGAGACCCGCATGCCGGAAGTGGTCCTGAGTGGCCGAGAAATGCCTGCGACGGGAGAGCGGCGTTGTGTGTACGCCTTCTGTCAAAGTGCAGGAAAGCATATCTGCAAGCTCGTCGAAACAGAAGAACCTTCGTGGCAGTTATCGAAGGTAGCGACTAGCGTGCTTTGTTGAGCTGGGACCTTTTGGAGCGATGGATGTTGCTTGAGGGCCTCTCTGACCAGGTGGCCGGCGTCGCACTTTCTATCCGAAATGCTTTGAAGAGCGCGTGGTCGTACAGTAGCAGTGTATGCCTGATCACCATACAGACCGCACCTGATGGCCGAAAATAACATGCGGCTATTGTCGCCGAACCCAATGGTCATGGGTCGACGGACATGTCGAACCTGCACAGCAGGCCGAAAGCGGGACAACGGAGAGACTCTGGGAACAACAATAGAAAGCGGGTTCCTGGCATTCGGAACGCGGACGAGAGGCGGCCATGTGCTCTCATCCCTCCTTCCAAAACTAAGATGCACGAGACTTCACACGAACATGAATCGTGCAACCACACCAAGGCCTAGCATTGATACGAGACGGGCGCGTGACACCAACATGCTCATCTATGCTGTTTTCCCCTCCTCGCGTCTTTGTCTCGCCCCAACCTTCCTCCTTTGTGGACTACAATTGGGACATCCCCGTGCTCGCCAGATTCTCGCTGGGGCGCGCAGATCGGACAGGGTGCCACCCACGATGAATGAGGGCAGTCCGAAAATAAGGCAAAAAGCAATGATGGCTCCTTACGGGCAAAAGCATTTGCGTAAGTCGACTGAGCCGGGTTGGCTCGCCTACTACTGCGGAACCCTCAGCTGTCGACATGGATTCCCTGGAAAGGCGGCCAGAACGGCGAGGTGATCAGAGTTGCAGGCAATAAATTTCTCTCGAGTTCGAAAGCCAATGAGTGGGCTTCAATCTGTCTCTAGCCGCCCTCCCTCCAAAGGGAAGCCCGGCCGCTGATTACAACCCAAATTCCCGAATCTGCCAGCGTCCACACAAAGGCAACAACGAAGTGTGGTATCGATGCACAAACCCCCAATCCATCCAGCTTCTCCCGAAAAAAACGACAAAGATCGCAATAGGATACCCAGCCGAACGCCTTGTGGAGAAGAAACAAAATCACAAAAAGCAAACCCCCAGCTCTGTACAACACTCGCCCATCGCTAGTCATGTCGCATGATAATCCACGTCCCGAACAGCGCATCACAATTTTAACGCCGCGTTCCTGGAAGCCCCTTCTTCGCCGAAAATTGCTGTTCAAAGCGATCGCCCTTCTGCCCACCAAAAAGCATCCGGGTCCCCATGTTTGCCCGTCCCAAAATATGATGACAGTACTGTGACCAAATGTCCCCCCCCCCTCCACCCAAATTGGAACCCGATTTTTGCGCGCCCTTTGTGTCGTAGATCTTGTCACGGTAATACAATGTAATGAAGAAAGTCTCCGAGGATTCAAACTGTTGCGGTTGCCGCGTAGTCTGGTCTTTGTTTAGCCGAGGCTGCTTCATGCGTCCTCGTGGTGCCGTGTAGTCGTCGGGCTGATGGTGTCGCCATCACTGTTGGGCGAAGCAGATCCATCGATCTCCTTCACTTCGGTGGTGCTTTGAGACTTTCCGCATCCCTTCACCAGGACGTGACGCTGTAAATGTTCGTTAGCTATGTTCGTGTCAATGTAGTCGAGAATGACTACGTGAACTTACCTTGAGCGCATCTTTCCGGGAGAAGCTCTTATCGCAATGACCACAAGGGAATGGCTTGACTGCCAAGTGTATCCGCTTGTGTCGCTTCAAGTCGTGGTTGCGGTTAAAGCTTTGCGGGCATTGATCGCATCGGAATGGACGATCGTTGGCCGGGTTGGGGTGGCCTGCTTGAGCGCCGTACAGATGTTGCATCTGCGCCATGTGTCCGCTGTTGAGCGGCATTCCCATTTGGTGTGACATGCCACCAACGAGCGAGAGCTGGCCGTTCGGGTTGCTGACGTTAGAGAAGGCGCCACCAGGTGGTAACACGCCAGCATTTCCAGGGAAGTATGGTCGGTGAGTGTTTCCGTACATCGAAGTCCAAGATTGTGACTGAAGTGGCGGTATTGAGCCGAACTGGCTCACCGGTGACGACTTCGACAAGGGACCACCTGCACTGACTGGGCTATGATGTTGTGGCGGCGGACCGGTTGAGTAGGAAGCCGGTTGCGACGTGTAGGTCGGCGTCGGCGGCGGTCGTGCAAAGGCCTCTTGAGGGTGCACTGGAGACGATTGTGATGCGGGCGGCTGTCCACCGACCATGGCGTTTCCGATCATCTGTTGATGGTGCTGCAATGCAGGTAGACTCGGCGCCGACATCGGGAGCGATGACGAGTACTGTTGGATCTCATAAGGAGGCGGCGGAAGAGACTCGCTTGCAGTGGGAGAGTGAGAACCTCGAACGATCGAGTTGAGAGACGGCGAGAAAAGAGCCCGGCCTTGTGAGAATGAGTGCTGTGGTGCCGAAGTCTGGAAGCTCGAATACGAGGACGTTGATGGCGGCGGCCACATGCTGCTCGGGGTGTATGGCGGAACGGAGCCGTGGTTTGACAGCGACCCGCTGCTGGGAGCGATCGATGAGCTCGGGCTCATGCCGTCCGAGGAGCTATTGCTCGGAGGAGTCAGAAGGTTTCCAACGCTGGTCAGAGTGGTCGCGACCGGAGCAGGCTGGGCATACGAGTGCGATGGGTATTTCTGCTGCAGGCCGGCAAGCGGAGGTGGTGGTAGTTCGAAGGTGCCCAAGTTGGAAGCATTTGGTCGTCGGGCGGTGAAACTGGTGGGAGTACCCATATGGTCGGGTCCTGGCACCATTGAAGGAGGGTATGCAACTGCGGCAGCCACGTTTGCGGTTGGGAGGTGGATTATGCCGAATGGCTGCAAGTCTGCAGGTGGCGTCGGTGGGAACAACGCGTGCGACGGGTTCTGGTGGTGCTTCTCTGGCCAGGAAGAACCTGGTGGGGTGTGAATGGAAGCCAGGAAGGGCAATTCGTGGTTATATGCTCCAGCGAGTTTTATGACCACCCGGTTGGATCGTGTCTACGAGCACCGGGAACGTGGGCAGGAGCAACGATGGATATGTATTCGAGGGCGGATAGACACCAAAACCCTGGAAAGGGAAGGCCCCGTGTAAGCGAGACGCCCCAAACAACTCGTTTTGGATCAGGTACCAAGACGGGATTCTGGTGCGACGCGAAGCTGCGGCGATGACCGGAAGCTGTCAAATCGAGTGTCGAGGTTGTCGGATGGTGAAAGGCGGCGTTACCGAGACCGTAACGCTGGTAATCAAGTGAGAGCGAATGTTGTGCGATCCAAATGTGCGTGTCGCCCGGGGAAGGGGAGACAAAATCGATTGGATCCGGGAGGGCGGAAGGCAGATTTGTGCAACCACACCAGTCTGACTTGGAGGATCGAAATGACGGATCAATTTGATATTCGGATTCCTTTGTTCGATCGATTTGTCGGTCGATGTGAGGTCCGAATTCTTTGGATCTGGTCGCTCAACGTGGACGAGAAGGCTCGGGACGACGAAGGTGGGCTCGTGTCAGCTTGGAGTCGATGAAGTCGTCGTTCGGTGGCACGCAACGATGTTTGCAATTGATCAGTCGCAGCGTTGCACCGAGATGTCGATGTTTGTAGCGAAGGTGAAAGGTGTTTCGGGATATGGACGACAGAAACGAAAGGCCACGAGGTGAGGTCGCAGTGGAGTATGGAGCTCATTTGGATGTGGGCATGGCGATCCTTTGTTAAACTCAGGTTCCTGGCGTTTGCGGGCGGTCGAGGCTGGACGCGGTCCATGCATCGCCTGTTTGCAAAGGGAGCTAGAGGGCCTGTCCCTTTAGCGCTGGCTGACGGCACACTAAATTTTAGTCTTGCGTGCGTGCGGCCGAGCGTTGGACCTTCTGGATCTACCTACTTTTTGGCCCTGTCACAACCTGCCCGCCCGCGTGTGTGTCCGGCCCTTTCTGGGGGGGGGAAACGCACGAGGCCTGTACAATTCTGTTGTACAGCCCGTCCACGCCCATGCAGCATCGTGCAGCAGACACGCTTTCCCCTCCCCTCCCCTGCCTCCATGCGCTTCCGCCCGCTCGACGACGAATATTGGTCCGGCCCTCCATTACATTACCACACCTTGGGGTCAAGTCGTCTGAATGTGCCGACGGCAGCCCGCAGCCCACCAGGCATCTCACGGCGATGAGCAGATGAGCAGTAGGTAGTTGTGCATTCATCGCCCCCAACAACGATGCACCAGCTACGAAACCCATATCCCTACGCATTCCTACCGCATGTCGCGTTGAGCCGCATCGATCTGCCTGCCTCTGAGTCTCTTGGGCACCCACAGCCAACAACGCTCCCCCAAAGGCGAGAGTCAGGTTTCCGCGGTCAATACTAACTGAACCAAAGGTTGCCGCCGGGCCCGGGACCAGACAGTCACGCTTGGCATCGATTCACGTCTCATCGGCTCGACCATGTGTTCGTCCGGGGGCTGCATACGATGGGAGAAACGAATATAATGGCAGCGGCGTTCAAGGGTACTTTCGAAGTGCATCGAGGAGGGTGTGCTCGATGGGCCGATGCGGCAACAGCGCAATGACCACACCCCATCAAGGGCTATCTGAACACACTGGGGTTTGTTCTCCTGTGCTCCTCTCCGAAAGCGGATCTGGCAGGCGAAGGCCGTGTGACAACAAAAACACTAATACGACGAACGGGGGGCTAGAGACATTGTTCTTCGCCACCTACACTGCGCGCGGGTGTGCTTTCACCCTAGCCTTTCACGCGCTCTAGCCTGAACACGCCGTATTGTAAAGCATGGCTGCTGTGAGTCTGGTGTCTGAACACCACGTTCTGGGCGGCGGTAAATCTGCCCATCCAAGCACGGGTTCGGTGCTTCCCAGCGAGCTTCACACGCGTGGGTTGCGCACTTTGTCCGCTTATGAATGAAGATAACACTGCCAGCCTACGATTGATTACCAGATGAGCACGCGCATACGAGCATTAATTGCCGACCGTAGCGTTCCCTTCAGACGACGTTTGAGCACGCGTGACTGTACTATGCGTGCTATTGTTCGATTCTAACACCAGCTACTAACGGCAGTACTGTTCTCTCCCAGGGAGCGCACGTTCACTCTTCTATGGATGGCTCCATACCGGTGTGCGGGTGACAGAAAACGCGACAGCTTTGTGCGGGAGTATTCGTAGGTCTGGGAAAAGCATTAGCGCGAGCCGGGGCGCAACCAGTCGTTGCTCCACGATTCACATTTCAACGCTTGCGCGTGCAAACAGCTGCGTGCATCGGTGCTGCAGCGGCCGTAGCAGATCAGCATGCCTTTTCACCTGCGCGGGGATGCCCAGAAAACCACCATTTCTTGGAATTCCCGAAGGTCTGCCAACATGTCGCACTGACAGGAAGATCGAGGCAGGGGCTGCACTGCGCTGGTGCTGCGAGGGATGTATTGTACAGTATCTCGATGCAGGCGTACAGCACTTTGCATTGTGGTCGCGCCATCTAAGCCTATGGTAGGTACCCGGGGAGCCAGGCGAGGCACCGATGGCCTGCACATCATGGGTTATCAGGACGCAGCCACCCACACCATGTGCATCGATCTACAACTGGTAGGCGCATACATGCAGCGAATGCCCGACGCAGGGCATGACAATCCCGGGAAGATGGCCTGTTGTCCTGATGATTTTCACGGAACGAACACAAAGCATCTTCTGCCTGGCAGTCTCTGGTCTGGACACCTGCACCTGAGCCCTGAGCGGCTTCAACAGTTTACTCCCTGTGCACATCACGCCAGCAAAAGCCACATCATCGGCACGTTCCTGATACATGGCGCCGCACCAGGCGATGATTCCATCGTGTAATTTTTCGAAAGCATGCCCTGTGCAGGGAAGTCCCGCAGTACTGTGAGCAAATCAGTTCCAGACGGTCGTTGGGCGTTGCACAGATCCAGCACAGGGGGGTCACAGAAGTTGCTCGGAAGCCCAACCGGATCGGCGTTTATCTGCGCAGTTTTGAGTATGGAATTTGGCAATTGCTGCCACGTGCGGACTTGCAGCAAGCAAGCATCTCCGCCCCGCCCCCATCGTTCGCGGCGACTTCGGATTCGTGCGGCGTGGTTGCGAAGGCCACCCGTCGCTGACCTCCCACGACAGGCCGATGGGAGCAAATAGCCGGTGGGATCAGGCGACCGGGCAGTCAGCACACCATCTCCATGGTGTGCAGTGTGCACGCGAGGGTTCGTATAATGACTGATATAGCGCTCGCATGGGGGCCAGCTGGTTGCGTGGGAACGACGTCCCTGCCTGCGCCGGTCTGGTGCCAGCACGCGCGCTGGTGCGTCTCGTCGGATTCGACGCATCGCAAGATGCTGTTAGAGTTTGGATGGTTCGAGCCCAGTGCTCGATGCCCGGTGGCCCGCTCGGACGCCTGCCACGCGGGCCATGCTGGTCTGAGATCCGCAGCGGCCGTGCGGTCCTCATGGTCCGCCCGCGCCTGCACATCCTTCCGGGCTGCCATGAGGCTTCATGGCGTCGCCATCTCAGCACGATATGCGGATGTGGCTGCTCATTCCCGCCGTCGGGTCAGATCAGGGCTGCCACGCTTTTACCAGCGTTCCTCGATCCCGTTGCGCAAGCCATGCTCGATGTAGTGCAACTGCTTTGCTCCATCCTGAACATCATGCTTCTGTTCGCTTTTGTGCGACGAAAACCGGTCTCTGACCGGACCGGACAACACAACGATGCCATTATTATTAACCCGAGAAATAACATCCGCTTTAGCCAAATCACCCCCTCCTTCTGCGTCCACACTCACGCGCACCTAATCTGGCTCCGCCCGCACGGCAGACGTGTGGGCCAATCATGGATCTGCTTAAGCGAAGGCTAGCCCAGAATGGGGGTGCTTCTGTGCTAGAACCGGCCCGAACCTGTGCACCGTTCGCTGTACTGCTTGCTCCTCTTCGCGCTCCGCTCGTCCCCCTTGCCCATGCGTTCCCTGTCTCTGGCCATGCCCTGCACGTCCTGCTCAGCTTGCGCATGGTACGCCTCAACCGCTTTCAGTCTCTCGCTCGGTCGCGCGCGATTCCTTACGCTCCCGATCGCCTGTTTGCCAAACTCAAGTCCTCAGGCCGCGCTGTGATATTATTGCTTTGTACTCCGGTGCCGACACCTTTTCTGAGCATATCGCGCCACGCTGGTCCCTCCCCAACATTCCGAATCTCCGGAATATTCTGAGATCCCGTAATGCCTTTCGGCGTCGCCGACAGCTAACCCTAAAAGTCCCAGATCACTCTCTGTGGACAAAATTGTCTCCTTCCCTGTCTCTTCTTCGTCAGACTAACCTCTTTCGCGCCGACCATTTTGTCGCGACCGCCTTGAACAGGCCAAATGAAACTTATCCAGCACAGTCGGCCTGGCGCGTATCTCTAGCCTCAGAATTCGATTGTAAAACACATAAAACCAAACACAGGCTTTTGCTACGCGGCATCACCGATGCGCGCGACATAATGTCACCGAAGTGGCACCCCTCTCGAAGGTCAAAGGAAATGTGCGTCGTCATTGTCTATCTATCCAGTGCTGTGGTCCATACATTCTCTGGGACCTGATGATTATGATTGCAGGACTGAACTGCGGGGTGCTTCATTCGTTAGCCGCAAACTCTCACCTTGCTTGCATGCAGGTGCTTGGACAAGTGCACCAAAACGAATGCAATCATGGCTCCGCGATAGTGTAAGTGACGAACGCTTTGAGACCTTCACCGTGCAGATTGTGCACACGTCTGGTCACGAGTGCCACACGCTTTCGCCGTCGCGTATCTATTCCCAAATTCACTTCACGTGGCATGACTTTCGATTGCCGAGATGTGTTCCATCCTTCACAGCAACATGACTTTCCGCAAACTGGTTAACTTACTGGGATCACGATTCCACGGGTCGATGACTGTTGGTGCCCCGTTCGCGCGTCGCGTGGAAGCCCACCCATTCCTTTCCGCTCGCCGGAAATTGCTTCCTCAAGACTTCTGGAAAACTTTGTCCCAGCAGCCGTTGAAAATACTGTCCTGAGCATGTCTCCAATCCGTCTCGTACAGCACATGCCGGCTCGGGGCTAAGCAGCGTTCCGGAATCTTATCATGGTCCAACAGATGTACAGCCTAGTGGGGAGGGAAACAGGCGCGCCAGACAATTCCACTTGGTACATGCATTCTCCTACCCTCCTGCGTTGGAGAATCAAACTACATTAATACATACATCAGAATTCCGCACCAAATAAACAAGAGATCGCGATCACCGTGTCAATGCTTGGTGATTTGCACGGCGATGAGAAGCAATAATATTATTAGCATGGGCCGGCGACTGTCCAAACGTCTATTTGGCACTTTGCTGGAAGCAGTAGGAGCACGGGCATGACAGGCCCGGAAGAATGCCCTGATTGGGCTTGGGGGCTCCAAAAGTGCACCAAAGCCCGCGTGCAGGTCGGTATCACTTCCGCCCCATTGTATGTAGGAACACACGGGACCCGTGGGGACCCTCACACACGCGCCTCGGTATCTGCAGGTAGTGCAGGTCTCACAGGTCTCGAGCCCCCGATGCATGTGCCCGGGCAAGCGGGAGAACCGCTAGATCTTCATGCGGTCTAGCCCAGCAGTATTTTCCACGTGGTCGCACTCTCCGACCATGTCCCGCCGATGGCCGCCGCGTCCTAAACAGCGCAGATCTGTCGCGCAAGTGCCGTGAGAGTCTAGAACGTAAGTCGTCATTCCGGCGTGTCTGGGCCCCAACCATACATCATAACGCAGCGTTGAGGGTGTCGATCGTCACATTTCTCGAGTTTCTTCCTGGTGTGCGGGATCATGTAGAGCAGGACGTGCGATTCTCCTGTCGAGGCTGACAGTGGCCTAACCCCATGTCTGCATTGTGTGGACGGAGGCTTGCGTTGGTCGCCCAATTCGTACTGAAACTGGCGCCCTCCTCTCCGTATCCAGCTACAGTCCTTAAGGTTGAAATTAAACTCGACGTCCATGGCGCACGAGAACGTGTAACACGCCTATCGACTGGCGGACACGGCGAGAGCCACAGTCGCCTCTACATGCCGATGATACTCCTCATCGTACAGCCACCGGTCGCCCGCGCAGAACGTGGCCAACTCTAACGCCCACCCCGGTGCGGCCTTGCCGAGGGCTTCCACATTGTGGTGCAGACTGTGCGGGCCGAACTCCACCTCTTCCACGCGGATGTCACAATCATCTCGCAGCGGGCGTAGGGCTGCCGCCAGCCTCGCAGCGTCGAGGCGCAGGAGGCGGAGCCACGCCTGGGACATCACACCGAGGGCGAAGCTCATGAGGAAGGGAAGGGCACGTCTTCGGTCGTGATAGATGCGCCATCCTGCCCTTTCCAGGCCAGTGCTCCCAGTCCACGACCCGAAGTAGAAGGCCGCGGGATCGGAGAAATATCGCGACCAACCAGCCAAGCGAATCTCATCTCCCGTCGCCAATGTTGCACCTGTTCGATGTCTTCTGAGAGGAATACTATTACGCGAGCCCGCGGCTGGGGCGCGACGATAATGCAGATAGGTTCGGAGCGCGTGCATGAACCCTCTGACCGTGAACCGAACAGGGACTATGCGGATGGTCTTCAGATACGACCCGAACGCGTTCGTCAACCGTGTTAGCAGTCGCAGGTGCGAGGACGTAATCCAGAACATGGTATGCTCGAGAAATTGCTTGGCAAAGAATGGCCGACTCGCGTATTCCCATTCCTTGCAGACGAGGCGCGTCGCGCTGATCTCGAAGCCGCACAACTCGCGATAGATCTGGTCCAGCACCTCATATGGGAGTTTCGAGAACCCGAGCGACGACGTGCGGCCTTGTGGCATCCAGTAGAGAATTCTACGCTGGACTGCACGTAACAGTCCAGGCTTCTTGAGAGTCCAGTCTGGGACTGGCCGTCGACCAGGGACATATTCGTATCCAGGATGAGGTACAAGGAGACGCGTGTTGAAGAGTCCTGCTTGAGTCTTTCAAAGGGCTTAGGTCAGGCTATTGCACAAAGGTGACACAGGTCGGACATCATACTTTGCAATACTTGCACGCATGGTAATCATGAGTATGCCATCCTTGATCTCGAGGAATATGCCGAAACATGATTTAGAGACCATGTAACGACGGAACGAACCGATATAGATGATCAAGGTGATCTCGCCAAAACGAAGGACACTAGACTATTTTTCGACTCATTATCATCTATTTGCCGTCGTTAGAGGGCAACACTGTTGTTCGTTCGCAATGTCAAGAGGCGTCTTGAAGCAGCTGCGAAGTCGCGTCAGCTTTTGGTGCTTGGCGTCCGCGGAGATGATACGCAGCAGCTGTCAGCTGTGCCGCTTAGCTTGATCTCAAGTACACTACAGCAGGCATTTGCGACTGAAGGGGTTATCACAAGCACAAGCACTGCGCCATCATGCTCGTATCATTGACTGTGGGCAAAGTCGATGCCGGCGTAGCTGTGCTGTTGACGGAGGACAAAAGATTGGTATGAACGAGAAGCACGCTTCGACCGGTGCGACCAAAAACCTGACATCATTTCCAGATTGAGTTCCCATCCATTCTGCTTCCTTCCGACATTCACTCCGGTAGCATCGTCGACATCAATGTCTCGCGCAACCAGCACGCCGAGCTCATCGCCGAGCAGAAGTTCACGAGCCTGCAATCCGAGATCTTTGACACTTTCGGTTCGCGCTCACCCTCACCCCCTGTCCTACGATGCCGCAACGCGACGCAGACAAGCGTAGTCCTCGAGTGGGATCCAATCGAGCTCGCGACGGCGGAGATGCGCAGCCTCAGTCTCTATCGCAATGGCAACAAGGCGGGCGTCATTCCGAAGGACAAGTTGAGCACCAAGATTAGTGGTTTGGCGTTGGACACTGAGTACAACTTCCAGCTTGTGCTCCGCACCAGCGCAGGGCAATACGCTTCAGAGAAGATTACGGTCAGGACACACAAGATGACGGATCTGACGGGCATCACAATCACGCCGGGCATCATGGCGCCTCAGCTGAAGGACAGCTTGGCGGAGACCGTGAGCAGGATCGGGGCCAAGATGATCGACACTGTGCGCATTGACACGACTCATTTCGTCTGCACAGAGCCACGCGGTCAGGCCTGGGAAAAGGCCGTGGAGATGAATGTGCCGGTGGTTGTGCCGGACTGGGTATTGGGCTGCGAGCGCGAAGGGCGCATTGTGGGCGTCCGCGGCTACTATCTGGACGCCGACCCGAAGCTGCGGCAGATCGGGCCAACGCCTTCGCAACAACGGGGCAGCGTTTCCACCGTCGTTGTCAACGAGAGCCCGCGCATTGAGCATACTCCGCCAACGCCACAGCAGTCACGCGCGTCTGGCAATAACACTTCCCATGCGAGCATAGAGCCTCCGACGCCTCCTCCGAAGTCCACGAACGAGCCAGCTGCTCCAGAAGCGGCACACGAATTGGAGTCCTCGCCTGAGCCCGAGCCGGTCGAAAAGCCCACGAAAGCAGTGCAAGAAGCTGAAGACGGTGACGACGACGATGACGACGATGATTCTGACGACACGGAGATCATCAACGAGAAATCCAAATCACAGGCTGGCGCCAAATCGAACAAAAAGGACGAAGACAACAGCTTCGACGAAGTTGCATTATAGACGGGCCCTGGCCGGAGCATGTCGTAGCTACATGCTCCCCTTCTACCCAATTATACCTAAACCCAACCAGCCCACCTCCCTTCAAATATCCCAACTTATGCAGCTCCCTCCTTGCGCTGACCGACGTAGAATCCCAGTCCGAAATCCTCCGTGGTGAACGTGATGGTCGCGCCTGCCGGGAAGTAAAACACGTCGCCCTTGGTCGCGTGTACCTTCTGGCCCGTCTCATCGGTGATGTCGAAGCTGCCATCCACGATGATCTTCATCTCATGGTATGTGTACTTGTACACCAATGGCGTGCCTGGGTAGCAATCTCTGTCAGATGATGATGTCCCTCTTTCACCTTCACGATTCCTCTGCTCCAGCACCCGCTCGAGGATGCATAGAAGACATGGTCGGATTGTTGATTGCTCACCTTTTTCTAACCGGTAGAAACCCGCACTGATGGGAGCTGTCGGGTCATTCTTCTCGCTCGACACCACGTCGCCAAGGAAGGCGTTCTCATTGGCGATGAGCGGCGGCTTGAACTCGGTCTGCGCCTTAGCGAAGTAGGACATTGAGAGCGGTGCGGCCATTTTTGAAGTGATCAATTCAAATGTGATCTGACCATTCTCGTCAGTCTTCAAGATCCAACGTATGGTTAGGGTTAGGGTTGTGGTTGATGGTTGCAGTTGCATACACCACACAATCATACTTACTGTGCAAGAAAGTTTCAAGATGTAACTGGAGTTTTGGGGTTTTATGACCGTCGGTGCGGCAGTAGAGCGCTTGAACGATTGTCGCGTAGTGAACGACGTGTGGAATGTAAAGATCAATCTTCCCTCGCACGACGCAACTAGTCGGACCTTTTTAAAAGCTCCAGGGATCGCGACCTGCGCCTACTCTGGAGTCAATGCCTACATCCAGTAAATCTGCGAGCGCCTATCGCAGATCACCAACCCATCATTGTACAAATACGATAGGGTTGTCCTCGCGCGCCGAGGACAGAGTTCCACAATTGACAGAGTAGTCGAGAGCTCCAGTGCTAAGGAAGATAGCTCTTGAGCTGCAGGTCAATTTCCGCATTCAGCAAAAAAATCCCTCTGCCCATCCTCGCCCCCAGACAGGTCACAGACACGACCACACGTGATTGGGATTCTCCATGGAGGGGATACCACGTGGCGCGAGAGATCGTTGACAAACGAAGAGCGGGAAAGCGTACTTTTAGACACGATGAAGTATGTCATACAGGCTACATATATCCAAGGAACGCCATGCCTGCTGCCCTATCCCGACCCGAAAGACCCGATGCCCTGCGCCCACACAGTGAATCCAGCCCAAAAGCAACCAGACATCGTCGATAGCATTGATATCCACAAAAGTGCATCCCGACGCAAAAGCAACGCGTTCGGCGCGACCATATAAAGCACGGAACCAACGCCAAGCTTCCATTTACATTCTCCCATAAATGCTCACTGTCATCATCTTCATTAGATCCGAATATATATGTCTCATGGGCGCAGTCGTTGAGCGCAAGGACATCGCTCACTCGAGGTCGACACGGCTCCGAGTGTGGTGAGCAAGAGGCAGATGCTTGAGAAGAGATCCTAGGAATTTCCAAGGTCACCCCAACAAGACTACAGGAATAACCATTGTCAGCATACATCCCAGATGTCGTGAGTGGTCATGCAAAACTTACCCTGCCAGCCCCAATCCCACATTACTCCAACCCAATGACAGCTGCCGCGCACGGTATAGACCGTCGGCATCTGTCCCGTCATGATTCGATGAACGGTCGGTGACGTTCCTAGCCTGGCAAAATGATCACTGCCACCATCGGCCTCCTCATGGCTTTTCTGAACGTAACTGACGACGGGCTCCGGCCAATCAGAACCGCTATTGTGTCTCGGGAGACTCGGTCGCGGCTGGACGGTGACGAATCCAGATCCGCGGGACGGAACGAATTGTCTTCTTTCAGGCGTCGTTGCCATCTCGAACTCGTCGGTTCTACGCCAAACCTCCTCGACCACCTGTTTGGACTTGTCGACAACGCCAATCCGGAGGCGATCCTCCATCGCCTGCCATCGTTCAGTCACCCAGGCGCGATCCTCCAGGTCTGTTACGACGCAGCCAGCGACAGTGAGCGGATAAATATGCACCGTTAGAGTCCGGCTCGTTGGCGGCACGGTGGCTAAAAATTGGAGTACTTTCTGGGCATACCACTCCGAGGTCGGTGAGGGAATCTCTGGAACCGCCTGGTGTAGATGCAATAGCGTGGCCCAACGATATGCCTCTGCGGTCTGGACAGTATGCTGAGGGTCGGTGGACGGATCTTGTGGTTTATCGATATAACCCGGAGGCATCCACTCTTCGAGTTGAGTCTTCAGCATACTTGCTTGGCTGATCACGGCCGCGCTATTGGATTTCGTGCGGAAGACTTTCTTGACGAGGTTCGCGACGCGGCCGATGATCGGGAACAGCGTGTTAGCACAACCCATAAGAGCATCCAAGCGTGCATCCAACGGAATGCCAAAGTTGATCCCGAAGCCGCGATCGACGTTCTCGACATCTCGGGGCGGCAACGGAGAGTCTGGTGGGAAAAGGAAGGTGTTGTCGAAATCCACCGAATCGTTGCTATCGACCGCGGTCAACCTCGCAATAACGTCCATGTACACCCAGGCATTGCAAAGAAACTTCAAGCGCTGAAGCTGAAGGCCATGCAGCGGCTTGGCTTTGTGGATATTGAGGGCTTGCTTTACGAGAGCCTGTGCGCCTTTGATGTGCTCGTTTCCCAGCGATGTGTGCTGATCCCATGACTCAGCCCAGCCCAGCGCCAATGCGGTGGCAATGCTACGTTCGAGATCGATGCTGGAGTCCCGAAGGCCGACCCGGATATTGTGTATGCTTAATTGCTTGTACCGTTGCCCGGCGGCCCTGAACTGGGGAAAGTCTCCAGACATGTGAAACGCCGTCATCGCAAGAATTGCATACGAAAGTGCTGGGGAGTCACGAGCCAGCGGTCTGATGAGTGAGCGCCAAGGGTTTTCATCCGGCCCATTCATGATCGACAAGATCCCAGCCGTATGATCATCAAACCTGTTGAACAATGCTTCGGGGCTATCCACAGCGATGAATGGTTGCGACAGCAGTCTAGGAGATCGGCGATTGACGTAAGATGTCGCAGGGTCTGATTCGTCGCCTGCCATCGAAGGCATCGAGAGCAGGTCCATCGATGAGGCGAAATCAACCGGTTCATTATCAAAAATCTCGTCAACATCCCGACGGTTGAAATCGTCGGAATCAGGTGCCGGGTCGAGCTGGCCAAGGACATCAGAGTCGATCGTGTCCGAGAGGAACGACATGTTCATGAAATCGCCATCCCTGTCTCCAATCATGAATTCTGTATCGTTAAACGCGAGTAGATCAGTGAGAGAGGGCGACTGAGCTTGCTCAGGACTCGGCGCACTCATGATCATCGGCGAGCCTCTGAATGGCAGCATCATTTGCGCCGGGAATGAAGATGCCATCAAGCCGAGGACGCCATCCACAGTGGAAGCAGGTACATCCTGCAAGATGGAGGATTCAACATCTGGCGGTGGATCTGGCTCGGGCGGATCTAATGATGATGCGCTATTGTCACGCTGGAAGTGTCGCACCACAGGCGACTCTGGCACCGGTGGTGATGCGAGATGTGTTGGCGAGGTCGACTCTACTGACGCTTTTGTTGACGGTAAGATCCTGCCATTCCTGCAGTGTTCGGCATTATCTTCGTGGACGGATAATGCTACACCACCATCGATAGGACTCGTCGACGCTGAATGTGGGGAGTGTCGCGAAACCGGGCGTAGATCTACACAGAGCGAGGTGAGGAAGAGTGTTGCAAGCGAGCGCACTTGTTCCAACCGGACATACCTTCTTTCTGGCGATCGATGATTACCTTAACATTAGACTCCTCGAATGGGCGCCATTTGAAGGCCTTCTTGTAGCCGCCGCAAGGAAGTCCTTTCTTCTGGCACTGCTGACATGCCGGCTATGATGATTGTGAGAATGAAGATAATGCCAAGCGATTGATCGGCTCGACCGACCTTGGTTTCATCGCATTTGAGGCGTTTCTGTTTGCAGGTGCTGCATCCTGGTCATTGCGAACGTTAGCATCGTCGTTATCTCCGCTTATCGGAGCAGAATTTGATCGTTGAGCGGAGGCCGGAAAGGTCGACGTTTCGTACCATTACGGCTTTTGAATTGCTTCGGCTTCGCAGGCGCACCGGGATCGGGCGCGGCGGATTTTTTGACTGCTGCCTTCTTGGTCGGTTTGCTGGTACTCTGCCGCCGCGGTTGCTTGGGCGCAGAGGCGGATGAAGTGGGCGGCGGGGCTCGCGCTGGCGGGCTGTTGGATCTCGCAAGGAAGACGCTGGGAGATGGAATTTCGATCTCGTCCGCCATCAGGCCCGAGTCAGCAAGTGGTGATCAGACACGCAGGCGATGGACCGTCGCGATCGAATCGACCGAGACATCTGCCGACGGATGGCGAAACGCTGGATGGCAGGCCCGATGTGCGTGTGGCGCGGTTGAAGATGTATGAAGCGTGGCAATGTTTGATGGACTTCAAATTGAACGTCGCAGGCACGGTCGACAGCTTCAGGCAAGGGTCCAGCTACGACGACGACGGCTTGATAGGTGGGCGGTACCTTCAGGCGGGGTCATCCGGGCACTGCAGTGACTGCAGCCAGTTGAAGGGATGCGATTGAGTCAGGCCGCTGTTGGCTGCACGGCCAGACTGGTGGCGGGTCGCTAATCGGTATCAAGTACCCGGCCGCGATTGCTTGCCCGCCAACACGTGCGCCCATGATAACGGAGGCAAACGTCGGAGCTGTCTGCTGGCTCTGCGGGCCGAATCAGATCACTCCCAAAGCCGACTTGCGCGGCGCAGTGCACTGAAGTGGAGGAAGACATGATAAGCCGGCACGCTAGCAGATACGTCGGTTCCATGCCTGCATTGCCTGGCTCGTCACAACGCAGGCTCGTGCATTCGTTGTACCACCATCCGGAATCTGTGGAGGCAGATATGACTGAGGGTATGCCATATTCTGATTTCAAGGATGCAGTCGGAATGATCGCCATGACATACGCAGCATCACCTACTCCGCATCCACTCTTCACATCGGCAGCCGTGGAGATCCTCAATCCTATCAGCAGGTACCTATTGTGAGCCAGTGAGCCTAGCACAGTCTGGGCTAGAATTTCGTGCCTCATGCTGCCGCAAAGCCCGCCAGGGTCTGATAGGAAGCCATGGTGGCCGTGGCAGCCCGTCCATCAGCGAATCAGCTCGAGGCCGTACTTCATTTATATCGATGCCACTGGAAGGGTTTCTCTTGGACATTCGTCGAGTCCACTCAGCTACGATTGATTGCCATTGCACGATTTCTCAGCGTTTCAACTTCCCGCGATCGGTGATCAATATCCTTGATCAGAAGAAAATGTTCCGAAGTTCTTCATTCCATCCGCTCAGACCAGACCCTGCCGCCTGCAGCTGTCCATCTTGACCTCAAGTTACCTTGCTCGCTTCCTCTTACCTCACTTCACAAGGCACATGAGAAAACCATCATAACCCTTCCCGCCCACCGTCTGCGTCAACGTACACTCCAACCGCGGGTCCGCTCCGGCCGCCTCGACCGCCTGCCGCGAGCCGTGCACATGCTCATCCACCTCAGCCGCGGCCGCGCTCGCCAACTCGCCTTCCCGCACGACGTTGTCGATGATGATGCACGCGCCGGGGCTGCACATCGGGATCGCGAGCTGCAGGTAATTCCGGCTGTTGCGCTTGTCGGCATCGATGAAGACGAAGCCGAACTTGTCGCGCGCGCCGGCGTCGATCTCGCGCTGCAGCTGCGGCAGCACGTCCAGGCCGCGGCCGGCGCGGATCTCGACGCGGTCGGCGAGCCCCGCGTGCGCGATCGCCCGGCCCGCGACGGTGCGGTTGTGCGCCGACATCTCGATCGTCGTGACGCGCGCCGCCGCGTGCGAAGAGGCCATCCAGATGCTGCTGTAGCCGCCCAGCGTGCCGAGCTCGAGGATGTTGCGCGCCCGGGCGAGCTTGCATTGCAGTGCGAGGAAGCTGCCCTGGAGCGGCGAGACTTCATATTTAGGGAGACCCTCTTGCGCCGAGAGCTTGACCGCGAAGTCCAAGGCCTTGCCGAGGGGAGTCGTGGTTGGGATGAGGTGCTTCTCCGCGTACTCGTCGCAGGCTGCCCATCGTCGTGCCATGTTGACGATCCTAGATCGCATTCAAGTGGATACCGGGTGCAGTTCAAGCGAAGAATCGATCCTGCCTCAGTAGTTTTCGACCAGTAGTCGTGCGTGTGGTAGGAAGCTTCCTTCAGCGTGGTATGGTGTATCGATTTGAATCTGTACGCCTGCCAGGCTCAAAAGTACAAACAGCGCGATTCATCGTATATTTATACCTCCCAATGTGATCCCTCAGCAACAGGCAGCATTCAATTTCATCATGAGTCAGGTCCTTGCACCCACGTTTATCGCCGCATTCGGGGATTGGGGATACAGAGTCGGATGATCGACAAGACATGGCCGAAGAAGGAAATGACGCATCACGAAGCGGACTTTACGCCCGGGTTTTGGCGGCAAAAATGTGTTTCTAAAGCCCGATAACGCCCAAACCCGAGAGCGTATACTAAATTACACCAACGAGCCTTTCGTTTGCCTCACAGCCACATTGATATATGGAAGCAGCCTCGACGACAAGCATATCAGCCAAATTGTATCGGGTGGGGCACCATGGGCAATTTCCACCGTCTCCGGAGTTCATGCCTGCTATCAGGCGATCTACGACATGGCGAACATCCATGCTACTGGAGCTTCGCAGTGAATGATGTATGGCATGCAAGGATAGGGCGCCTGGTCGTAGTCACCATGGGCGCAGGCGGTTACTCGACATGGGCGGGCATCGTCGAGGTATCGCAAGAATATCCACCCGAACGACCGGAAATGCCTATTCTTCTCACGCAGTGTATCCCAAGGGCACGATTGACCATCCATCTTTTTCTCTGTGACACGGAGGCAAGCATAAGCTAAAATTCGTCTTATATTCCATGGTTACATGAGAGGGTACATAATCGGTCCCAAACTCCGACTCAGTTGAGTGTCGTCGCCGCAAACATCATCGAAACACAATCCTGGGGGTTGGTAATTGGTGATAGGTAGGTAGGTCGATCGGAAGAAAACTTTCGCACATAACAATTTTTTACAGCTTGGAGGCCGCAATCTTGTCGCCGGGGGCGGTGATCTCGTTGTAGAGGAGCCTGTGATGGGGATGTCAGTTGGGGTTGGACGAGGGTGAGTTGTAAGGACACGAAAACTTACGAGGTCAGGAACTCGGCGTACTCCTCGCCGGTGACCTGGGTGGCGAAGTATTTGGCGGCGAGCTTGTACTTATTGCCCTTGGGGCCCTTCTTCTCGAGCTCGGCGGCCTGCTCGTTCAGGAGCTTGAGGACGTACTGCTTGTCGACCTTCTTGCCCTCGGCGGTGGTGACGCCGTGCCTGACCCATTGCCAGAGCTGCGACCGGGAGACCTCGGCCGTGGCGGCGTCCTCCATGAGGAAGTTGATCGGCACACAGCCGATACCCCGGAGCCAGCCCTCCATGTAGCCGATACCGATGTTCAGGTTCACGCGGATGCCGTTCTCGGTGATCTGGCCGGGCACGTTCATGTTCAGCAGGTCGTTGGCGCTGACCTGGACCTCCTCCCGGCGCACGTGGAACTGGTTGGGCGTGGGCATGTGCTTGTTGAAGACCTCGGCGGCGATCGGCGCAAGCGCCGGGTGGGCAACCCAGGTGCCGTCGTGGCCGGCGCGCACCTCACGCAGCTTGTCGGCGCGCACGCCGTCCATGGCCTTGTCGTTGGCGGCCTTGTCGTGCTTGATCGGGATTTGCGCGGCCATGCCACCCATGGCGTGGACGCCACGGCGGTGGCAGGTCTTGATGAGCAGGCGCACGTAGGCGTCCATGAAGGGCGAGGTCATGGTGACCTGCGATCGGTCGGGCAGCACAAATTGGCTGTTCTGACGGAAGCGCTTGATGACGGAGAAGATGTAATCCCATCGGCCGCAGTTGAGGCCGGAGGAGTGCTCGCGGAGCTCGTAGATGATCTCGTCCATCTCGAACGCGGCGAGGATGGTCTCGATGAGGACGGTACCACGGATGGTACCGCGGCGCATGCCAATGTAGTCCTGAGCGAGGTTGAAGGCGTCGTTCCACAGACGGGCCTCCAAGTGGCTCTCCATCTTGGGCAGGTAGAAGTATGGACCCCGACCCCGCTTGACAAGCTCCTCAGCGTTGTTGAAGAAGTAGAGACCGAAGTCGAACAAGCTGCCGGACATCGGCTCGCCGTCAACGACGAAGTGCTTCTCCTCCAAGTGCCATCCACGGGGACGGACGATCAGGGTGGGCAGCTCACGGTCGGTGCGGAGCTTGTACTCCTTGTCGCCCAGCTTGAAGTCGACTTGCTTGCGGATGGCGTCGTACAGGTTGACCTGGCCGTTGATCATGTTGTCCCAGGTAGGAGCCGAGGCGTCTAGAGATCAGTGAGTATGTGGAAACCACGGAACGAGCGGCTTGCGGTGCTTACCCTCGAAGTCAGCCATGTAGGTCCAGACCTCCGAGTTCAAGGCGTTGATGACCATCTTGCGGTCGACGGGGCCGGTGATCTCCAACCGTCGGTCCGCGAGACCGGGGGCCGGAGGAGGACCGCGCCACGCATCGTTCTCACGGATGTGCTTGGTCTCGGGCAGGAAGTCGAGCTGGGCGCCCTTGTCGAGCTCGGCCTGGCGAATCTGGCGGCGCTCCAACAGGGCCTTGCGGCGGGCATTGAAGGTGCGGTGGAGGATGGCAAGGAAGATGGTGGCATCCTTGCTCAGGATCTTGCGGGTCTGAGGGGTCAGACGACCGAGGACGTTGACGTCCTTCAGGACCTCGGACTCGATCACGGGAGTGGGAACCATTGTCGCTGTGAAACTGTGGGAACGATGATTCTGATGACAATTCAAACCCACGGGTGAACAAAACAGTGGGCAGGAAGAGAAATGGACCTGAGAAGGAGCGGAAGACTAAGAAGGTTGAGCGCTACCTAGACACTTATACCGAACGCAAACATGGCCATCCTCGGATTTTTCTACGTCAATCGAGTAAAACAGCTCGTGAATGGGGCAAAGACCGCAGCTCCAAAGCCGAGGATGAGCCCGCATGCCAGTCGGCGTTGTGCCGGCTTCGTCCGTTCGAAGCACAGACGGCGCGCACCCTCTCGAAAGAGTGCCTTTCAGGGCTTGTTGACCGGCAACCGCACCGCCAGCGCAGACAGAAAAAGTGTGGAGGAAAGAGCCCATGCCCGCTATCCGCACCCGCTACCCGCCTTCCGCTCCATGAGTCCGAGATGCCCGCCGCGAAGGGGAACATGAGGCCAGATGCGGCAGAAGGGAAGGCGCCAAAATTGATGGGAAGGGCGCCAATAATGACGAAGCTGCTGTCAATCAATCGCCATGGCCCGTCATCCCAAGCGCTGGAGGGGAAGGGGGAAGATCGATCCGCAACGGTACTTCGTTTCGATGTGTCTGCAATTCACCGGCGCATAGAGGGCTCAGCGTCATGGAAACGCGCCCAGAGTCAGTCAGCTGGCCCTGGATGAAGTGAACCACCAACTGCTGGCGGGAGGGCGACATGACCATTGCAGTGGCCAGACCCCTCCCCTCTCTCGGAAGCCGCTTAGGTCGTGATGGTGGCCTCCGATCCGCTGCCCGGCCTTGGGTCAGCACTGAGCTTTGGATTTGGACCTGTCACGAGCAACAACTTCCCAGCCGCGCAGGGAATCTGCTTGGCTGAACGGACATTCAGGTCGCTCACGTTCGAGCGGCGATTGTTCGCTCAGCTGCTGGTATTTGTGTCCGGGAAAAGTCGCCGCAGCACCCGCCCGATGCTGGCGTCCTCAGGCCTAGTCAACGGTCCCCCTCTAGGCTGCCCATGCCAGCCCCTCCGATAGCCGGATCCAGTCTCGCGCGGCATATATCGAGTAGCCGGACAGGCTTCATGGGCAACAACTTGCATCCACTAGCACCTCCGCTCTAACCGCATCACCCATTCTAACGAGTCACTGAATCCAGCTGCCATTAAAGACACAGTCATGTACCTAATGGACTCTGATAATGTGATCGTGACTCTTCGAATAAGCGACGCCAAGTTCTCGACCGACGAGACTCGCGCTACGAGGTTCATGCATGGAACGACAAGAGGTAGCCGTTAGAGTCCCCGGACTCGGTGTCCGTGATAAGTCGACTCTTCCGAGCAACGTGACCAGCATTGACCGCGACTCGAAGCACGCCTCTCTGCACCTCATGTAAAGCACCCCGATGTACCAGTCACACTCCTGGACCCAACCGTAATGGAGATGCTGGGTGTATGCAAGCGTCGCTGTGATACGACCATTATCATGGATTGGCGCATGCGCCTCACATAATGGACAGCATGGTTGCAGGCCAGCATGGTCTCCTACCTGCGCATTGTATTCACACGCGCCAACAATCTTGTACATGTGTAACATGAGCTCGGAGATCCTTGTCGATGGTAAATTCACCGAGGACCACAAGGCTGCAACCGATGCACGGGATCGCCAAGGAATATCAACGGCATCGGACATGGCCACTCGGATGATAGGCTGTTGCCATATCGGCGGCATGGCAACTACTAACCGGCGCTGTAGCCGATACGAGCAACACGGGGTTTCCCTCCTCTAATGACAGCAATCGAGCAGTGTCAAGACAGGCGGCGACACAATTTCCTCAATAGCATAAGCAAAGTGTACACTGCACACAATCTCTACTCTGCTGTCATTATATCAAGAAGACCAGAATCCGGTGTAGAAGTCTCGGTCCAGGTCGGCGTGGTTTCGAGCAAGTGACATCACATCTCTCGCGACCACTTAGTGAATGAGCATTAAGCAGCACCAAAATACGATCACCTGAACCGCCAAAGTGTGTAGAGGACAGGTGATTGTGAGAATGATATGATCGCAACTGTTTGTCGTATCTGTCAAGCCTTTAACTCCGCTACGTCCCTAGGCGGAGAGTATCCGCAATTTCGCCCAGAGAAAGCAGTCCATGACCCTTATGCATCCGCTCATCAAAACCCATCGAGACAGCTACAACTTTAAGCTTAACGAGAAGTGGGCTTCGGCTTGGCTTGGGCGCCCTTTGCGGCCTGCTTGCCAACGACACTGTGATTGAATTGTCAGCATATTTTGACTCCGATTCAATGTTACCAGGTCTCGATCGAACATACCGGCCAGTGGTGTGAGCGGCAGACTTGGCCTTCTCGGCCTTCTTCGCGCTCTGCGCAGCGGCACGCTTCTCCTTGCCCTCCTTGATGGCCTGGGTGCGGGCGGCCGAGCGAGCCTCAGGTCGCTGGGAGCGGCGCTCCTTGATCACATCGAGCGAGGCACCGACAACGGCACGCTGAGACTTGACCTGCTTGCGGCGGCGAGTCTTGGCTTGCTCCTGTGATGGGTATTGGTTATGTTCGATATAACATCGGCTATCAGCCTTCCGCTGGGTGGATCCACCATACCTCAGAAATACCCTTTCTCCTCTGTCTCCGGCAAAGCACAGTCCAGGCGATGCGACGGGGGTTCTTGCGCTGGAGGAAGAGCGATTCGGTCTTGCCGTTCTGGAAACGGAAGATCTTGCTGTCGGCACGGACGAAGAGCTTACCCTGTTCAATGTGTTAATTCATGATCCATTTCTCGCTCCATTCGACACCCATCACAGCATGAAGTCAAAAGGCAATCATCGCTTCCATCGCGGGCATCCCTCCAATAATTCTCGTGCATCACACAAGCCTCGCAGTCCTTGCTCTTCCTCTTCAACGGTCCGTCTCCTTCGCGCGATTTTGTGCCGGATGGTGTAGTGCTGGGCGGGTGTGAGAAAAGGCAATGCATACCTTGCCGGGGTAGATCTTCTGGCCGGAGAATGTGTCGTCGTAGGTCCTCATCTTTGCGGTTGTGCGTTGCGATGAGTTTGTCGTACGGCTTCGTCGCCCGAGATGTCGTGAACCGCGCTACAAGTGGCTGCTGATTACGGAATTTCTCTGGAGGTGCGCAGAGGCTTGGCGTTGTCGGCCGCGCGAACACAAATTCGCACAACTGGTGGGACACGCCAGGTCTGAACCTCAGGACACAAATGAACTGACTCAGCGGCACAATGAATTCCATACACGTCCTGAGGCATTCACAATTTACTTAACATCAATGCATGTGGACTTCATGGCTGCACCCAAGATCCACGTAGACATTGTGCATAGGCTTATTCTAGTGGATAGACAAGAAGGTATATCCTAGTGGATAGATAAGAAAAGGAATGGCACAAGGGAACATTGAATGACACTCTCTGGAAGACGTTATGTACAGTACAAGGGAGTATATCTCTAACAGTAAATGAGCCGACGACGCCTACTTTCGTACAAGAAACAATCCTAACGAATGCGACAAGCCAAGAGCGACCCAAGGTTTGGCGTTTGTAAAAGGAGAGCGGTGGATTGTGGCCTCCACCAAGGTGGACCTTTGTGCTTCTGCATCTCATCCAATTCCTGTGCAGCAGCTGGGAGGAGTTGCTGCTGCTGGCAGGAGAGCGAAAGCACCTCATGAAGTGACAAAGGAACCCAAAAGGCGCACCGGCCTTTTGCGGCACTCTGCGATTCGAAACTGCGAAATGGCGTATCGCATTGCCGGTAGTGTTTCTGTGGTAAAAGTCGGTTCAAAATGGAAAAAACTCCTGTTGCTCCATCCCAATTCTAGTCACTATCGTAACTCATCGCTGATGTCTTGCCGACGGCCGCGGCCCGGGTTTGAATTGCTGCTCTCTATCCGCGCCAGGTATGCAGCAGAGGTGAAGTCGTTGCTCGCCTCGAAACTCGGCCGCGTGCGCTCCATGCTGGATCGTAATCGATCGAAGCTGGGCCGTAATCGGTCGATGCTCGGCCGTACCGGAGACTCGCTCTTATACTCGTCTTGTACGGCAGCGTTATGACGAGGTGTCGCGCTGTGGACCATTGGGAAGGCGCGGTCAAGTTCTTGTAGGCTGGTCCTATGGCCGGTGTATTCAGTCCCGTCGCTGCCGTTATGGCTGCGAGGGTTGTGCGTGGTGCCTGTGGGCGCCATTGAAGGCGGGTAGATGGGCTTCATGTCCTCGTCCACAGAGTTGAGATTGCGTGACGATCGTGGATCACCCGGCTTGGAAATATCGGAGGATGCGACAGAATCGGTCATCTGTTCGGCGTAGCCATTGATTTTGGAGGGGTCGACGTCCTTGAGGTAGTCGAACTTGCCCTGTCGTACTTGCTCTCGAACAATGTCGATGTCGTACGGCATGTAAATTTTCTGGAAAGCTTTGATGGAGAACCGTGGTAGCAAGCACACGATGACAGTGAGCAACAAGACACTCCAAAAAGACAATGCGCCGTAGACCTCGTTGGCCGCCTTGTAGAAGCTGAAGCTGGCTGTGAACTGCGTGTAGATGCCAGTCCAGATCCAAATGAGCAGAATGGAGATACCCGTGATGAGCAGCATGAACCAATCCCACCGGTAGGTGTTCAAAAGAATATAGACGTTGACAACCACGACAATAGGACTGACGATATATACGCCGAGGCGCTTGTAATCGTTGACCAACAACCCGCTCTCGGTCGCGAAAGTGGCGGGCTGGAAAATGAAGTAGGTGAAGTAAAAAGCAATGACAGATTGGTACAAGCCGTCGAACATGTACAGCCAGAACTTCGTTTGCGTCCAGTCCTTTTGTTCGATACCGCGGCGATAGAGTTGAGGGTTGGCGAGCGAGACCTTGTCGCTGACGTCTTGATCCAAAATACCCTGGAAAATGATGGGCAGTGAAGTGAAGGCCAAGTTGAAGAGCAGAATGTACGTGTAGTCGAAGGCGTACGAGCAGTCGAAATTTGCATAGATCTGGTACCAGAACAGCGCGAAGACCCAGATGATATTCTGCAATTGAGTTAGCGAGCTGTCGCAAGACAATTTTGGCATAAACGAATCTTACCTTATAGAAGAAGTTGGCAACACACTCGCCCATGCGCCGGTAGTCCCAGCGTCCGTGAACAAGCAGCAATCTTGCCAGGAAGCGGAACTGACCAATGGCGTAATCAGAGCTCATCGCGGCCTGTCGACCTTCGACACCGGCAATACCGACACCAACATCGGCTTCCTGGATCATAGCAACGTCGTTGGCACCGTCGCCAATCGAGAGAGTCATGACGTTCAGAGTGTTCTTGACCAGCGCAACGACGGCAGCCTTCTGTGCAGGGCTGACACGACAGCACAGCACTGACTTGCACTCTTTGCAGAGCAAGAGGAATTTCTGGCGACATCGGTCATCCAAAACAAGCTTGAGCGTGTCGCCGTCGATGACAAGGGCGTGGTCGGGTGCGGGGGGTTCGTGATTCTTTCTCGCGGCCTTCAGCTCCTCATCAGAGCCAGTCTTGCCGAAGGTCAACAGGTGCTTGTTCAACTCTTCCTCGGCGCTGTCCAGATTGTCGTCTTCGACCTTGAGCACGATGAGATCCATGTCATTTCCGAGGAGGTTGCACGAGAAGCCGATATTGATGGCAGTTTCCACCTTGTCGCCGGTCAAGACCCAAAGTTTGATACCAGCCTCAGCAAGCAGAGCGATGGTGTCTGGAACACCGTCCTGCAGTCTGTCTTCGATAGCGGTACCGCCCAGAAGTGTGAGGTCGCGCTCAATGGCGTCGGAAACCTCCTCCAACTTCTCCTCACGATCAGTGATGGCTGCAGCAGCGAGTTCGTGCTCCGCGTTCCACGCACGGTACTCCTCTTCTCCGAGCTCTTTTTGCGCAATGCACAAGGTTCGGAGACCTTCGCGGGCAAACATTTCCAGGTGCTCGGCGGTGGTCTTGCGTAGCTCGCCTTGTTCGCCTTTCTTGAGACGCGAATAAATGATACTGTCTGCACCCTTGCAGTAGAGCATGATGCGGCCGTCCGGCATGCGCAGAATTGAGCTCATTCGCTTTCGAGTCGAGTTAAACTCCAAGGTGTTGAGCACCTGGTACTCGCGCTCTTCGCCCAAATAGTTTACAATGATGCCGTCGTCAGATCGTCCAGTGACCGTGAAGCCACAGTCACGAGCAGTGGCTACGAGTGCCGCTTCGTCGGGACTCTGTGCCTTGAACTCAATCCGGGGAGGATCTCCTGGCGTCCGTTCCGTGATGACACTGTGGCAGAGTGCGAGAGCCAACATGAATTCCTCTGTCGCGACCTTTTGTGCTGGGCCAGAATCGCCATCGAGATCGGCAATGAAATGCGAAGATACAAATGTTAACTCGTCGTCGTACAAGTAAGGATTGTCGTGCATCTTGCGAATGCGCTCGATCATTGCGACGCGATCTTGCGCAATCTGGGCTCTCGCTCGCGCACCTTCTTCCTCGACATTGATACCCTGCCGCTTTTGCATGCCGGCCAAAGCCTCGGTGTAAGCCTCTCCGTATGGATATCCATTGATCGTGCACTTCTTGAATTCCATCACGTTCTGAGTGAGAGTTCCCGTTTTATCTGAGAAGATGTATTCGATCTGTCCCAGATCATCGGAGATGTTCCATGATTTGGGTGTGCAGGGATAGTCGATCTTCTCGTAGTACATGTAGGTATCCGAATAGATGAAGAATGCTTGAACACTGCGGACGATTTCCAAGGAGATGTAGAGAGAGATTGGCACCAGGTTCTGGAAAAGGATGAGCGCGGCCCAGAAAACGATGAAGCCATTGAGCGCGGGGGTTCCGCCATAAGACCCATATTCAAAAAATGCCGAAGACGACCTGTTCTTGCCCCAGAAGGTGCCTGAAACCAGAGCAGAGACCAAGCACATGGCGAACAGGATGATGAAATTGTAGATGACGTTCCAGTTGAGGTCTCGCATAATTTTCGGGCGCTTCGACGGGGTGATGCCAGAGTTAAGCATGATTTTGGTGTCTTCGCCAGTGAAGGCAACGAAGCCGAGCACCCATTCCGTGTTTCGCACTGTGCAACCACGTAGGAGGAGATTGTTGATACTGATCGGCTCGGCCATCTCGCGCGGCGGAGCGTTTCGGTTCCTAGCATCTTTCTGGTTCCATCTCACGACACCTGAGTAGGAGTACAGATTGGCGTGAGGAGGTTCACTCTCCAACATGAAATTGGTTCTTTCACAGTCACGCGCGCGCTTGATCGAGCGACCAGAATAGAGAGCAGTCCGAACCTTCAGATTAGTCTCACCATCCAAATTCTTCGTTTCGATGTAGCATGCACCATCTGCGTCACTCGTAGACAGCACGACGATATCGGCCGGAATCTCTTCATCGTTGTACAGTCGCACGAAATCACCGACGCGCACATCCTTCCAGAACCCACGCTTGAAGCGAGCTTTCTCCGTGGCGGCCTTCGTCGGGTCGATCAGACTTCCGTGATCCTTTTTGGTCACGGGTAGCTGCTCCACCATACCATGAGTCCCTGGTACAGGAATATCGAGTGTTTCCATGTGTCCTTCCCGATCTTCGTTGCCGTCGACTTCGTGTACATGGGGCCCTTTCGAAGATCCGTTGGGCTTTTGACCCGGAACAGGCGAGGGAACGGGCGTCATCTCGACGTCGCCGTCTGCGTTCTCACCCGCGCGATATCCGTAGTGCTCATCGTCCTCGAGCTGATCCAGGCGGTTGCCAATGTGGCTTGGGCGTCGCTCGGTGGCTTCGAGCTCGTTCTCGAGTGCCTGATCCTGCGCCGCCTTGCCCTTGCCCTTTTTCGCCAGTTGCGCCTCCCGTTTCGCCTGGAAAAATCTCCAAGCGAAAAGAATAGTCCTGGTAGTGGCCTTTTTAAATCTTCGCCAGGTGCCGATCTTCTCCTCAGACACGTTGACATTGTTCCAGTCTACCAGGAGATGTACTGGCGCATTGTTCAGCTCGTTGTCGAGAACTGTTCTGCGCCAATCTTCAATGGCGTCCTTGATGGCAGTGATGGTCAAAATAACGATGATGGGGACGGCTGATAAACCCGGATTCTGCACTCCGAAGATGGAGAAGATCTGTAGCATGATAATTCTGTTAGTACTGCGTGTCATTGTGCCGCAAATCGCGCAGGCCGTGGGAGGCTACTTACGCCGAGGACGACGATGAAGATGAAGTACACGTTAGCGATGTTGTGCAGTTGGAACCACAAGTTTTTGGGAATAAAGCTCAGAGGTGTGTATTTGGCCGTTCGAATTTTGTTCCGCTTGAAATGCTGTAGTGGCCTCCCTTCCTCGTCGCGGACTTCCGGTGGCAGGTCTTGGTTGAAGAACAGCCTTCGCGGCGGTTGCCCATCAGCATCCTCATCATTGGCTATCTCTTCTGCCCGATGCTCATTCTCTTCCACCGTGGCCGGATCCTGACTAGCACTGCCTGAACTCTGCCGCGCCGCGTGCCGTTTGAAGATGGAAAGGCGCTTTTGAACGCCCTTCTTCCCGGGATTCCTCTGTGTCGCCCATCGCTGTCGTTTGGCCGGGTTTGAGCGCTCCGAGGCTTCGATCGTGGGCTCCTCTATTTGTACCATTTTGGAAGTAAGGGCTTCGCGACGAGCGCCGCTGGCGCTCGTCCGTTCCAGGAGAGATTGTGTGGTCTCGCGCGGCGAGTAAGTGCCCGCACGATCTGGCGATGCTACCTCGCGCAGGACGGCATGAGGTGAAACCCAAAGCGGATGGGCGAAGCGAAGCGGAGACGGAGATTACGGGGGTTTGCGGTTGGTCGTGTCGGCTGGGGGAAGAATGTCGGGGCCGGCTCAGGTCGAATTCCAAGAAAAAGGTGAGCAGCGAGCGAGGTCGACCGCGACGGCGACTGTGTTTCTCTCCAGTGTTGTCTGACAGGAGAGGAGCGCTCCGGCGTGATGATGGCGTGGCGATTTGTAAGGATGTGGACACGGTGCTGCAGGGAACCTCCGGGCACGTTGCAACGGAGCTAAATTCTCAGCTAAAAGCGAAGTCGCGAGATTGAGATTACGGAGCATGCGGCCTAGCACAAGCAAGGAGCCCGGGAAAACTGGCGGCGCAGCATCACAAGCCAGCTGTATCGCTCTCATAAAGCACCAAAATAGTTGTCCTATTGTCCCATCGGGCAATTGCTTGCACTATCCATGACTACAAGTCAGATCGCGCAGTCAGCGCGCGAGGCTGATGGGAGACGACAAATGCCTTCGGCTGACCTGCGCAGGACAGGGATGGGATGACCAGCCGTGCCAGCCCACGCACTGTGTCAGCGTCGAGCGCGCACAACTTTCCGACGGCTCCTGCTCGCATTGTTACTGGATCGTGTGCTGCACCTGCTAACCAGCTGCAGCACTTCAGTGCGCACCAGCCGCCGCGAGCCGAGTCTGCCACCGCGAGCCACGGCGTGCGCTCACAAATGTGAAAGACGTCAAACGGCTGTGGCGGACCAAGTCCGCTCCGGGGCGACCAAAACCCTGAAAATTATGTGTGATGATCAGTTCGTCCCAGTCTTCTCGCACTCGGACGCCGGACACCATTGCGCTCTTGCGCTGCAGTGTAACAACTGCTTCCCATGGTAGAGTGCCTTGCAGAGCGAACTGCGCCCGCTCGTTCGGTGCCTGCTTTGTTATTATTATTCGAGATTTGCCCATAGATTTGGGCTTGGCCATTGCGCCCCTTTATATATTCCCCGCTGCTGGGCACCAGCGGCCGCCCTAGGCGATTTCTTGATGGCCCAGCGAGACGACAAAGCGACGGGACCTCGAACGTGGAAGCCCGCGCACGTCTTCTTCCATCTGAGACTAGCGGTCAGCGCAGATGTATCAGGGTCTTCGGTCCCCCTCTTCACAGCGGCCGCAGTGACGAGCATGCGACATCGATGCCGTCCGGATCCGCATCTAACAAAAAAAGTCAGTTGTGCGTGACTTCGAGTGCGCGATCGGGCTCCACAATGATAGCCGGTCGGAGCACGAGAAAATCGATGGAGAGCGGCCATACTACTGCAGCCCCCCGTGCTCCCCCCAAGCACTGTTTCCTGACCTGTGGCTGCGCTCGTCAGTGCGCCAACGCTACTAACTTATTATCAGCTCTCACCACCGTACCTTAACCACGGAAAGTGGCGCACCGTCCGACCAATGACGATTCGCTGGTCCTCCTGCTCCCGAACATTCTCCATGAGTAGGTAGATTCAGCCCGGAGTTAGGACATATACATGCTCTGACCAATACTCCGTACATTGCATCGCTCGTTCGACGTGAATATGTTTGTTGTAACATGCCGACGACGACAATGGCTTTGTTACCTTGAACCGATGTTGATCGCCCGTACCTAAAAGTGAAATGTCCCACTGTTGGTTAGCTGCACGGCTCAGTATTTCCCCTTCAGAGTGCTAGCAATACAGTAGATTGTGCGAGTGCGAGGGCGGGTCAACGCGCAGGACGCGGCACCAACCGTGTTCGCGCGCGTCATTCTCGTGCGCGACCTATGGAAAAGTCGTGAACCCTGTTATCAGAACATCTAACGACGATAATGTCCGCTATCACATCTTTGTGCCCTGCGCGAGATCGGTCACTCCACGCAATATAGCATTTCCCGGCCGGTCTCATGCCCTCGTTAAAAGGCAAGGCCGATGATAAAAGTACGCGAAACATAACAGATTTCTTCAAAACATTCCAAGCCCCACCAGCGGGGGTGCCGGCTGAAGATGATGATGGGAATGTATCCGATGAGATTGTGGTCGCCGCGTCCAGCCATATCTCCGTTACAAACGTGAATAGGAAGAACAATCACGCTGCTGCCTCGACGCCGAAGCGTGGCCCGGGAAGGCCTCGCAAAGTTGTCTCTGCCGCCAATGTCGGCTCTCAATCTTCCGGTACGGGCACTCCTAGAAGGGGACCTGGACGGCCCCGAAAGGATGCCGCCATTGAGAAGCCATTGCAGGTCGTAGTGGACATCTCGTCAGACGATAGCTCGCAGCCTGATGGTCTGACATCGTCGCCAAGTTCGCCATCAGCGGCCAACGAAGCGCTCGATCATGTACCCACTCATGCCCCCTCAGGGACATCCGCCCCAAGGGGTGAATTTGAAGCTGTGCTGGTCCATTCACCAAAAGTCAAGCGAACAACGGACGTAAGCATGCTCCCTTCTCAGACAGCAAACAATCCTGGAAACTTGGCCACACTGTCGTTCTCATCCATGGGAAGTCTCTCCACTGCGCCCATCAGCACTCAGAGCTCGAGCATGCGAATTGTCAAAGACGGAATGCAGGCGGTCACGAACTCGGAATCGGACAGTGGTGAGAGCAGTGGGGAAGATCTGGCCGATGTCCAAGATTTGTTCCCGGTCAAGCGAAGAAAATTGACACCGTCTCCGAAAAGCAAAACCGCTGCATCCGGCAATTCTGTGAGGCGAAGTACCAGGACCAGTGCGACCCCTCGGACTACTGGTATTGGTAAGCTGCAACCAGACTTCGAGCAGCCTCCATCCACAAAGAAGTACAAGTATGACCTGGCCAAAATGGCTGCACAAGCAAAGAAACGTGATCTTGCCGATGCCAGAATTGCCGAGCTGGAATACTCTGCCCAGAAGAACGATGTCTCTCCAAGCAGTGATGGCAAAGGTACCCTATCAGACAGCGGAAAAGCTTTCGTTGCCGCTGCGGTAGGCAGCGACGTGGATGAGCAAGAACGAATGATGCAGGCCCTTGATAGGACGGAAGCACTGCAACAAGCGGAAAAGTTCTACTTCTTCCTTGACGATAAACCTGTCCATGACGCCGAGCCGTTCCCTGTGGATGCATTACCACCCGAGCGTTGTCTTGACTTATTGCGTTCCGAAGAGTCGCGGGCATCAGCTTTCACCACCGGGTACGTGAGGGATTTACCATTAACCATTCCCTTGCCCCCTGCTGTGATCGATTGGATGATGCATCAGCTCCTCCACGAAAAGGATAGCTTTTTATGCGAGGCATACCTCCTCACTCTCACGGAATTGGCCTCGAAGGGGCACGTATCCAGATCCCTCAGGAGAATCTCAGAGTTTTACAATACAATCTCACTGTTTCGTGACACTTCGCCCGGCCGGGACATCATCGAGAGGCCTCATGGGCTTACAAACGTGGCACGCCTTATCAGTGTTTGCGCTCCTGCTTTTGACGAACACGTTGGGGATCACACAATCGCCGTTGATGCCTTCCTCGACCTGGCCTTGCTTGGAATCGACGACAGGATCAGCCGTGACGCTTCGTTTTGCATCGTTCTCGAGCAATGCATCGAAGACCTGCTCGAAGGCGTGTCGGACAAGGACTTTGCATTACTTCTCGGGCAGCTCATTGGCATTCTCTTCCAAACAAAGAGGATATCATTACTGACACGGTGCCGACTCATTGCTTCGTTGCCTGAGACGACGCCCAGCACCTCGAAAATCCGCCGTCAACTGGCTCTCGAGAGTTTCAGGCCTCCAGATATGCCTCGCATTCCGAGAAATGCCCGGCATGACTGGCCGTCAATGTTACTCGAAGCGCTCAAGACGGACCCAAATTTGCGAATCTCCGACTCGGCAGATTACAAGCTAATCCAAGCTCTGGCCGTTGTATTTGATATCGCTATTGGCGCAGGGTTTACGCCATATGAACAACTGGCCCCTGACCGCGGTACCACGACTGCATTAGGCCCCTTTGGCGCGATAGAGCCACCTCTGACCGAAGCCGCAAAAGTTCACGACAAATTTATCGACGGGGTAACCACAGAGTTGCGAGCGATGTCAAGTCGCATTCGCGGAAGTGGCGCTGCTCATCTGGCTAGAACAGAAGCGAAGAGTACCATCGAGCGCATGATCGTGCGTCTGGAGACCAGCGTACGAACGAGACCGAAGTTGCGGAATGATGTCTTCGGAGGCACTGGAGCCACACGGTCGGTCGCGGATTTCTTCGGTGCCCGGGGTGGAGATGGACCAGTTACTAGTGGGGAAGCCGATGGACATGATGATGCAGGCGACGAGATGAATGATGGACAATGGAAGAGTGCCAGAATGGGCAGTTCTTATCTGACGGACATGTAACGCTCTACAGTTCTACCGATTGTTTGATTCACGATTGTAACGGAAAGGTAGTCATCAAGCAAAACGATATTAGTGTCGCTTGAAGTCTATACGAACATACATTTAACGCCTCGTCAGATGGAATGCGCGACGCGCTTATCCGCGCTGGCTACACAGTCGCTGAACCCGTGAGACCTGCTCTCGCATCTTCTGCCCATATGTGCATTTAGTCCTTGAACTTCCGATTCTTGTTCTCACCGAACAGCGTCGCCCGCACGCTGGGAAGGGCGTCGCTCTCAAGGAGCTTTAGTCGCTCCTCGAATGTGTTGTTGACGTCGATCTTGCCAGTGCCGTTAAGAATGATCACTCCGCCGGCGCTAAAGATTGCTTTCGTCAGTATGTTCGCGTTGAGACCTGTATTTTCGTCGGAGTACTACTCACGATTCCTCAGGGACCCGCTCCTTCTCGTCGATCACAATCTCCACCTCTTGTGCTTTGGTCTTCTCCTGATATTCCTTCTTCGCAGCTTCAGCTGCCTTCTTGACGAGGTCGTCATCCTTCTTCCGACACCGGATCTGCACCTTCTTCTCCCCAACCAGCGCATACAATCCCTCGAGGATCAAGTCCTTGAGGACCGTCTCGTACTTCTTCTTGTCCTTGCCGGTGGTGCTGACCAGCTTCTTGTTCGCCTCCTCAAACAAGCTATCCAGCAGCTCCTGGCGGGCGGACAGGATCCGCAGGCGGGTCTTGTTGGCAAGGGTCGACTTGGTGATCTGCTGGCTCATGCCCGCCTGCGTGAATTTCTTCTGGTACTCGCTGTCAATCCGCGCCGTCTCGGAGCGGACCAGCTTCGACTTCTCGATGCTGAATTCCTCGTCGGCCTTGAGGTGGATCTCCCGAGCCTTCTCGCGAGCCTCTTGCCGGATGAACTCGGTCATCTTGCGCAGCTCCGTCTGGACCTGGTCGTCCGACATGGCGTGTATTTGAGACATGCTGGGTTATTGCGGACTGCTTTTGGCACAGCTGCAAACGGTGAGGGTGGTGAGGTGTTTGCGCCCGAAAGCCTGAGAGAAGATCGGAAAATAATGTCCGAGCGACGAGGTTCGGGATGTGGGTCTTGGGCAGGCAGGTTACCGTTGCCAATGGTAGTTCGATATCGTAGGTCTGGCCGGTCCAGCAAGAAGCAAGCAGCAGCTGGCCGTTCCGCTGACGCATCCCGCCGTTAAGCTGCAGCACCTCATGGGCAGGTACCGCTAGCCCGCTTTAGGCCGGTCAGGTGGGAACGATCACCGTCATTTGTTGTCTCATCGCAACTTAGCTTGCCTCGACCGTTCCTTTGCATTACGTCTGTTTGACAACCAACGACCCATAACAGGTATCCTCGTTTGATTTGTGGCGCCTTTGAATATTCCTAGAAGAGGATGCTTGCTCCATCCGCCGCCATCATGCCAACTTCATAACACTCGCAGCGTGCTCTACCAACATCACAGCGTGCTCCGGCTCGAGTGGAACATGGGCAACATCTCGCCAGAGGGCCTGGTGGCGGTGGGCATTCTCGTCGGGCTTCTGTCGACTTGTGTCCAATCGATCGGACTCACACTGCAACGCAAGTCGCATATTCTGGAAGATGAAAAGGACGACGATGCCGTACGACGTCCTCCATACCGCCGTCGCCGATGGCAGATCGGCATGTTTCTCTTCCTAATCGCCAACATCGTCGGATCGTCGATCCAGATCACCACGCTTCCACTTCCGGTCTTGAGTACACTCCAAGCTTCTGGACTGGTGTTCAATAGCATATTGGCCAGTGTGATCCTGAAAGAGGCTTGGACATGGAGGACGGTGTACGGGACAATATTGGTCGCTGCCGGAGCTGTGCTGGTCAGCTTCTTCTCCGCGGTTCCGGAACCAAGCCACAGCCTGAGTCAACTTCTTCAGTTACTCTTCGTCCCTGGGTTTCTGGTCTGGTTCATCCTGTCCTTGGTCTTTGTCCTGGCGGTGGCTGTCTTGACCTTCGCGCTCCGATTCTGCGTTCCTGGTCTGCGCGGAGACAGTCCACGTGTATGCCTTGTCAACGGCATGAGCTTCGGCATGATATCCGGCATATTGTCTGCACATGCTCTATTGCTTGCAAAAAGCGCAGTTGAGCTCATCGTTACCAGCCTCACGGACCATGAGAACCAGTTCCGATCTTTCGAACCATGGCTCTTGGTACTCGCTTTTCTGTTCCTGGCATTGGCGCAACTATACTACCTACACCTCGGTTTGAAGCTCATCTCAACAAGCATACTATATCCTTTCGTCTTTTGCGTCTACAACATCGTGGCGATCCTCGACGGCCTCATCTATTTCAGACAGATGAACCAATTAAAACCACTACACGCTGGATTGATCGCTTTGGGTACGGTGTTGCTGCTCTCTGGTGTCTTGGCGCTGAGCTGGAGGTTGAATGATGACGAGGACAATGATGTCGACCACCAGCCGAAGATAGCGTCGGCGGATATCCCACAGACTGTGTTGGCACCAGGAATGGGGTTTGTTGGCGATCCGGAAACAGATCTGAGCGACAGCGACTCCATACATTCTGAGGACGACATTGAGGGCGAACGCGAGATGAACGAACACGTACGGCTACTTCGCAAATCTCTGTCCCGGAGTCGGAGCACGACAAACAAAATCCCGAACTTCGTCCCTGGACACTCACACGTTCATCATAGTAGACGGCGTCGTCGGGCCGCAACTCTGAAAGAAGTGCGGGACATATGGGAGTCCTTAGGCGACGATGATGACCATTATGGAACTTTCGGCAGGCCAGGCTCGTCTACGCCAAACCGCGACAGGTCGCTGTCGAGCCCAAATCAGCAGCGTTCTAAACAACGGCGGCGCTCAAGCCTAGGCAAGAGCCTCGAACCCGACACGAGAGATGAGGACGAGGACGAGGAGGACGATGTGGAGTCCCGCATCTCGAGGTCTGCGACTTTACCAAACACGAATAGCCCGCGGCATCGGCGAAGGAAAAGCCGGCATTACGAGCAAAACGCGCTATTCTCATCGCTATTGAAATCGGATTGGTGGCGTTCTAAGAAGAAGGATGATCATGATCATGATGAAGCGCCATCAAATCACGAACGGAATGATGGACCTTCTTGAAAGATGAACTTATCGAATACCCACGTGTAATCACTGTACAAAGTAGTCCGAATCGCTCATTGATATTTGTTCCGTTAAAATAAAAACCATGAACTCAAATTTGTCTTGTGTATGTATCTTGTGTAACCTTTACGGAGTAGACATGGCCTCTTTGCAATCGCTTCATCAAGTGCATGAGCCTTGTAACCCTAAGCTCGCCTGCAACATCCCAGAGCCTTACACCCACAAGTGCTGGGATTGGCTACTTTACCTACATGTCGACCCTGAATGCTAAGTACGCATCATACAGTACAGCCCGGCGTATGCATGCGATCAGCCTTTCAAGTTATTATCAGATCTGGCAACACCGCATTAGCTACTATGAGGACCGTCACTTGGGTGAAGATGGCAGTCGCGTCCGTATTTCCAGAGAGTCCAAATTGTGGAACTTCCCACTGATTTACTACAGCGGAGGTGCAATGTGCATTGGTGGCCCGGCTCTAATCTACTATGTGATGCCCACCGAAGAGGAGCTTTTCAAGGTATGGCCAACCTTACGGCGGATTGACGATGCAAAGACCTGACTCCGTTCAGAGGTACAACCCCGAGCTCCAGCGCCGATCGTTGGAGAACCGGCAGGGAAAGCAACAGGACTTCGACACATTTGTGAACAAGCTCAAGGAATACTCAAAGGATGAGAAGCCGAGTAGGTCGCCGAGCTCCTCTACCCGAGGCGCATTCGCTAACCGCGACAGTCTGGACTGCATGGGAACAAGACATTGAACGACGACGGAGGGAAGGCGTGCAAGCAGAGCTCATCCGGCGAAAGGCGGCAGACGCTGAGGCAGAGGCACGACGTCAGGAGATCCGCAACAGCATCAAATGACCGCAATCAGTTAACGACCTGTAAAAATAGTGTATAACTTTCCTTCAGCGTTTAGTTATTAATGCGTTCACATGCGCTTGGGTGACGGTGCCCGAGTGGACACACCTAACACGGCAAACACCTAAGCGTCGCTGCTACGTTTGGAGGATCTGAAACTTCTATGAACTATCAGAGACGGATGAACAGGTTCGTTGGTCTTGTACATAGGTCCATACTTTCCACTTCCCAGCCATATGGCGGCTCATTCGTTCTCACCGACATCCATTACACTACGATCAAAGAACGATCGGATCTTCCTAGCGTTCTCTTTGCCAATGAGGTCTGCAACCACTTGTTCTTCAGCGTTCGCAATGTCCTGCACGCTCTCGAATTCCAGAATCAACCGAGCAATGTTCTTACTTGTAACGCCAGGAACAGCTCGCAGCATATCCTGTGGAGTCTGGTTGAACGCCCGGCTCTCTGGGTTCTCACCATTTTCGAGCCCAATCTGGACGGCTTTCAATGGATCCGGCTCGTCCTGCTGCTTCTTGAGTTCCTCGAAGATCTCTGCAGTCTGGTACGGCGAGCTGCTCCAGATCACGCGAAGTTTCGGAAAAGCTATGCACAATAGCACAAGCTTAGACTGCAGGTCGAGTCCCACATTCGATGGTCCCGTGCTACCCGATGAAAGATCTGCGAACGGATCTAGCATGAACGCCTTCTGAGCTTCGAACTCAATCAATAGCATTGGGTTCTCATAGTGTTGCAACATTGTTTCAGCTTGATTATACAGTCTGCCATCAGAAAATGAAGAAATGAGATCCTTTAGACTCTTGCGTTCGATGCAGATTTTCGGAGTCAGAACGTAGTCGCCGACAGTGAGCATGCATGGGACGACTTGCACATTGCGTGCATGCAGGAGTGATGGGAGACTGCTCCGGAACTCGCGCACATCAACGACTACGCGAGGAGGCTCAGCTGTGGCAGCAAGCCGTCCACCGCCTGCAATCCTGGTGTTAATAGTCCTGAGAAAATTCTCCTGTGGATCGAGATTATCCGTGTCGTGCGTAAATGTCAACGCCATATTACTGCGCTCTCGAATGAGTTTTGTGAACGCATCTTTTTCTCTTCTCACAGCTGAGAGGTAGCGCTGCTCTTCGACACTTCCGCCATAGTACATGAAGTATATACGGACCTGCCGATTGCCGTGGCTGCTGCGATACACCTCGATTCTTCGGATGAAGGCTGCATCGGGTTCATACATGATTACGTATCTTGGTTTCAATTCTTCAAGAAGGTGATCGTCATTATCGCCGTCATAAGGATGTACCAGTACAAGATCTTTCATATCGTAGAGTTCGTAATAGTCCTCCATGTTGTCCAGTGGGTCAGCACCGAGGTCAAGCCTGGGCGCATTCGAATCGTTGAAGGCGTTTGACGAAAGGTCATTCATCAGAGATTGAATATGATCGTCCTTGTCGCCAGCGACCTGGACTGTTCCATAAGCCGTTCTGTTTTGCGCGGAAATCGCAGCGCCGCCGCGGATCCTCCTTCGCTTGTTGGGCGGGGCTTTGCCTCGCATTGAATGTGAACTGTTGTTGCCCGACGAGCCATTGATCTCCTTTTGGTTTTCAGCGAATAAGTTGCTGCTGACCCGAGCAAAATCTCGTTTCCAACCTAAGTAATTCTGAAGTTTTCGATGCATCATGAACTTGGCACTCGGTGCTCGGTCCGGTGTCTGATCATCATCGTCGGATTTGGATCCTTCAACGGGATTATCTGCTCCGGCATCAATGTGCATAGTTTGCAGATATTCTCGAAGCTGACGACACGTGCCTTGATCGCCACACATGATAAGCACGCTACCACTGAAATCTCCCTGAGGATCCGGGTTGAAATAGATGTCGCGCTCGATCTCCTCCAGTATCTCGGCTAGAAGTGCCCATTTGGGTAGTTCTTCAAGCACTGGATGGAGGCCATCAACGTCATTGGCCGCAGCTGCAGCCGCATCAGCAATCTTTCCTGTATACACGCGTCGTTTGGCATTATCGAAGAGAACGTGGGCGGCATCGAGCCAGAGCCACGGTGATTGGTTGTGCCGTGTAGATCCGGGTGGCGGTTGCGATGCTGCGTGAACGGTTTCCAGATACCGGTTAAAGTTTACCGAGTCGTGGGTGAGCAGCGCATGTAGAATGTTTCGCAGCAAGGTGAGGTCGCGGACAATCTGGCGTGTGCGGAAGCTGGTTCGATGCCACACAGGATCAAGCTGTCTTCTTACAATCACATCGAATGACCGATGCAGTGCACTGTCCAGGTTCCAGTCGTCCATTTCAAGGCCACTGTTGGCCTTTTTCAGCTCGGAGATCGAAACTTCGACACATTCCAAAATTGCATTCTGGATATCTCGCATAGCTTCCGTCATGGGCACCTCAAGTTCGATAACCTCTGCTTTCCGTTTGCCTTCTACTGACTTCGCGACAGACACGTGGAAGCGTGGATATAAGCTAGGCTTACGAAGGAAGAGATTCCTGAGAATGTTGGTAAGAGGTTGAAATCCAGATGCGAAAGGCTCCGGCTGGTCCGAGAAAGCCTTGAGAAATCCATTCTTGTTCTTCTGCCGGAAGCATCGTATGATGAAAGCTTCCTGACTTGTGGCTGACACCCGTTCTGCGTGAAGAACGACTAAGCCTGTCACGGTGGAGGCATCCAGCAGACCGCTGAGAAAATCGACGATGAGAATCCGACTAGTGATTGAACAAATGCCTCCGCGCTTGTACATTTTCTCACGCTGGCCTACGTTGGTCAAGTCTGTATTGACGAGCTGCATGCCCCGGCAGCGAGGGCTTTGGCTGATCGCAGCGTGTTCAGCAAGCGACTCTCCGATCCAGGCATTTTCACGATCTTCAGCTCCAACCAAAAGCACCAAATTGTGTCCTGCTGCGTCGTAGGAATGTAACAGATTCGTCACAAGTCGCAGCAGGCCCAAACCCCGGGCAAGAATGAGAAGAACATCTTCGTCGCGGAGTTCATGAAATATCTCTTGTTGGAATTCCAAAGGCAAGGACAGGCGAACGGGCGCTTCCTTCGATTCTGATGTGCCCGAGATCTCCGCGCCGTCCATCACGTAACCACAGGTGGGCCACGAAGGTCATGACGGCTGCTCTTCAGTTTGAGTATGACAGTCATCATTCAATCTCAACGTCAAAGCTGAGCGAGGACTAGTCACGTGACAGATGTCATGCAATTCAAATGCCTGGAACTTATTTCGATGACAGACGCATCCTTGCTCAAGAGAACATTTCAGCCTGAGTAATCTGCAAAATGGCGACATGCAGCAATTTACACACATATCACCGCAAGTCTGTAGCTGAGCGTGGCCTAGGTTCGTACAACGCAGAAGCCGTCCTTTAGCTTCACTGACGGCTTCATGACCCAAAAACACGAAGTAGTTGAAAGCGGTGGTAAGCGATGTTCTGCCATCAATGGCCTTGACAGCTATCTTCAGTCGTGTGACAGTCCTTGCAGATAGGCTGCCGACAGAAAAGCTGCTTGCAAACAAATCCGCATTTGGGACAGAAGACCCTTGAACAGTACCAACACTCCATCAGTGTTTCAAAATCTTCAATTCCATCCGGATATGTCCTTCGCAATTCTTCGAGGGCGCCCGAAACGCGCATTTTGAGGTCAGAGACACTCCCATCCGCGATGTGGAGGACGTTCACCATTTGTGTCAGTCGTTTGTAGTAGCAACATGTTTCCGAACAGAAACCACACTCTTTCAGCTTCGCGGTCGGTGTGCTGGAGAACGAACTGTTCACTGATGTACTTTTCAAGTTCGATTCCGAAAATATGTCATTAGGCGGAAAACTTGAATGTGAGCCTTGGCACATTAACTTCACAGTGTCCCATTGATAAGGGTGATTCGGATGCGGGCGCTCACACTCGCTTCTGTTGCGAAGCAAAGGAATGCGCAAAGCGTGACGAAGCTCCTGGAAGGCGTATTCAACATTCAAGTCTTTGGGCTTAAAGTTACTGGCCGATGGGCTCTCCGGAATGTTCGCCCAATGGTTCATAGCTTCGTCGAGATCCTCTTCGACTTGTAGACGTTCGGTTTGGTCATCTGTGGCATGCTCTCTGTTATGTATAGATGTTCTCGGGCTTTCATTGTCGAGTTGAGTATGTATCGGCACCGCTCCATCCTTGTCAAGGTCGATCCTGTGAAAGCGCGCGCAAGTATCCGTAGGGATAACGCCGCTGGAGTGTGGCTCTAATTGTTGGATCTTCCCTTGCGATAAAATACCCGATCGTGAAGGCATGATATTCTTCGAGACTGCTCCGCAGGTCTCTACAGGCTTCATGTGTTGATTTCTCCGTTCATGAGCCGCCCCATCGGCGATACGGACCATTTCTCGTCCGGCCAATCCTACCACTCGATGATGAGTACTCTCCTGAAGGTTTCGCACAGCTCGCTTCCGCAGATCAACGTTGGACTGCGCGACGGCGTCTTCTCGAGCTTGTTGGAGATTTGGTGTGAACCTACTATTGTTAGAGGGGTAGGGGTTGTAATGCTCTGAGACCTTCTCAGGGCTGAGGGATGTGAATGGAGATGGGCTTGCTTGGTTGCGAAGGGCTGGATGAGCCAATTTCAAAGACGGTGGAGTCACAGCCGCTTTAGCTGTTCTTTGCTGTGCAACCTCGCGAAGGTCCCTGATGAATTGGCTATCTCTCTCAGGAACGAAACGGTCGTGTTTCGGGCTGGGCTTGACAAGAAGCTTTTCACACTCGGCGTGCGGACCAGGCGAGTTGAATACCCCTCCTGGTGAACATGTTGTTTGCTGAATGGATTTGTAACCAATAATCCCGTCGTACCGATCCTCTGTTTGAATGGAGCCCGATGTTTTCTCGTTGTTAGCAGGGGACAGAAAGCGGTTGGACATCTGCAGGTCGTGCTGGTACGCGGCCAATCTTGCCATGTGTCTGAATGTTGCTTGCTCAGTCAGTAGCATACTCAGACCGCTCGATGTTTGTGAAGATCGTCTAGAAAGCTCGTTGATGCCTGGAGACGGCTGTTTCGAGGCCACTGAAAGTCTTCTCGGGGTGTTCTGTTCAGATTGTATGACACGCCCATCATATGCGCCTGGAAACTGGTCCGAAATGTGAATTCCTAGGCCTTGGGTCTGTACAGGTCCTTCCATCGCTTCCGATCGAACAGATGGTGTCCGTGGTCCTACTAGCCTGCCTTCCAATCTTGCTAGCGACCTCAAGCGTTGTTGCTCTCGCAAGTTGCGGTCATCGCTGGAGTCTCCTTTTGTTGGAACTGAAGTTTCTGTTTCCCCAACTCGTGATACAAAAGTTTTTGCAAAGACAATCCTCAGGCGTCGGGTGAGATCGACGAAACGTTGACGCCTGTTAGCACCTGCGACTGCTTCAATTTGCTGCAGACATTGTTCAATCGTGGTAAGATCATCGGATTCGATGTTCGAGAGACTCAGCGGGTTGTCTCCTGGCTTTTCTATTCGAAAAACAGAAGACAGTCGAACGAGATCTTTTGCTAGCTCCAATCTTGCTCGAGACATAACATCTCGCGCGGTTACTTGAGCAGTATTTTCCATTGGCTTGAGATCAGTTTCGTCCTTCGGGATCTCGCCGCTGGGACATTTACTGTCCACACGTAACGGCTCCACAATCGCACTTTCGGCCTGGTCAATCGCGTGCAGCCATGTTTCCAAGGTATGGTCGACGGTCTCGTCGTTGGGACGAGCACACAGTTTGAGACTTGTAATTGGATCTGCTTTGGGTGACTCATGCGATGGATCATTGGCACAAGGCTGTGGCTCGCCTTGAAGCTCGTCGCCGATAGGATAAGCATACTGACTGACACTATCGTTCGGCGTAAGGCTCACGGCTGATCTGTCATCACTCCACGAATAGAAGACACGCTTGGAATACGGTCTTGAGTCCTCAGCCCTGACCGGACCTTCTGGCGATTTTTTGGATGAACCGGCAAGACTCGATCGGAGTAAAGGAGAGTCGCAAAGGCCCTGCATAATCTCTTGCTCGAGGTCAGGCAATGGCTGAATTTTATCCAAGCGGAGATTCGATGGTAAATTCAAGACCGAGATATTACCGCCAGAAGGTGCCTTATCCGTGTCATAACGACTTTCTGACCTAGCCGCTCCCGGATCTGATGGATCTCCACTTCTGAAAGAGGCTGGAGCAGGGCTTGAAGGGCTCAAGGGGCAAGGCACAGTCTGCTCAGCAGCAGGCAGGGCAAGTGGTACGCTTGAGGTTGATGACATGGCCAAAAGGCGCGTCCGGTTCTCGGGGTCAAATAATTTCGTTGCCTCCATGCGATTATCCCACCGGCGCTTCCAAGCAGTATTGACGATGACAGATGCATTTGTGCTTGTTCTGCTGATGCCCTCTTCGCCATTTGAGCTCACCGTCCCTTGTCTGCTTCGGAAAGAGCTTCCATGAAGCTGAGCCGAATCTCCAATGTTGCCCGCATGCTCAACAGGTATCGTGTTTGAAGTAGAGTTGCTCTTCTCAGAGAGCTTGTTTCTGGAATGCGGCATTGTATCTCATTATTGATGGCGATGTCTTGGCTGTAATGTCTGGCCTGTGTAGGAGTCTGCGAATGTTGCGAAAGGATTCAGGTTGTGTCATGCTAGAGAGATGAAGGTGTCACATGTTGGATGCCACCATGTCAAAGGTAAACCGGATTTGGGACCTCTTGCATTGCTGCAAGAAGAAAAGGATGTATCTCCAGAAAAATATAGATTAACATCACTGTGGTAACCTATTAAAAATCCCAAGCGATAATGTGATCATACTTACTAATTTTGCAAGTACATCTTGACAAAACTGCACTCGGCCTTTCACACACATCCTCAGATGGCGAAGTCACCAGTTCCCAGGCGTGAAAGAAACAATCCCCCATCCGAGTGAATATTTATAATGAATTCCCGTTGGTGCATCGGTGATGCGTGCAGTCAAGCGTGATTATTGTTCCTTATTACACGATCTCGAGGTCTCTCAGGGAGGGAGTGCACAAGCAAGCAACTTTTGAGGAACACTTTGTGCAGGCAAGGTAGGGCCACGGATAGACCTAGCGTCGAGGATTCGCTCTGCATCGGCACTGGGATAGGAGTTGCTCATCATATCACTAGTATTCCTGTGTGTGTAAGCAATGATTGCTTTGCATCCTTTGTTAAGCTTATCCCTCAAGATGAGTGCTACTAGAATGTGAGGGGTGATCTCCCGGATCGAATGGTCATAACATCATCATGGCATGAGCTCAGCAGAGCCGCATCATTGCTTCGCGGATGCATATGTCTTTGTCCATTCAGCCGCTGTCTTGATAGCCTCCGCCTGGTTCTCCTGCAGGATGTTAGTAAGTTGTTGCAGCGAGCGAGTGGGCCACCTTGCTATACCTTCCACTGCTTTGCGACAGCCTCGTTCAATGGATCATCAGGGTTCGGAGCGCCGAGTAGAGCTTGTATACTGAGAAGGATGGTCCGTATCTGTAGTGCAGGCGACCAGTTATTCTTGAGGACGTCAAGACAAATACGCCCTAATCGGTCGATGTTGGGATGGTAGATCTTAGTCAAGAATCGTATCCGAGGTGGGCACATTGGATAGTCGTCAGGGAGGAACAATTCCAGCTTGAACAAACCACCTGCCCGCAAGTATCAGCAGCACGAACATGCCGCATTCTTTGTCTCTCTGACCTTGATAACAGCTTCCATCGGGACCCTCAACTAGTACGTCAAAGTATCGCGCATTATCGTCGTGGGGCTCGGCTGAAATGCCTGGTACCGGTTCACTCTGCAGCCGTTCCGTCTCTTTGATGATGCGCTTTGGAAGTGGTGCACTCATTTTGTTCGTTGTACACGTGCCGCGATTCTGACAGTAGGTGAGTCTTCCTCAGACGGATGTTGGAGGTTCGATGGATTTATTGGTACGGCGCCGGTGTCTTCAATATCTTCGCCTAGGGCTGCCCCAACACGTCAGAAATAGAGTCTCAGACGACTTCAAGCAGCACAGCACCACAGCTCCGAAGATGTTGGCAAAGCCTGCACGAAAGAGGCTTGCTCATGGCGATCTCGAATCGACGAGCGTCTTTGGGCGAGAGATTGCCCCACGTCACGAAAGTGGTCCGTGCACACTGATCTTGACTGTCACAGTGCACGGCTGTCGCGTGCCTGCCGTCGTCCTTAAGCAGCAGTTGTCTGGAGCTCCAGGGCTCCGCGTAGTCGCCGGCCAGCGAGATAATTACACGACACGGCCTTACCGCTCCGCATGATGGGTACAATGTATTGTCGACACCAGCGACCATGATAATCGGCGTTCGACTGCTCGACCTCGGTTCGCACGTTTGTGATCGAAGACAATGGCTGAAAGGTGCAGGGACGCCAGGATGATACCAGTTTCCCGCCGTTGGTCACTGCCCGATCTCAATTGTGATGCACCTCATCCATCCATCAATACCTACTTTTTGAAATTGTACAAGGCCGACTTCATTTGAGCACGGGTGTACAGCAATATCCTTTGGTCGAATCATGGCGACACAGAGCTCTTGGCCGGTTCGAAACGCTCTGCTTGTGTTCGTGTCCGTCGCCAGTCTTTGCAGTCTCTGGGCCGTACTGCATACTCGACCTCCAAGACCTAATTTGCGCAGAAGTGGCGCTCGCCATCGACCCAGGGGTGAACCAGGACAAGTAGCCTGCTTCAGCCCGACCGCCGAGGCGCCTCTTGGGAGGTTGGTCTTGACGAGGAGTGGCCGCCAGATTTTTGACTGCAATATTGCCACAGCTGAATTGCCGTCCACAGAAGGATTTCACCACTTCCATGGAGAGAATATCGTAGACATTCGTGGTCTCGCACTACAATCAGCTGTCGAAGCATGTGGTCATTTCAGTAATACACATCTCTTCCGAGAGGAGCTTGTCACACTAGGTATGACCGACCTGGTAACAGCAATCGACGAGGCACAGCGGGACGAGATCGTTGTCGCCCTGAGCCGCCTGCCAGGACTACGGAGCGTTGACACCGCAATATCGGCGGGCGACCTCCGGTACAATGATATCATTGCAGATTCTCGGTTTCCTATCTCCCCAAGGGTCGGCTTTGATGAACAGAGCACCGAAGTCACAGATCTCGATATGAATCACCAACCCCCTATTGTGCAAAAAGAACCAAGTCAAGAGCTTCGCAGCCTTCTCTTTCACATCGCCGAAGAAGATGCAAAACGCCAAGCCTACCATCACCGCGGATTTCATTGCGAGGAATGTGCCTGTGAAATCAAAGGCATTCGTTGGCATTGCCTGCAATGCTTTGACTTCGATCTCTGTTCTACGTGCGAAGCCACAACCAGACACCACAAAACCCACATTTTTGCCAAGATCAAGATTCCCATCCCTTGGTTATGTAACACACTTGATCAAGTCCTCGAAGATTGGTATCCCGGCGATCCTAGAAAAGTGCATACTTCGTTAGACTCTGCGCTAGCCAAGTCTCTTGGAAATCGATATGCTTTTCTGGAACCACAAATCGACGCATTCTTTGACCAATTCATCTGTCTTGCAAATTGTGCGTGGCCACTGGACCCAATTGGACCTAAGATTGCCATGGACCGGCTTGCCTTCGATCGGGCGCTAAGTCATCGAAGATGGCAAAATAAAGCCGCCGCGAGCGCTCTCTACAACCGAATGTTTTCATTTTATGATACAGACGACAATGGACTGATAGGCTTCGAAGAGTTCATATCTGGAATGGATTATCTGCGAGGGGCGGATCGCTTCGAGAATCTCGACCGTACCCTTCACGGCTATGATCTGGATGGAGATGGCTACATCGAACGAACAGACATGCTACGCCTCTTGGCCGCGAGGTTTGAAATCCAGAGAGAGTTGATCCACGACATGGTCGATGGTCAAGAAAAGGTACATGTCAAAGACAGCGACGCTGCGGAGGCGCTGGCGTCACGTCTACCGATAAGCTCCGTTTTTCAAGAAGGAGACGTGCCTGAGCGTGAAGCTCGTGTACTTCGAGGCAAGAGTATGGACCAATTTGGTGATATGAACGTCCACCCAGGATCCCAACCCTTCCTCGGCGAGAACGACCCTTGGCCGGTGCAGGACGTCACTCAGGACCCGGATCACCATGCTATGCCTTCGGACGAGCTTTGGCAGAATTATCTCGATATGTTCAACGGTAATCATGCAGACATGCCAACAGTCGAAGATGGGAACGCAGGCTTATCGAGCCATTGCCACCCTGGCGAGCAGTCCTTTAATCGTGACATCATCTGGACCCTTTTCCGAGAGAGTCAAAATGAATATCTTGATATGATATTCAAAGCACGAGAAGATGAAGATCAAGCCGCCTCAGACAGCGCCCGGGAAAGAGAGCGGTGGCGCCTCGAAATCGACGAGTTGGGGGCGCTGGAAGGTCGCCTACAAGAATTGCGCGATCAAGATCCTTTGATAGCGACAGCGCACAGTTCTATTACAGGAGCATCCATCGGTGCGTGTTCACGTGATGATGCTTCACATTCTCTGCGAGAAGCTGGGCGGACAGCATTGCCTACCTCTGATGTTCGAACCCATGGTTTGTCGCCGTTTGCGTGGATGAACATGGAAATGCTCGCGGCGTCCGAGTTCAAAGAACTCAAAAATGAATTGCCCGTTCTCCCAGCAGACAAGTCATTACCAAATGATCACCCTATCAATGAGTCTCAACGGAAGGGGCTCACGCGAAGAGAACTCTATCTGCTGAAGGAGCTCGACGATGCAGCTAAGAAAATGAAGCATCGAGGCGGTCCAGGCAGGATGAGCTACGAAGAGATCGCCAAAATCGCCTCTTCCGATAACGACGTCCGCGGCTTGATAAAAAGCTGGCTTGATTGGGCGAGTTTTTGAGGGGAAAATGGCTGGCAATGAGTCCTATTTGATGATGCCGACTGCCTTCATCCACGAATATATCTTTGTATCATTAGCAATAACGGATGCAGATGCACCGAGAAGCAGCACTGATTAGTCGACATCCCGATGCCCGAGCATGGTGGAACCAAAGCTGGCCCTAGAAGTGTTGCGCAGATGCAGTGTCATGTATATTCGGCGGGCAGTCCGGCTTGAACGGCATGCTTCCGAACATGAGTTATACACATATGTGTACGATCCTATCACAGATAAGAATACTATCTGTTGGGTTCATGATACAGTTTGAGGGTCGAGACCACTCATGCATTGTCGGCCATGTGCGGTGCAACGCGGCTGAACCGCATGCATGCAGGCCAATGCAACCGCAGCATTTCTGCGGCACGCGGCTTCTCCATGGCCGTTCGTTCGGGCGGGACGAAGTAACGGAGTCCACCGCATTTTGGGCCTAGCGGCCGAGATTGTGCTAGACGCGATAGGCAAGTGAGTGACTACCCCGTGACGCCACGGCACACGACCTGAATGCAGGTCGCCTGGGCTGAAGCGTTGTGCGTCGCAAATGGGCGATAAGAATTGATCGGCCGGAAGGCGCGTCCAGTGGCTTTGCCACGGTGGAGCGTTACAGAGACGACCTTCCACCGAGCCGCATGCCGCTATAGAGTGAGAACTTTAATAGCGGCAACGCCGCGAGCACAAGTGAAAGTCATCAGATTGCTGTTCTCACTCGTGCCGCCGATTCACATTCTTCCTGTCATTCTGCCGTTTTGCGCTTCGACGACAAGATGGGCTGGCCGTCGACCACCACCAGAGCGAGGATGGCGCAGAAGCGGCGAGACGCACAACATGCATTTACAAGCTGGGAAAACTTCAAGCAGTGGGTCCAGGTGCCGGACACACTTCTCGATGAGCATGGCCACCCGACTTCGAATCACCGCTGGTCAAATGAAGATCTCGACCCGACGCCGCCGGAGAAGCGGAATTGGTCATGGGTGAATTATACCATCTTTTACTGGGCGTTGTCGTTCGGCAATTTCATGCTCGGCAGCACGATGATCGGAATTGGTCTTTCATGGTGGCAGTCGATCCTGACGATCTTCTTGAGTCAGCTGATCTCGTCCATTGCCATGTTCTTCAACTCCAGATGTGCCAGTGTGTACCACATTGGATATCCTGTGGTTGGTCGATCTGTGTTCGGCATGTACGGGTCTTACTACTTTGTGGGCGTGCGCGCTGCACTTGCCATCATCTGGTATGCCGTCCAGACCTACACGGGATCCGCCTTGCTGGCTGTAATGCTCCGAGCAATTTTCGGTGACAGCTACACAAACATCCCGAACACGCTTCCTGCGAGTGCCGGGATCACGAGCGCTGGTCTAGTGGCATTCTTGATTTTCTGGCTGATTCAATTTCCATTCGCTTTCCTCAGACCATACCAATTGCGCCTCTTCTTCTGGATCAAAGCTATCGTAATGGTGCCGGCTATCTGGGGTCTTTTCATCTTCTGTATGGTGAACACAAAAGGACGACTAGGCCTCGGGGGACTATCCAAGGACTCGTCCAACAATGGGTGGGGGTGGTTTTTCCTCTGGTCCATCAACGCCGGCATGGGAAATACTGCAACACTCATTACCAATCAGCCCGATATTGCACGTTGGAGCAGGACTAAGAGTGGAGCGATGTGGAGCCAATTGTTCACCAACCCCATTGCCGTAACCCTGTCTGCCTCGCTCGGAATTCTGTCAACGGCCTCCATCAACAATGCATGGGGTGAGTGACCATAGCCTGGAGAAGTGCTGCTACTGACAACGGCTCCTAGGACTCCAACTTTGGAATCCTTGGGAATTGCTCGGAGCGATCTTGGATCGATATTGGAGCGGGACTACCCGCTTTGCGGTGTTTCTTGCTTCTTTTGCGTGGTGCTTCACCATATTGGGTATCTCTTTTCGATCATACGTGGCGGCTCGCAGTACTGATGCTTTCATAGGAACTAACGTGGCTGCTAACATGATACCCTTCGGTGCAGACGCTACTATGCTTTGGCCACGTTTCATTACAATTCCTCGCGGACAATTTATCGTGAATTTGTTGGCGTTTGCAATAGTCCCATGGAAGGTAGTGCTTCTTCGCACCCACGACTGTTATCACATTACAGCTGACGTAACTACCTAGATTCTTGCAAGTGCACAAACCTTCACGACTTTCCTTGCAGGCTATGGGCTTTTCATGGCGTCTGTTGTGGCCATAATGGTCTGTGAGTACTATCTGCTCACCAAGGGAAATGTATTTGTTGCCCGATTATATGACGGCTCGCGAGCCAACAAGAATTACCGCTATCTCGGAGGATGCAACATTCAAGCCATCATCGCATACATCATTGGCATAGCCTTGCCATTCCCAGGGTTTGTGGGCACTTTGGGTGCTTCGGTCAGCGTGTCTGCGGAGCGTCTTGGACACATGGGCTGGCTGCTTAGCTTCGTTGCCTCGTTCGTCGCCTATTACTTGATCTGTCTCATTTGGCCGACAGAGAATCAGAAGATGATCAAGGAGCTAGGTCTTCAGTGGGAAGAGCTTAGTGAGCAGGAGATCATCGCTGTTGATGGGACCCATATTCCAGAGTCGGCTGTGGGCGGTGGGACCAGCTCGTATGAAAAGGAGCAAGATCTGCCCGAAGGTGTGATTTCGGTCGACGGAGCACATGAGAAATGGCGATGATGCGCAAGATGGATGAGAATAATGACATGAACATTCTGAATGTATTCGATATATCACGATGCACGCGTTCTGAAACCATGGTGATCCCCGGATATGCACAGTCTCGGCCCAGCACTGCTTTCTCACACATGTTCCGCAGGAATGACCACCTTGGATCCAGCTGGGTCATTCAAAACCTTGGCCATATGCTGCTCAAGACTCGAGACACTATCTCGATTCGCAAGGTTCTGGTCACGCGCCGCAGCCGCCGCGGCCAATGTGTGCTGATAAGATCGAGCCATCTCGAGCTCAAGAGTACGTCGGAAATCTATGTGTCAGAGCAATTAGCAGTGGGAAATTCAACACACGACACACTGTATCAAGTCACGTACTTCTTTGCTTGTAGAATGCTTCATTGACCTCTTGCGTAGTGATCGTAGATTTGGCACAGCCAGCGTTGTAAGCAAGATGATCGAGCTGCTCCAACATTCTCAGACCAAGATTCTTGCCCTTCTGGCTAGGTGCGACAACGAGGTCCTTGATGTGGCCGACGAGACCCCCAACATGAAAGAGCTTGCGTTCGAGAAAGAGCGTCCCGGTGCATACCACAGTCTCATTCTCGTCGGTGATCACCAGGATGGTATAGGTATCGCGGCGAGACCAGAGATAATTGCACCGTTCATCCCATTCCTGGCGAGGGATCGGGCCGACATTCTTGAGCTTTGTATAGCCTCTGTCATAATCGGATTTGCGAAGTGATCGGACTGCATACCCGGGCGGGAGTTTCTGGGCGCCTGTAGAACTCAGTTCGATATTGAAAAGAGGACTCTGAGCTGGGAGCTCTCGAGGTCGATCCGGCTCCCCGATACCGAAATCGAGCGTGCTTCCACCACCAATCACCCGTGCTAGCTTGAAATCTTCGAGTCGCTTTGGGTTGGGATCTTGCTTGCTTGGTGGAGACATGAGAGCTGTAATCAGCTCATTGGGATTTGTCATGATTCGGATCAGACGATTGGATTTCCTCTTGGATGCTGTGCCAGTGTCTTCATCGTTGCTCCGGCGTGGTGCCATTTTTTCATAGAATGGACTGCGACGCAATGATTGCATTTGCGCTGCAGGATGCAGTTTCACACAGCTCTATTTCATGCAATATTCCAAAGTATGTATAGTCTACATGAAAATAAGTCGACGTGGCGTGCCACAGTCTGTTGATGCTCTTGGCAGTGGATGCATACCACGGTTCTCCAACGGCGTTCCGCGCATCCAAGAGCGGCACCCGGAAAGTGGGAGGGCCAGCCATCGAACCCTGCTCGGAGTAGTTCGACGAAAGCTATATACCAAACCTCATGACCCAAGCTCCACCCGGTATTGGGCGCCTCAAGAATCTATCAGTCGGTCAAAGCCGTAACGCTCCTGGAGATTGTCGTCGGAAACGGACGTCAATGGTACAATTGACGCCATTCCCGTGCCTTCAGACTCGCCCAGGAACGTGTGTGTACACTCGCATCCACAGCCGATAACGCAGAGAGATTTAGAAACTGATGTGGCTAGAACAACGGCCTCAAGGCACGGCAAGTGTGCTGCATGCAGACAACCTGGGCAAAGATGCTCCGCTGCATAGATCACAGCATTGCAAATGCTGCAAGTAGGAAAGTTCTGTCCTGGCTTCGTCCTGGGCGCAACGAAATGCTCGGATTTCTGGGTGCGTGGGGCATCGCGCGAAGTTTTGCACGACATTTTTTCAAACTCTGCAGCTTCGATGAGGAAGTCCCAAGAACGTAGTATCTCTGCGTATGCCTTGCACCAGACTCCACAATTGATCTCAAGCTCTGGCGAAAGAAGTGTGCTTGATGATAAAGTAGGCGGCATCAAGTCATCGAAGAACGAGCCTTGATTTCTGAGCTTGATGGGTATTTCCGCATCAGGACTTTTTGAGGTGGAGATGGGACCCGCGTCATCAACGGTTTGATCACTACTATAGCCGTCAACATCATGCGCTAGTATTGATCCGCGGCGGCTGTCTTTTGCAGTATCGGTGGTCGATGCAAAGGATACCGACTTGCTCCAGCTACCGATTGGTAAGCTGGAGGAAAGTTCATTATTTGGACTGGTACCTGCTCTTTTAAACGGGGGCGAGGAGCCATAAGTGGCGAATCTGTCAGTGATGCTCTGCGCATAGGATCGCGCTGCTGCGCTGAAACTTGAGCGATGGTGCTCAGGGCTGGCCGAACCCGAAGCAGATAGTCGTGAGCCTTGCCTTGCCAGCGCGGCGAATGTTGATGGAGGCGTGCTGCCCAAAGAGTCCACATAGGGCGTGGTTGGGAGTGAAGGATTACGTGATGAGGTACGCGAGTGAGCCATTGGTTTGGTCGGAGATTCTTCGAAATAGCCTTGATTTCCAGAGTATGTCGATAAATGAGGATAGCTCGTCCCAATTCGCACAATCAAGCTTGTGCGGCTGCTTGATTCGAGAGCAACACTGGGCGTTAAATGGTCCCGAGCTGAATGATCGTCGAAGATAGCACCAGTCTGCGCGAGCAGAAGCGCAGAAACACTTGCTAAAAGCTGAAGGTCTGCGCGATCCTCGACCCAGCGAAGAAGCCTTGGTATGCCCCATTCTCGACCAAATGGATGACCGGCCCAGATCGCCTGCGATGATGCGGGGAATCCGGCCAGTAAAGGTGCAATTCTACCCGGCTTCAATTGTAGCGAATTCCAATGTGCTGAACTATCTCGTTTGCTCTTGGTGCAAAGCGTACCGCCAGCAAGCATGGCGCCACTGGACATCTGTGCCCATTCCAGGAACGAAGCCATAGTGGTCCAAAATTCGGCAACTTCTTTCATGCCATATGTGGCGGCCGAGGTAGCATTGGCAATGCAAATGTTAGAGGGCAAGTCACCCTCATGGCAGCGAGTAATATATGTCGATACTAAGGCCGTTTGGGACTGCAGCAACAAATCTTCGTCTCGGACGCGAATCTCAACCCGTGCGTGAGGCTGTGAGGGCACACCGGTCTTAGTTGGCGATGATCTGATTCTCCAGCTTGAACGACTTTCAAATGAGGACAACTGTTGAGCAACTTTAGATTCTGGGTGTGAAAACTGTCGCTGTAGCTTCTGCGGAGATTCTGGAAGAAATTTTGATGCAAATCGTACAGATTTCATGTTTCCAAATGCGGGGAACAGGCGCGCGAGCTCGAAATCGGCTCCTTTGACACTGCCCCCGGCCAAGTTATCAGGTTCCTCCACGATAGATGGGGGTCTTGGGCTAGAGGGGAAGAATGTCACCAGCGCGCCACCGACAGAGAAACGTGCTCCGCAGGTCCTTGGTAGAGGCACATTGACGCCTTTTGGCAAGAGCCCAGCTGCAACAGTCGCATCGCCTGGGAATGCCTCGTCATCAGAATCGCTGTCATTTGCTGTGGAAGATTGGATCGAGTCAAATGATGCCCTCGCAAGGGGCGGCAAATTCAGGCTCTCATCGAGTGGTGTGATAACTCGACTTGGCGATCTCCGGGCAGGGATAGTCGGAGAGAGAAATGGCATTGGTGATGCTATTTCGACCTCATCTTTCGAGGGTAATTCCAAGCTTGAAGTCATTGATTGGATGGGTGTCGAATCGAAGTGCAAACCTGACGAGTGACTCGCTCTTCCGTGTGCGTGTCGGCCATGAGGTTTCCTGCGCAAGATTAAGCCGTGCTTCTTCATCCTCGTGCTATATCTTAGCTCGCTCGTGCTACAACACAATCGTTCAGGCATCATGGATGTTATAGCCGGATCTGTTGTTCGTGCGGAACGGCGCATATCATTAAGGCTTCGCATTGGACCTTCGTCTGATAAATGATTCATAGGGCGTCGCACAACTGCGGGCACATCTTGCGTGGTGATGAGGCCGTTGGAGTGGATGAGCAGCTCTGTTGAGATATCGTGGCTACGAATTGTAAAGGCATCAATCTGAGGGACGGTCGGGAGACTCCATTGCTCAATGAGTTCCTCGGTCTCGATCAGTGTGTATGCGAAAAGCTTGTCGCTAGAAAAGTTCAGTATCAGAAAATTGCAATAGTCGACAGGCTTGACGTGCTTCAATCTGAATCCCAAATGAGCGCGCAAAGGTAGTGGTTCTTGATCCGCAACGGACTGAATACAATCAGCACCTTGGTCCCAACATCTGTCGGCTTCCATGACCGCAACCGGCGAGCGGGCACTTTGATGCAAAATGCTTTGAGTATGGATGATCGTATAGGATCCATCCGATGAGATCGCCAGCAAACTGCTCCCATCGTCTCCGAGCCAATGGAGGCAGACCACATCGTCAATACACGAACCATTCTTGTAGCATTTCAGCGCCTTGCCTCGCTCCAGAATGCTGACACTGCCTCCATGAGAGGCGGCTAGAATTTCATCTCTAGTAGGGTGAAAAGCGACATTGTTGCAACACTGGCCAATACCAACGCTTTGCCAGGCAACCTGTGGGGGTTCGCTCAGACACCATCCGTAAATTGACCCGTCTATAGTCCCAGTAGCGACCACATTGCAGTTGGTGTTGGAAAAGGAGATCGAGGTCACCGTGCGGCCATTTCCTCTTAGAGATGAAATTGGCTTCGTGGCGCGGACATCGTAAACCCAGACCTGCGCCCCGTCCGCAATTGCCAGCAGCTCCGGTCGTGACGTCGAGAATGCTGCACTTGCCCCCGAGAATGACCTTATCGGATGAAATAATACGAATTTAGGACTTTGATGGCGACGAGGGATTTCCTGGACATGGATACCATGTGAATCTTGGATTGCTGCAAAATTGGCGTTGACTGCTATCGCCTTGGATGCGTCCGACTCGTTGCACCGAAATGTTTCGACAACATCGTCCTCCATGCGCGATCTGGGTCGGACGTCCCATTAGGCGTGCCGCACACTTCAAGTCCGGAACTGGGTCATTAGGATGGACGATCGTGCGTCACCTTGCGGTTCAGGTCAGTGAAAGTCGTACGGAGATCCATCTGACGCGTTGGCACGTGATCATTGCCAGCAGCTGAAATCTAAGTAACTACTGTCCGCCCTTTTTTTATTCACAAAGCTCCCGCGGTCATTACGTTCATTAAATTTATTTCTAAAAAAATCCATAATCGCTCGAAGGATCGTACCAAAATGGAGAACCTGGAGAACTCGCTGCGCTCCATCCTGCAACCTATCACGCATAACCTGCCACCACAGCTTCGCGACGCTGCAACCCAACTCCTAGGAACGAAATGCTACAAGTCGCTGGTCTACAACATCAATATCACCGATGTTGACTGCCTAAAGCTCGCGATTTCAAAGGCGCTCGGTATCGCTATTATCGGCGCATCATCGATCGTCAAAATTCCCCAATTGTTGAAGCTTTTGAACTCTCAATCGGCCGAGGGGATCAGCTTCCTCTCTTACCTTCTTGAGACTGTCAGCTATCTCGTTACCTTGGTCTACAACGTGCGGAATTTGTTCCCCTTCAGCACTTATGGCGAAATCGTACTCATTGCGATTCAAAATGTCGCAATCAGCGTCCTAGTCCTGCACTACTCTGGAAAAGGCGCAGGAGCTGCTGTTTTTGTTGCTGGATTGGCAGCGGCAGGATACGCGCTGTATAATGAGGATATTACATCTCTGGACAATCTGCAGTACCTCCAGGCAGGTGCCGGACTTCTGGGCGTTGCTAGCAAGTTGCCACAGATCATTACCATCTTCCGCGAGGGAACAACTGGACAACTTTCCTCTTTCGCTGTACGTGATCTATTCTATAGGTTTGGGTAGACTGGCTTGCTAACTGTTAAGTATAGGTCTTCAACTATCTTGCCGGTTCCCTCGCCCGGGTCTTCACTACCCTTCAGGAGGTTCCTGATCGACTCATTCTCTATGGCTTCATCGCTGGGTTCTCGCTCAATGCCGTCCTTGCCGCACAGATGGTTTGGTACTGGAACTGCTCGAAGCCGGGGAGCACCCGTGTTACTCCTTCAAAATCAAGCAGCAAGAAGGCCGCTTCCGAGCCTGTCCGCATTGGTAACTCTACTGGATCGCAAAAGCACAAGTCCGCAACCTCTACGCGGCGCAGGGGTTGACGACTGGATCTTCCAGACGACCTTTCCTTTGCGATTTCGATCTTAACATGGCTTTGTCCCGATCGCTAATTTCATCTTTGCCCATTTGCCTCCAATTCTTCCCATGCCTGTGACATTTCAACTTCCGTTGGCATGTTCACAATAACCAAGTATAGCACATCCTCTCTCACCACCCTCTTCACGAATCCAGCATCGTCGTGCGTACTATCTGGGATGTTTCGATCTTGGTAATCGTGGCTCGGAAAGTTGTCATACTCCTGTCGATGCTCGTGGCCTCCAGCCCTCGGCACACCTGGGCGGTCGTTGTGTCCAGGCCGTGGCTGGTTGGTCGGACGGTGACTGGCAATTCCAGCGGCTTCTGCGACCGTGTTTGCTGCAACTCCCAATATACCTGCGACGAGGCCTCCTGCGAGCAAAGTCCTTTCTCGGCCGTATCTATTCTGAGGTGCACTTCGAGTGCCAGTCTGATACACAGAGGTGCTTGTGGGACCACTGCTACCCTGCCGAGGGGCTCCTACTCTTCGCTCGTCGGATCTTGCTTGGAGTTCCTCAAAATATCCTTCGCCGTACTTTCGCTCGCGTTTACGTTCGTACTTGAGACCGCGGCCGCGATCTAGACGACGAGCGTCACGTTCCAGGTGTCGTTCCATCCGGCGATCACGGGCACTCTGTCTTGGATTGTATGCTCCATTTGTAGCCCATGACACGAGGCTTGGAACCTCCGCACGTGGGGATTGCCCTGGGCCGACGTTTCGTCGTCGATGACGCTCTCTTGGCGGCTGTCTCCCATCAGCGTCTGTCTCAAAATATGTCAGCTGAAAGCACTTACGACATCGATTTGTAGCCTGCGGTCGAGATACTGGGAAACAACATTCGTAACGCCCAATATACTGTTTCCCACGACGCCGGGCACTCCTGCTGCAGTATGTAGCAGATGATCCACACCTGGAAATACCAAGGGAGCGGATTGCGGATTCTGAGCAAGACCTCGACCCGGCCTGTCTTCAAGTTGAACATGTTGCATGTGCTCGTTCACGTCGTATTGCCTCTTCGCATCCTCTGGTCGATTGTACAGAGGCATGCTCTCCGTGGTCCTGGAGAAGTTGGCGTGATCGGAGCGGATAAGTGTCGACAATGAACCTTGACGATCGTTTGCCCTTCCTAGCAATTCATTATCCGGTTTGTAACCTACAATCATTGCATAAAGATGCAGAGGCTGGAAGAGTGTTTCGTTCATACGGTCAAGGTAGTTGTTCACCCTGTACCCCGTCGGTATTTCGGGACCCATGCCTGCCGCTCTGGAAACATCGATCGTTACAGCCATGGAAATTGTAGGAGGAGCCATGGCCGCGGCACTGGCAGCCAATTGTACCGAAGGGAATACAGGGGACTCCTGCGCAGTCTTGTGAAAATTGTGTAGAAACTTCAAGAATGCGTCCTGGTCAATGCCACACGGCCGCAGTACCGGAGGATAGGCACGAACGAATCCCTGGGATTTGCTCTGTGGGCGCCGCTGAGGAATAATGACTGGACATGGCAGAGGTTTCTGGGTTGTTGAGATCTGCTTTTCCCTCGTCGCTCTCTGCGGAGGTAGCATCGTCATTACATCTCGAACCAGATCGTCGACAGTCTCATTGGCCCGCATCGTTTCTGACTCCTCGTAACTTGGTAAACCGGCGTTGTTGCTGATTTCATCTGCGGCCTCGTCCAGTTGCCAGTCCTCTTCGTCGTCCTCAAATTCGTCGGTGTAGGTGGAGCCCAGCTCCGACCCGCTATCATCCTCATCCTCCGGTGGACTCTGGACTTGAGCTTTCCCATTTGGTTTCTCCTGTGGATACCCACGGTTTTGTTGTGGGTTTTCGACAGCGTCTCCGTACGATGGAGGGAGATCACTGCTCTCACCGCGAGCTGAGGCCGGCGGCAGTTGTTGTGAAGTTGAGTTCCACGATGCGTAGGAGCCGTCTGTTGATGCATCTAGCTCGGCGTAGCCAGTCGGCAGCCCCGCCGATGACCCCATTTGGGAGGGTCTCCGGACCATTATGCCCCTCAAATGCTCCAAATATACTGTCGCTATTGATGTAGAGAGAATTGGCGTACTCTTGGCGATGCGACAGACCTGATTTATTAAAAGCAGTCCGCGACTTTGTGTAAAGTCGTTAGACTTTTTACAGCGGGAGACCGGTGTGCATGAAATAAAGGCAAAGTCTACATTCATATACGCGTCAACACACAGCTACCCACTAATAATAAGCTCCGAGGGGATGGTATCTCTCCGACCGAGGTGTTTCACTCCGTCATGGTAGCGGAGGTGAGGGTATGTGGAGCGCGAATTTGCAGAGCACAGCCACAAGCTGCTTCCAGTCTACCTCGTCAGGGCATCAGCTTGCTTCAGGCAACAGAATAATTCATCAATCTACTGGAACGTCTCTGATAACGCGTGACACGCGCGTGTCGAAAATGTCATCGACTAGCATCGTACTGCCGCAAGACCATATCCGAGCCTTGGACAACTTGCGCTCGCGATTGGCCCAGCTCTCTACGTCCATCACGTTGCTCAAACAGCAGCTTGAGCATCATGAGACTTTACCATCCTGGTATACATTGTCATGGCTCTAGATCCAGATGTGAGTATACTGACAAGGTAGGTGCATAGGCCATCTCTTCAACAGAATGCGACCTCTGTAGAATACAACCTCAGGAAGGTTGGCGAAACCATGACTGCGCACCAGCAAATGTTCACGATGGCACACGCGTATCCTCTGCCGACTTTCCCCGGCAATACGCAAGAGCATCTCCTTCAGATGCTGTTGAGGAAAAAGCTCGAGCCACGAGCAGAAGACTGGATCGATGATGCAGTCCGCCAAAGCAAGTCGACTGAGGCACGCTCCCCTAGTACTGTGCTCGGCCCGGACGACATGAAAGATCTATGGAACTGGGCTGGTCCGCTAGCCAGTGGCATCGCGAAGGAGCTGGACGAAGCCGACGTTTTCAGAGCGAATTTCACACTTGCCGAGCGTGCCAGCGGCGTAGAGAAGATTGTCACCGGGATTCGAAGGAATCTTGACACCGAAGACGATGACGAGGAGGATGAGGACGAGGATGAGTTTGGAGACGTCATGGAGATCGATGAAGGTGGGGCGCGCAAGGGCAAACGAGCAGCACAACTACCAGAACCGCAAGCATTGCCACCGCCAATTCCCTTGGTCAATCTTCTGGCATTTGCAAGCTGTGGAGACATTGGCCAAGTTGGACGATGACATCTACGTGAGCCAAACTGATTTTGATACTCATGTGATGAGTTCAACCTCCATCAACAAGATCCTCATGTTGGACAAGCATCGATCACATCAATCTAGTGTTAAGCAACTCTTTTCGCCAAGAGTTACTGACCGCAAGACGGTCGACAGAATCCTCTTGGTACGAATATGTCTCCGCTAGGCGGCAAGAATGCGATCGAGTTTTGCGCAAGGACCCAAGCATTTTGGGTGAAATCCCATGTGCTTCATCTGTGAGGCACCAAACACGCCCGTTGTTGGACGACTGACAGCGGGCCGGTGGGTTGGAAGGCTCCCCATGGCAAGACACTTGCTGCACTTTTGCTCATCCAGATCGTGCGCTTTCATCTCACCACACGTGCAAGTCGGCCCATTTTCGATGTGATGCGATCACGGAGTTGGGCACAAGGGAATTGTATCAGTCACATGCATGCTGATTTGGAATTATGATCTGATGAAAGTCCACTCTTGTTCTTCTACATTACTGATCTGCGAATCAACATAGCATTGCGAGTGAGCACTCTCGAATATCATCACAAGCAAAAGACCGCAAGTCCACGTGTGAAAACAGAGCGATTGTGATCGCAAGCTTGACTTTCGCTAGCATTGCTGCCAAGTAAGGCACACAGGGTGGACACAGCACACGACCAATTCACTCGCAGGATCGAACATGGGTCTTTCGAGACCGAAATCCACGTTTGAGGGGTTTGAGGCTGATGAAGCATGTCCTCACATCTTCACACTCCCTCTTGAAATAAGGCAGATGATTTACGAATATATCTTTCCGGGTGACATATACCCTTATCCATCGGCAAGGTGCCGACGCTTGACTGGCCTTGGCTCGGCAGCTTTGGCTCGACTCAATCCCGACATTGCGGCATTGCTGGTGAACAAACAATACTACGTCGAAGCGTCAGATGTCATGTTCCGGCGCTCACGATTCTGCATCGATTTTATCGGGCTGTTGGCCCGACTTATGAAAAGTAAAAGCTTGCCACGAATCTCCAGAATGCTCTTGATCTTGGAGAACGACCACTACAAAAAGCTCTTCGATCCTGAGCCTACACTTACGAGTGCATCGTACGCCCGCTCATCGGCTGCAATGATGTTCGGCCAAATGGGGCTCCGTAAGTTGGAGTTATGCATCGTTTATCCTGCGCCTTCCAGAGCTGAAAGCACCAACTACTGCCAGAAAACCGCTGTCGATTTCGTACTTCGGGCTGCGCTTCCATACGTTGCGTGGCATCCAGTGGAAGTCTACGGGTACATTCAATTAGAACAGAAAAGGTCATTTGAGGTCAGGTGTGCGGCGATGCGCAGACGGTGTGTCCCATTAATCGTTCCAGTTGATGGACTCCCGCTGACCGGCATGGCTCCCAGATACCTCGACTGGCTTGACTTGAAGCCGTTAGGCTGCGAGTCAGGTCTTCCGTCGGAATTCATTGAATGGGAAGAGGACGACGGAGGCGTCTCGCTCGTTGAGCGTGCCAGCACATCGGACTATGAGAACGAAGTGGAGGTCAGCCCCGAAGAGGGTTGCCAGTGCGAAGAAAAAGGTTCCAATTTTGCCTGGAAAGTGGTTGGGGCCGACAACTAAAGATCCACAATTGGGTAGAATACTTATGTTTTGATCTAACTGCTGTTGGGAAAACAAGCACTCAGTGCATCCGGGAAGATTAGCTTGGTCTCGAGGTACGACGTCTGGGTCAAAGCGACAAGATCAGGTATATGCAAATAAACATTCGAGCCTCACCACCTACATCGTTCTGTCCAGCTTGCCGTGCCACATTGTAGATTTAAATAAATGGGCTATACGTATATAGGCCGGGTTGCATGAGGGTTTGTCAAGGTTCCATTCATGCGTATATTCTGTCATAAAATTTTCATTTCGCCATTCAAAGCTCGCTCTTACCAACGCCGGCGATGGAGACCAGCTCCGTCTCGAAGATGAGGACAGAATTGGCCGGAATAGGTCCCATTGCCCGCGAGCCGTAGGCCATCTCTGGCTGGATTGTCAACTTCCTCTTGTCGCCCACGCACATGTCCTTCAGGCCCTGGTCCCATCCCTTGATGACCTGACCCTTGCCCAGGTGGAAGCTCAGCGGCTGTGAATGCAATGGTCAGATACAATGCTCTGTTCGCCACTTCGACCCTTCTGCTCCGACGTACCTGCCCCCGGTTGTAGCTGGCGTCGAACTCCGTCCCGTCCTCGAGAGTACCGCGGTAGTGCATGTCGATTTTGTCGCCTGTGGAGGTGTAAGCATATACCATGCGATCCAGCGACTTCTGGTATCCTTGTGGTAGCTTACCATCCTTAGTCTTGCGGCTGCACTCTGACGAGGCGAGGACCTTAATGTCGAGGGGTTTGTCGAGCGCCGCGGCGCCCGCGATGAGCAAGGTCACGGCGGCTGAGATGGTAGACAAGCGCATGATGCTTGGGATTTATACAGAGAATCAACTGCGATATGGTAGGAATGGCAGTTTGGTGTGATTATTTCGAAATAGCCGTGCCAACAAATAAGGCTTTGTAGGGTACCTAGCTCCAGCTGCCTCTTGTGAACAAATTGCCCTTGCAGACCCTTGGTCCCTGGCCCGGGCCCGGGCCCTGCCACGCCGGCATGCAGCCAGTGGGGCCATTCGTGCGATTTTAACTATTATAAGTAGACATTGTGCTCCGGTGTTATGGCCAAATCTGCATACAATTATTCGTGAAAACTCGAATGTTCCAACATCAGGTACTTCAGTATGATTATTTACATCTTCAATTTGTGGTCCGCATATTTTCCTCGTCACTATCTTCGAGGTAGATCTTTGTCCCGACCATCGTCATGTTGTGGTAGCCGGTGGGGTTGCGGGGTGTGACCAATCGGCGCTACCCGCCACCAGAAAGCCGCCGGTACACCTGTCGTTCCATCAACTAGCGGCCGGAATTTCCATGTTCATTCTCTTCAACACTTCTTCGATATCCATGGAAATATCATTTAGTTGTGCACCATGAATTATTTTATTGGACCTGCTCTTTGATCATCAGATCGCTGTCAGCGAGTCATACTCGGGAACATATATCAGTAACTTTGCCTGTATACTAGACGTACATGAATATACAACGCAATTTCTTGCTCCCGCCCTGACCTAACGCTTTGTGCATCCAATTGACCGTATAGGATTTCATCGAGAGTATCGTGTTTCAAGAATACTTAACAGATAACTGACAGTACGAGCCCAGCGTTGCTAACACTTCAGCAAATTCTGCACGCCAACCGATTCGAATAGGTGCTTTATTCTCGTTTACCTCATATTAACTACTCTCCCGCAAAGCTCATATCAGCACGAAAAGTGCCTACAGAAACCCTGTCTTGTTCTGAGAACACAAACAGCATGACAGACAGTCCATCCCGCCTCATGGCTGATGGTTTCAGGGTCCGGATCGAAGAGCCTGGCCAACGATCAGTCATTGTCTCTACTCGATCGTGCTTCAGCATTCAGGAACAATGCCAAATATTAAGGTCTTTTGATGTGTTCGCTCCTGAAGTCGTGCTACCATTGAGGTCCATCGGGAGTGCTTCGTTGTTGAACTGGATGCGTCCCCGGGGAAGCATGGCTCCGACGCTTCATCGTTCTATCACAACACAGTCGGGTACAGCAACAAGTTTGAACACGAAAGTATGCCCACAAGCAAGCATCTCCTCCCTGAAGCGGCAATTTGAGGTCGCGAACGATCGTAGTGGCGCACAAGCGAACGCCATCAAGAAGGCACGCATTACTCCCGAAGTTCCTGCTTGTCAAGACGGGCGTGAAGGATCCGTTCAGTTTCCGAAACCGGCTGCGAAGCCGCTACAGACCAGCTCACACAGGCCACCGAGCTCTGGTTTCATTGGCTGTGGGACTGCAGCGATGATATTGGCGCTTCCGGCAATTGACAGATCAACGATTAGACAACTGCGTGCCAATACTTCGTGGAACGGGCTAGAAATTCATCATTTGCGCAGTGTACGACGTCCTCACCCCAAACGCATCAAATTCCACGTCTCAAGAACTACGAAGGGTCGCAAAATGTTCATGACCGGCCCTTATCTGGCCGACGCATTGGAGCGGCTTATTCAATCCAGCGATCATAGGTGGCGCCGCCTGTCCCTCTCGGCGGACGGGTTCCGAGACATCTTGGCTGGGTCACTGAATGTCGATTTTGCCAAAGATTTGGATCTCGTGGATGAGAAGCAAGGTGACCCTAAAGAATTACTGCTCAGCGTCTTGTCTCGTATCGAAGCCGAAACAAACTACGTGCGGACAAAAGTACCCGAGGCTCTGTCCTGGTCAGACTTACCCGACAGACCACTAAACAATTCGCCAAACCCCCTCTCGGACTCTGGCTACAGTTCAAGAAGTCCTGATGCTGGTGAAGAAATGCAAAGTACACACGGCACCGACCCAAATTGGGCCTTGGTATCTCCGGAGATAGTAGCTGAACGGAATGGGCCCCTGGCGAAGCGCCTACAAATATTGCGTCAGAATACGGCCACTTGTTCCGATTGTGGAAGCGTTCGCCAACAAAACGAATCCTATGCCGACTACATGCTTTCGGTCTTGCCTTTTCAAGATAGAGGAACCTGCAGGCTTCGCGAAATGTTAGCACGAGAGATATCTAGCCTGGCGCGCAATTTCAGATGCGAGTCTTGTGACGAAATTGGCAGCACGATTATCGACAAACACTTCGTGAGACTACCGAGCTATATCATCGTCAGCATTAATCGGATATCTCTCACCGCGAGAAGCAAGGATCACAATATTACAACCAATGTTGACATCGGTGTGGACCTGGACCTTGAACTAATGGGCAATAGATACCAGGTCGTGTCATTCGTGAAACATATCCACGACGAGTCACACGATCAGGACCGTTACGTCGCATGCCGCAAGGAAGACGATCAGTGGTTGCTTTACGATGACGAGGATGGTGCCTTGCGCGAGGCCCCCGAGCCGTATGTCCACGAAGATGGTGTGGGAGGACGATATACTATGGTCATGCTCGCGAAGATCGACTAATAACAAAGTTTACCAATTGCAACCAACTATCTTCGCATATAAAGACAACTCCAGCGTTCCAGATTCCCTGATTACTTTGTAATACCATTCATTCGCAAAGCGGCCATATCAATGAAACACAAAAACCATGCGCGAACCAAGGCCCGGATTGCCATCTCACCATGAAACTGGGTACTTCCCGCCCTCATCGAACTGGGCTGCGGTAGCTTCACTGACGACTTGACAGGTTGCACGCTCTGCGAGTCCATTGGAGTACTCCGGCAACTCATCCTCAACATCCCTTGGGTCGACAGGCAACTTGTTCTTCGCTTCGCGAACCCAGTATGGTGACTTGATCTTCGTTCCGTCCGGAGATATGGCGTCGATGGAATATACCATTGCAGCCGTGTTGTTCTTCTTGAGCGTCGGAAGCTCATCCGACCCCCAGACACCGTCGAGTCTTACATTGTTCGGGTTGGGATCCATTACCGTGGCGAAGACCTTGCATGTAGAAGCCATGGTAGCCGACATGACCCTAAAGTACTTCAAACGGTCGCCCGGCTTTTGCATGATGCATCGTCTAGGATTGGTTTTCACTGAGCTATAGTCGAACCAAGATGGGTCCCATAGCGACTTTGGCGCCAAATTAGCCTTGCTTGATCATTCTATAACAATTGTGGGCCTTACGTAGATCGTGGTCAACTGGTGTGATGTCGCGTATGCACGTGCTTTGTGGGCCATTCTCGAAGTATAGAATAGACAGGTTGAAGCCGCGGGTCTCCTGCACATGTTCGCCTCAAAATACTGTTGAGTGTATGTCAGTTTTATCGAAAACTCCTGCAATCAGACTGTCCACGGACCGCCATAGTATATTTGTCGAGAGGATCACATGGCACCGTTGCAGCTCTGCTGTCCAGTGAGGTGATATCTGCTGGAGCCGCGATGGCTGATCCTGTAAAAACGGCAACTATGGTCGTCGCGACTGCCAACAACGAAGGAGCCCGCATGGCGTAAGTGGGTTGTTGTCCAAGGTGAGGAGTAAGTGAAGGACAACAGGCTGTGACGAAGCTGTCAGAACTCGATTATCAGGCCGAGCGCATTGAATATAGCGAAGGATATCCATCAAGAATCGAGAACTACCCGCATCTATATAGTATCTTAGGTGCGCTACAAAAAGACTGAGGGTGATTCCGATAGCGCATCCACGTAGCCTTCAGTGCCAATCAAAACAGACATCAAACCCGTGCTGAACCGCGCGATACGACGGCTAGTGGAGTCGGTCTCGATCATCCATTCTGCGCGACCTGATCCTGCAAATCATCTTATCGACAAGCAAGCACGCGCTCCGCGAAACATACAAGCCTCACAGAGCGCTTCATCACTGCGCGGTCCGAGCAATAGCTCAGAACTTTATCAACCCCTTAGATACTTTTCATGGCGGCGTCGAGAATCCGATGTTCGCTTGTTTCGGCAAAGTATTCGGGCAGCGAGACGAGATCATGTCAGGCACCAAGTGTCCCCCAACTGCTTAGGCCTGCGGCGTCAACTGAATGCCGACGATAGATGTTCTCTGTAACTACTGGCCAAGCGAGTACTGGATCTGCGGGAACACGTAGTCGGCGCGTACTGCAGGCGCCTTCTCTTGTATGATTCATGACTGTATCATGAGCGCCACTCTGTGGGCTCTTGTGACACGGTAAACGGATCTTCGCGTAATCGTCTCGCACCCAGTTGAATGCGTGGTCTTGAATCAGACACGTGATCTGCTAAGGATGGAATTAGAAAGTGTTGTTGTTCCCATCTCTGAAGCGAATGTAAACTAAAATTCAACTTCGGCGGACTTTCAGCGTGCCGAAAACACGCGCGTGGAAATGTGTTAGATGGCTGTGACAGTTTGGCGCCGCACTACGACTCAGCACGTCTTATAATAAGCATCAGGCTGTGGTCCTGACTCGAATTAGCCTATCACATAGGACAGTAGAGTGGCACAGGCACAAGTCGGGGCCGACGACTTGGCCGAGCACTGCCACACTGGGCTCTGTCGTGTTTTGCTGCGGCTGTATATATGGTCCTATCATATTCTCAAATGACCCATAAGTAAAAGCATTAGAGAATCATCGCCTCTCCTCAAGCTAATCATGGCGTTGTCCTACGCAGAAGCGTCGTCGAATTTTAAGTCAGGACGAATTTCATGGGATGAATATGCTGACCAACTCTTTGCACGATTTGCTGGCGACGGACACCCGGACGATGAACACGATAGGCCATGGGATCTACTGGAAAGCGATCGGTTCGCATACGCGCTCTACTGCTGGAGTGAACGAAGAACTGGTCACAAAGGTAAGTCATCCGTAGGCGTCTAGCCGAGTAGGTAGTCGACTAATGCATTCGCACAGACACGGGAGCGTTGAGAAGCATTTTCGACGCTTATCACGAAAACAAGGGCGTGGAAGCGCTGAACACCTTGCTCGGAACTCTAGGCGAGGACGAAGATCGCGAGTCAGCGAAAAAAATACTCGCCCAATTAGCTTTGGAAGACCGTCGGGTGGACGTGCTGAAGTGGGTCATCGATCTAGGCGGATTCCCGTTCGAAGGATATTTTCTGGATGAAGCCGATAAGGTTGACGAGACTCGGGATCCGGACGCCTTTAAAGTTCTTGAAGAGTCACAGTTTCGGACAATCCACCCGAGAGAAGCCTGGCCGTCTCCAGGACTTGTCGCCGACAATGATGATGATGGGGACTTTGTACTAAATCCAGCCCAGTTAGATTCCGGTGGATCTCATCCGGTTCCATGGTAAAGTCGTTCATCACGAGAAACGCCTTGGTATGACTGCTATTCTATGTTTCGTTACGGCGTTCCAGCCTATGTGTTGTACGTCAAGCGCCGAGTCTCTGTGAAATAACTTCATACCACTGCGTGGCTGAGCGCGGCGACATTTAATTGTTTACTCAGGATTGCGCTCGGCCCAAAATAGCCATCGGAAAGGGCAAGCACGATGTCAAGGTGCGAGGCATGTATCGAAGAAAGGACAATAATGAGCGTGTGGCCTTGCTTCGGAGGACGAGGTCCGATTCACTACTTCATTAACTTGTCGACCGCCCATCCAACGTTAAGCCCACGCAGATCGCCGTAATGCTGGCCCACTCCAAGAAAGACGACCGGAATTCCTGTCGCGCAGAATTGTCAGTCACAGGTTGCTTCAATGATAGTGGAGAGAGCCTGGGAGCTTACCTGTCGCGTGGACCATGCTTACCAACGTACCAACCATGTCGCCGACTGTGTCGCATTTCGAAACGATGAAACCATCCATGCCCACACCTCCATTCCTCATCTGACCCTTGCTGTCGACGAACTCCTTTGCAAAGTTGCGAGCCTGAGCGACTGAATCTGAACCGACCAAAGCCTCACCAACCATGAAGATCTTGTCGGGGTTCGCGAGTTGCCCAAATTTCGTGAGAGAGCTCATGAGGCGAGTATCGTTGTGCCGGCGGCCGGCAGTATCGATGAGAACAACATCGAAAAGCATCTCGCCCTTGCCCTGATTCGTGGCAAACGCAACAGCGTCACGGGCGACCGTTGCAGCGTCCTTGCCGTAGCCTTTTTCGAAAAGCTCCACATGACCGACATTGTCTCGTCGGGAAAGCTCAGTGAGGTTGCGCACGTGGACGCGAAGTTGTTCAACAGCGCCGCTACGAAAAGTATCCGCTGCAACGACCAGCACACGGAAGTTGTTCTGTAACAGGAAATAGGCGATCTTGCTCAGGTTCGTACTTTTACCGACGCCATTCACGCCGACAATGCTGATGACGTACGGGCGAGCATTTGGACCTTCGATTGTGTTCGTCACGTTGCGCAAAAGATCCAAGCTGCTCGTTGGCGTGAGAATTCTTGTGAGCGCCTTCGCCATGCTCTCACGGATTGTGCGATCGATTGAGGTGAAAGATGCAGTCTTCTGGTCGAGAAGGTCGGCCTCCACGCTCTGGCAGAGCCGCTCCGCAGCTTCCCGGGCAACGTTCTTCTCCAGGAGGTGATTCTGCATTTGTTGAAGAGGTTGTTGGAGATCTTGCTTCGACAACTTCTTGCCACCAACAACATTTCGGAATAAACCAGAAAGTTTGCTAGTCGCTGAGCCAAGCAGACCGGCATCGCTATTGGCAGTCTCCTTCTCTTGTGGCTTGTTCTTCGTCGAAGCCAAGATGGCATCCACCTCGTCTTCGAGATCTTTGAGCACGAACTGTCCTTTCTTCGTTCGACTTCCCATGTTATCTGCCTTCACGTCGCTGATATCCGCATCCTGTTCTGCTCCCTGACTGTCAGCTGGAGGTGCGCTGTAGTCAAGCACCGCGCCGTCGTCGCCCTCGACGAGCATTCCATGTTCGTCCCATCGCCGCTTTTGTTTCACACTGTTCTTTCCTCCTTTTGCAGATCGGACCGGCCCCTCATCTCCCGAAGAAACAGGTGCTGATGAGGTGAGAGAGGCATTTCCTGCTTTGCGCGCTCTTCGAGAGGTCCTTCCCGGCCCAGCTTTGGCAGCAAGCAGATGTGAATGCGCCGATGCGTGCAAAGGCGTCGACGGCCGCGAGGTATCTGGGGTCGCGATCGGAGTAGCATCCGTGCTCGTCGTGTCGTCGATCAGAGCCTCCTTGCGCTGTGCATTGCCGGGCTTTCTGAGGCCGGGTCCCGGCGGAGGCGGTGGCTCGTCGCCGGCTGGGTCGTCCGTTGCGGAAGCCGAGCTGGAAGGAGGCGTGAGCTCAACGTGACTCTCAGAGTCGTAGGCGCTCTGTGGTCGCCCAGTGCTGCCAGTATCAAGTCGCCTTAGCAAGGTATCGTAGAGTGGATCGAACTGACGGCAGTCTAGTTTTGTGACATTCCGTTGCTTCAGCTCCGTCGCGAATCGCTTTGTGAAGAGCTCTTTGACAGCACTCAAGAGATCATCCACCCAGGATAAGTGAAGCAAGGATTGGTATACTGCCTAAGCTACCTTTAGCATGGCTGTCGCCGAGTCGCATGAATACTTGCGACAGCATACCTACCACAAATACCAGGCCTAGGTCTTTCGCTGCAGTCCACCGAAGAGTGTACTTTTCTTTCTTGTATGGCGCATTTTCGCTGCCTGCGTGCTTTTGCCGCTCTTCTATGAAGACATCGTTGATCAAGCTATCGATCACGTTCGGCGAAAGTGGGTCCGCAGCTGAATGCCTCCGCCAGAGGACGATGCCGGACGTGGTGAGGATCTCAAAGGCGTCGAGCATTGCATCGGCCTGTCAAATTAGTGGACAAACGCCGAAAAGTAATATTTGATGTAAGCGCATGCGATCAGTGGGTCACAAACCGCGGTGCGCCGACATGCTCATGGTGGGCAATCTTCGTCCTTACCTTACTGTACTAACGACCTCCGGCCGGCGGTGGGGGACATTGCGTCGTTCCCGGGCACCAGCGACGCACGCAGAACCCTGGCTCTCCCATCAATAATTGCGGCCACCTGGCTGGCACACACCGCATGCGTCAACTGCCCAAAGAAAGCTGTCTGCACGTGTGACCATCCGCGACAGCTTCCTTGGTGAAAGGGTTTCCTCGAAGTTATTCACGCCCGCAACCTCCAGAATCTGCGTTTGAATCTCTTTCACCGTCGCTCTCTTTCTCTTTTGTTGCCCTTGCGACCGCTATCGATATGCAGCGCCCGACCTACTCCATTCCGCCGGCGAACTCGCCTCCACTTCATCACCCGGTTCCTCAACATGTGTCTACGGTACCACAATTAAGATCACCGCCGCCGCCCTCGTCGCAGAATTCTCAACATGGCGGTTATGGTTATGGAGGACAACAGGGAGGCCCGGCGCAGGGGCAAGGGAACAGCTACATGCATCCCGCATTCGGAGGATTCATGAATGATCCGACTGCGCAAATGGGTGTACAACTAGGCAAGAGCGCTGTCGAGGCTGGCCAGCAATATATGGAGCAGAATGTCAGTATATGAGCCGACGGACTGATCCCTGTGGATGCAGCGAAGTCTCCCATTGGCAGGAAGCACCTACTAACACATTAGATCCAGTTCAATCGCTACGTGAACGTCTCCGCCTTGAAGCACTACTTCAACGTCTCCAACTCCTATGTCGTCAGCAAGCTCTTCATCGTCCTTTTCCCTTGGCGCCACCGACCCTGGAGCCGGCAGCAAATGCGCAGCAGCAACGGCGGCGGCGCCATCGAGTACCTGCCGCCGCGCGAGGACGTCAACTCGCCGGACATGTACATCCCCGTGATGGCGTTCGTGACGTACATCCTGCTGTCGACGCTAATCGCTGGCCTGAACGGCAAGTTCGAGCCGCAGCTGCTCGGCATCACCTTCACCAACGCCAGCTTCATCATCCTGCTCGAGCTCATCGTGCTGTGGGGCGGCCGGTACTTCCTGAATATCAGTAGCGAGAGCCAAATCTACGATTTGGTGGCCTACAGCGGATACAAGTTCGTCGGCGTCATTGTCACCATTGCTCTTGCGGCCATCTTCAATGGCGGCAAGGGTACCGGCGGCTGGCTCGGCTGGACCGTGTTTGGCTACACTTTCTTTGCCAACGCTTTCTTCCTCGTGAGTGCCAACCACGCTCTATTGCTTCTTTCCCGACAGACACTGACAGATGCAATGCTCGCAGCTTCGATCCCTCAAATACGTCCTCCTCCCCTCGGACAATGCCCCCGGCAACCCCACCGTACAGATCATCGCCCGTTCACAGCGCTCGCGGCGAACGCAATTCCTGTTCGCCTACAGCTACGTTGTGCAGTTCGGATTCATGTGGTGGCTCAGCTCTCTCGACTTGAGCCCGGTCAAGAAGGGCGGCAAGTAAATGACATGATCGACATTGGGAAGGCGTGACGAAAACATCGTGCGTTCAAGCGGAGAGGGGACCAAAGGAGATACCACAACAAAGTCGATAGACAACAAACAAAATGAGAAAAATTCATCATGTGCAAGTACGTGGCGTCACAACGTGAATATAGTTGAGGAAAATTGGCATTTATTGGATCAGCCTTTTGTTTCATTATTGATCATTACACGTATTAGCATGTTTTGGGGCAAGGTTTCATATCTCGTCAAAAGCTTGAACTCAGCCTGTCGAAGAACGATGCGAATGGAGCGGGATCGCCAGTTCGCATCTAGCACACCGACCGATGCACGCCCTCGTGCATCGGGCGACGGGCCTTGTGGCGCTGGTGGTGCGGAAGACCGGCACTACCGTGCTGCTTCTCGGCGGACTGGTGGGGCTGCCAGGCCGCGAGGTCGACGGTGTCGCTCTCCATGACAGTCTCGGTGACGGCGCAGATGTCCGTGATCAGGCGGTCGAGCAGGTCGAGCGACATGGACTCGCGCACGACGACACGGAGGATCTCCGTCTTCTCCTCGTTCGGCGGGAGAGGGTAGTCTGATTGGGCGCACGGTCAGAGTTGTGTCTCTTGCGTAGCAGACGTGGGAGGGAAGGAGGGCACGATACGTACTGGGAATGATGTACTGCTTGGCGCGGAGCAGGTTGCTAATGCTGACCTGCTTGACGTGCGGGTACTTCTGCTTGAACTCGTCGGTCAGGGTGAAGGCGACCACGGGCAGACCGGCGTTGTAGTCCGCAGAGGTCTCGCCTTCCTTGGTCGGCGCGATCTCGCCCTTCTTGTAGGCGTGCTGGCCCTTGGGACGGTGGATGTCGCTTTTGCAATTTGTCAGTGTCCAAACAAAGTCCCACATCGTACCTCTGGCAATCCTACCTGACGCATCGGTACCAGCCGGTAGCTTCGAGCGATTTGGAAAGGAGACGGGCGTTGTGGAGGGCATTCTCCATGATGGATTGGTAGCCGGCGAAACCAAGATGAATGAGGTTGTAGTACTGGGCAATAATCTGCGCGCCAGGGCGCGAGAAGTTGAGGGTGAAGGACTCCTCCGTACCACCCAGGTAGTGAAGCTCGAAGATCAGGTGCTTCGGCAGGTACGACTCGTCTCGCCAGATGATCCAGCCAACGCCGGCGTACACTGGTCTTGTTAGCGCTTCATTGAATTCGAATTCGTCTTTGAGGTTTACCTACCGAGACCGAACTTGTGACCACTGACGTTGATCGACTTGACACGGGGCAGCTCGAAGTTCCAGCGCTTGCCTTCGCCAACCTTGGCGTGGGTGAAGGGCGCAATGAAGGCTCCCGAAGCACCATCGACGTGAATCGGAATGTCGATGCCGGTCTTCTTCTCGTACTCATCTAGAATGTCGGAGATCTCCTCAACCGGCTCGTAGTGGCCGGTGTAGGTGCTGCCCAGGATGACGAACACGCCGATGGTATTCTCATCGATGTTCTGACGGACAAGCTCCGGGTCGAGGCGGTAGTTCGACTTCTCGCTCACGGGTAGAATGCGCGCCTCGACCTCGAAGTAGCGGGCGAACTTCTCCAGCGCGACCTGCGCGTTAGCGCCCATCAGGATGTTCGGCTTGCTGGTGTCCTTGCCCTCGGCCTGGCGCTTCTCTTGCCAGCGGCGCTTCATGGCCAGACCACCGAGGTGGATAGCCTCCGAGGAGCCGGTCGTGGCCGACCCGACCGCCTTCTCGCCCTTCTGCACGCCCCAGAGGTGCGCGAGGATGCTAATGCAGCGGGTGTGCATCTGCATCATGGCCGGGTATTCATCCGCGTCGGACATGTTCTTGCTCAGGTTCTCGATCATGAGCTGCTCGGCCTCGCGCTCCATGTAGGTGCCGACGAAGGAGGCCAGGTTCAGGTTCGGTCGACCATCGAGGTCGAGCTCATCCTTGAGCATCTGGTGGACGGCATCCGCGGGAGCGCCCTCGTGGGGGATCTTGAACTTCGAAAGTTCGGTTTGAGCATTGTAGCGACTGCTGTAAGGCGTCTGGTGGGCGACGGAGCTTTTGATGTGTGCGCGGTGCTTGCCGTGGGGGTGGTCGTTCAGAGTCGCGAGGAGCTCATCAGGGTCAACGTGCCGGGACAAAGCCATTTTGAAAGAATCTCAAGGTCGAAATGGAAAATCGATGCACTGGTGGAGGTGGAGAAGAGCTTTGAGGGATGAAGACGGAGAACGGGAGATGGGACGGTGGATAAAGAAGTACATCGAGGTCTCATATTACCTTCGATCGAGCCTGCAGTCACGATCAATGCCTCTACAAACATAGCATTGACGTCAATGTTGACACAGACCGTGAAGTTTCCGAGCCCAATCCGCGGAAGAACAGGTAACGAGCGGGCGCGATTTCCCAGCTGGACCCATGCCTAGGGCATCCAGCATCCAATTGGTCTTCGCAAAGTGACATGTGTTCCTGCACGGTGTCGCCCTGGGTTGCCGGGAGATCCGGTCGAAGCGCAAGAGGCGTTCGCGAAGCGTGGACCGACACGCGTCCAACACCTCCGAAGAGTTTGCGTAACGTGCCGCACGGCGGGGGGGCCCAGAACGCTTCGAAAGCAGCCTTGGTAGCCAGCACGCGTGCGGGTTTGAGATGGGCTCAGGGCGGGCAAGGCGGGAATGGGAAGGAAAATCGCGCTGAGCGGGAGCAGGATTTATGTGGAATGACGTACGTCCGGATAGCTGCGAGTCGCTCGTAGGTAGTTCGTGCTCCGAAAGACGTCCACAAGGAAGGGAATCAAAAAGGTAAAGATGGGAAAACATTCCGGGCGTGTCAGAGCCGGATATCAAGATCCTTAAGAGTTCTCTGCGCAAGCTCTCCCACTATCCGGAAGAAAGATATCGACCTTATCGCCTCCGCAAGGCTTGAGCAGTGCCAAGGCCGCAAGACGATGCTTGATGCGCGGCATGGGACAGAGACAGCCCTGAGTTTCCCGAGCCCTCCGCGAGAGTCATAATGCAAGCAGGATTCTAGACCGCCCGAATGCCCTGACAGCTTCTTGGGCGACCGAATAGAAACCTTAGGCACCTGCATACACAGTTGTGCAGTCTCGTCAGCTTTGCGCTTGAATGATGGAGAGATCTCGATCACGCGTGGAGGGGAAGTGATGAGATCATCCCGGCAGCTCACGACACTCAGTCCGCCCGGAATTGATGACACAAGTTTTATGCAGGACTGTGGAGACGGCCGATTCGAGCGCGACACTGCGCGTCTTGCCATCTCTCGAGACTTGAAGCACGATAACAACGTTTGACCTTCGACTGATAGTATACCTTAGGTGCAGACGCCGCGGCAAGATGTTTGCACGACAAGTAATCAGATTGTTGATGTGCATTTTGATTCAGAATTATGCCGCCAAGACAAGCTTCGTCAGAGGCTGAGGTGAATTGCGTGTGCATTCAGATAGCTAGAGCTGTCACCTCCACGGAATGACAAGCAAGCTACCTTGCATTGCGTTGACATCTGGGTACCTGGCACCCTATGTGTTTAATGTTAGATCCGTAGGCAACCGCATTATCATTTCTTGCCATTTCTTGACGCTACTCTCCCTGTTGTCTTCCTCCACACACCGTCGAAGATAGGCGGCAGACTTGGATTGATTTGCCACGATGAAGTTCTCACACGTTGTGCCGTTTGCGGCACTTGGCATGGCGATTGTCTTTCCGCCAGAGCAAGTGCTTAGCGAGCTCACCATTGAAGACCACCACGCGCCTCAATGGGCCGAAAAGGCGAATGTCATCAAAGACGAGGTTATCTCGCGTGTCGAGGACACCATTGAGGACTCATCCGAGAAGCTAAGGGGCGCGTGGCAGCGCCTCGCGGAAAGCTCCCGGCACGTCTATGATGAAGCCGTGGAATACGCTGAAGAGCGGTTCGGGGACGTCGAGGACCGCGTCGAAGAGTACACCCGCGAGTTCTCGGAATGGCTTGAGAGCGAAGGTAGCTTGGAAGCCTTTGCCGAACACCCCCACCACGTATGTTCTCCGATGTGGTCCAACAAGTAATCGTTCTGGCTGACCGTTGATCTAGCCGCCTCCGCCGCCGCACCACCCTCCAGGCCATGGTCCGCCCGAGCACGGCCCGCCCGGCCACGGTCCACCGGATCACCACCGCCCTCATCACCCGGAGCACCCGCACAAGCCGAACTTGACCGTCTACCAGCTGATCGCCGGCAGCAAGTACACCACCAAGCTGGCCGGGCTCATCAATGAGTATCCCGACCTCGTTGCGACTCTGAACAGCACCAAAGCCAACGTCACTCTCTTCGCTCCTACCGACAAGGCCTTTGAGAAGATCCCTGAGCACGCCCCCAAGCCGAGCAAGGAGCAGATTTTGCACATTCTGCAGTACCACACTATCTCCGGGTTCTACCCGGCCGGCCGTGTTCTCGCCACGCACACTGCTCCGACCCTCCTTATCGGCAAGCATCTCGGCGGCGATGGACAGCTCCAGCGCGTCGCGTTCAAGCTTACTCTCCGCGGTTTGACAGTCAACTCCTACAGCCGTATTATCGCCGCCAACATCTTCGGCACAAACGGTGTCATCCACGGCGTTGACTCTATCATCGTCCCTCCGCCGCGCGCTCTCACGATCCTCGACTTCTTGCCAAGCTACTTCAGCACTCTCGAGCTCGGCTTGAGCAAGACGGGTCTCTACGAGACATTGAACAAGTCCTCCACGCCCGGCACCTTCTTCGCGCCGAACAACTTTGCGTTCCAAAAGCTTGGCCCTAAGGCCAACGCCTTCCTGTTCTCCCGCTGGGGCGAGAAGTACCTGAAGGCGCTGCTCGAGTACCACATCGTGCCGAACCACATCCTCTACTCCGACGCCTACTACGAGTCCAAGGCCGAGGCCGCCTCGTCCGATATCGATGCCGAGGACTTCCCGCGCGGCCACTTCCACGCCGAGCTGCCGACGCTGCTCGAGGACCGCTCGCTGTCCATCGACATCGCCCGCTTCGGCGGCTGGATCACCGTCAAGATCAACGGCTACGCGACTGTAGCCGTCCAGGACATCGTCACCGACGACGGCGTCATCCAGATCGTGCGCAACGTCCTGATCCCGCCGAAGAAGCTTGGCGGCGCCGAGCAGGAAGACGAGGAGGCTGAGTGGGATGGCGGGGAGATCACCGTCGAGGACCTCAAGGAGCGCCTCGAGCCCTATGTGACCGAGTCCAAGAAGGTCGATCTGTGAGGTCATAGCGTGATCGTACGACACACGATGTCATCAGATCGTCGCTTGTCGTCACTCGTCGCTCCGCAACGTCACCTCGTACCATGTCAAACGAACCAACGACCGCGATCGCGGTGGTTGAATTTGTTTCTTTTTCTCTCTCCGGTCATGTCCCAACGGATTAGAATGTACGATTTGTAACTGTTGTGAAAGCAAACAATCAATCTCACCGCCACGTATCGTAGCAGTGTCTACAAGTTTCTTAGTTTGCCATCTGCCTAGCTTGCTGCCGTGGCAGGGAGTAGATAGACGCCCAAGGGATCGGAGGTCCCTCCCGCCGGTGATCGGAGCACACATTACGTAGTGATCGAGGGGTTTAAGAGCTGCTAGACAACGATCCTCGTATGGTGAGTAGATATCGACAACAAATCTATGGCTCTAGTAGCGTTCCCTCTTCGCTTAACCCTGCTGCTGTGCCGATGTGACTTCCACGTTTGGAATGATTCCGATGGAGAAGAAGGTTCGCTTGTGATGGTCGCACGATGGGCGCTCGCAGGAACTGCAGGATCATCGAAGGCAGGAGCAGGCAAAACGAGGGTCTTCACTTGGCGTGACCAGGTCAATCTTCCCTTGTCCTTCCCGGTTGAAAGCTACCCTTGACCGCCGTGACAGCCAGGATTGCAAGGCAGGTCACGCATGTCAGGGTTCGACGGTGCTTCCAGGCCGGTGTCAACTGCCTCGTGTCCCCGAGTCATGACGGCTCGGTCGGCGGCACTTCGCCGGTCGGTTTTGCTTGGCCAAAAGACTATCACGACTGTTTTGCCGAAGATGGTGGGGAATTAGATGGACGCGTGGGTGGGTAGGGTCGCGCTCCAGGCCCAATGCAGTAAACACAGAGGTTGCCGAAAATACAGAAGATCTTCCGTTGGATTCCGCGAACGAGCATCGTCTTCAGCGGACATATAGCGTGTGAACAGGGACCCCGAGATGTCGCACATGGAGGGAGGAGTGAGCCACGCGTGGAATTTTCCGTTGGTGTACCCTGGTCAGATTCAAAGGCATTATTGGCAAACACATTCGCCGGCCCGTGGAGGCCGAGGTATGATGGTCGACAGCGATAGGGATATTTCAGCCAAATTGGTCTTCACCGACATCGTAGCTACGAGCTTGGTGCCAGCTGCGAGCCTCGTGTCGGAAGGTAGGAAGCACGATTTGAGCTCCATGCAGGGTCCACCTCGCCCACGCTGCGGTTAGGTAGGCACGGGTAGGCTTTGTAGCGAGATGGCTGCGGCCGATTGGCTCGGTCGTGGTTGGGCTAAGGCGAATGCGGCGGCAGGGGTCTCGCTTTCCTGGGGGGGAGGAATTTATCGATCGGCGTGGTGAACCCTCCCGACGTCCATATCGACAGCAATGCCGTCATGGCCCAGCGATGATGTGGGCTCCTGGGGAGCCCGTCCACCGAATCTCGCGCGAGGGGAATGCGCGCGCGTCGGTCCCCATTGATTGCCCATCAAGAAATGCTGTGCTGTCCACGCCGCTCTCCATTTCAATGGCAACGAGATAGTGGTGGTCATAGACCGCCGTGAACTGGACAGTGTGGTGGTCATGATGAGATCGAAAGAACACGAACGCCCTTCGTAGCGGGCCCCTCGATTGGTGCTCGATTGGTCGTCTAGCGGGACCATCGAGGTCTATATCGGCGAGTCATTCTCGTTACGCGAGTCAACTCCACTAGTGATGTATTGTCGGATCATCTCGCGGTGCTGGTCTGGTGAAGAAAAGCTTGCTCCGACCAGACGATGCCGATCGACGACGAGCGCGTGCTGAAGATACCGGCGACAGAACAGTCACTGGCCGTCTTGGTCAAGGCGAGTGTAGCCATTCCACAGATATCCAGGCTAACGCAAGGTAATAATGCGCCGTGACAGGCGGGTGGTCAGCCCCCCGAGCTCATCTCTTCGTGCCTCCCGTTGCCACTATTTTGTCGCCGCCGATCGTTGCTCTGCAGATCGAAGATTTACCGTATGAACCACCGATGAACGCAGTCGGCCGCCTCCCGCGCGAGTCGAAACTGGCACCGGCGCGCGACACGCCTTACCAGCTCGGCACAGCGATGCAGCTCAGCCGGACGCGGGCATGCATCCGTCACGATTCAACTTCAGACACCACACACCTTCGTTCGTCTTGGCTCAGCTCGTGCCATTTGCGTTGTGCAATCGCTCTTTGCGCCAACAGCATTGTCCCCGCTACCACTACTGCCGCCAGGCCGTCGTCAATTGGCGGAAACCGCACAGGATTTCCCAGGCTCGACTCAATGGCCCGCGTGCTCTAGACAACCACGAGGAGACGGTGCTGTACTACGACGACCACGCAGCCTCGCACCTGCTGTCAGGCTCCGGCGCGCTCGCTACTGGATATGTATCGCACCACCTGAAGCGCGACCGGCATGGGGCCGCCGGGGAAGTTTCCGAGATGAGTCGAGCGCCAACAGTGAATTGACCTTCGAGTTCGTCGCGCGGTTATGCTGTGAGGTGCTGTCAAGGGAAGCCATCAGTAGGCCCCTCCAGCGCGCTGGCTGACCTCACTCACCCCCGGCGCTCTCGCTCGGTGGGTCCCGCTCCCCCATCCTTTCCCAAAGAAACCCCCATATGGTCATCGATCTTGCCTCGTGTCGCGGCCGTTCGCACGTAGCGGTGTTGTCATCGAAATTTCTCCGATGCGGCGGGTGACCAGACGACCGATCGAGCGAGGGGACGCACCGCGACATGGCTCACTTTTGCCGGGCCATGTACATGCGGCGCTATACATCACAGGTAGGCAGTGTCCTATCTTTGGAAGCTTCTCCATCGTCGGCCGAGTTTTCACTTTCTCGACCTCTCCATCTCATCGCGGTAAGCAAATCGAGGCGCACTCAGATCTTATTGTCTTCCCGCAGCTTCGCCGAGTATCCGATACCACGGCCACAACTGCAACAACGCTCCGATCCACCTACACGCCTTGCCCACGCGCCGCCGACACCTCACCACCAAGTACACGATCGGTGGTGCACGGTAAATTAACCTCAGCATCCTCCCAACCCCCTCCACATTGACACCGCAGCACACGGGCGGCCACCATCGTCGATCCTCACAAGGGCCCACAGCCGCATCGTCCAAGCCTTTCCCGGGCGGAGCCGAATGGAACCTGAGCACTCACGATGTCCTCCAGCATGCAGCGAGTCCTGGTCTACCTCCTCCGTCGAGACCTGCGTCTGGCCGACAATCCGGTTCTCCATGAAATCGATCGGCTAAACAAGCAGTCGCAGAAGCCATTCACGCACGTGCTGCCAGTGTTTGTCTTTCCGGCCGAGCAGATCGAGGTCTCGGGCTTCCTGACGGATGGCGCCAAATCGCCGTACCCGGAGGCGCGCAGTGCCACGGGTCGTTTCTGGAGATGCGGCAAGTTGCGCGCCAAATTCCTCGCCGAGAGCGTCTGGGACCTCAAGAAGGATTTGGACGATGCGGGCAGTGGACTGATCGTGCGCGTGGGCAGCGTGCAGGACGCCGTGCGGACGCTTCTGGAGGGCTATCGCTCTCACTCCGGTGCCGAAATCGCTGAGGTCTGGATGACCACAGACGAGAGTTGGGAGGAGAAAGAGGAGGAGAAGGCTGTTCAGAAGCTTCTGGACGAGGAGAAGAAGCCATTCAAGCTTTTTGTGGACGAGAAGTATTTCATTGACGAGTAGGTCCCGCGCGGTCTTTCCTTCGTGATTCTTCTGATTTTTTGCCGCTGCGGCAACATAATGCGCTTGAATTGCGCCAGCGGTGCGACTGACAGTGTGTCCTTGCGCCCTCTAGCCGCGACCTGCCTGTGAAGAATCCACAGGAGATCTCCGATGTCTTCACCAACTTCCGCAAAACCGTGGAACCACTGCGTGATGCTCCCAGAGCCGAGTTGCCAAAGCCGGACAGTCTGCCTCCCTTGCCGGAATTCATTCCCGAGCAGGCCGCGCCTTTCAAAATTCCGGGTTCCTTGTCTGAAGTTATCCAGGCCCTGCACAAGCCCATTGATGCCGGCGAGACTATCCCGAACCCTCCACGGAAGCAGGGCGACCACAAGGTCTACGAATTCGTTGGCGGCTCCAAAGCCGGGCATGAACGCATTCGACACCTTATTCAGATCGGAGCCATGACCAATTACAAGGAAACGCGCAATGGATTGCTCGGCTTTGATTTCAGCACGAAGCTTTCGGCATGGCTTGCTACAGGCAGCGTCACAGCACGCCAAATCCACTGGAAGCTGGTCGACTTCGAGGATGGCCGGACGGACCTCGGTAAAGAAGCTGCGGGATACGGACAAGGAGAAAATCGTGGCACCTACGGAATTCGCTTCGAACTGCTCTGGAGAGACTGTGAGTGGCGGCAACGGCCAGCCGTCCCATTCCTCGCTAAGTGTGTTCCATAGATATGCGTCTCTGCACGCGCAAATTCGGCCCTCGCTTGTTCTACGTCGATGGCTATCGTCAGCAGCCCTCAGGAAAGAACTTTATCAGTAGCCCATATACCAACTCCACTCCGAAGAAGAACCGCCAGGGTTCCAACGACTTCGATACCAAAGCTGCGGTGGAGCGCTTTTTGAATGGGACTACTGGCACGGGACTCATCGATGCCTCGCAACGGGAGGTTTATGTCACTGGATGGACATCCAATCGCGCTCGTCAGAATGTTGCCTCTTACTTGGCCAAGCACCTGGGGATCGACTGGCGCGTCGGTGCAGAATGGTACGAAATGAATCTGGTCGATTACGATGCGTCTTCCAACTGGGGCAATTGGCAGTACAACGCTGGTGTTGGAAATGATCCGCGCGGCGAGGCTCGTGTCTTCAATCCGGTCAAGCAGGCGGTCGACTATGACAAGGGCGGCGAGTACGTTCGGACATGGGTGCCGGAATTGCGCGATGTTGGTCGCGCCGGCCGCGGAGGTGAGACTAACACCAATCTTGAATCATTGATGGGCGTGTTCCAGGCCTGGCGCCTGTCGCCGGAGGAGAAAAAGCGCCTGAACCTTGAGGGCGTTGAGTGGGTCGAGAAGCCACTCGTTCGAATCGAATTCCACGTGAACCGCCGCGGCGGCGGCGGTGGCCGTGGTGGCCGCCGTGGAGACGGAGGTGGCGGGCACTTCCGTGGCGGTCGCGGCGGCGGCCGTGGACGTGGACGTGGCCGCGGCGGCGATGGCCGGTCCCATCGCGGCGGCGGTAAGAACCAGGACGAACGGATGTACGGCTGATGTAACGACGAGACGATCACGACAAATATCCTTTTTGTATTCATATGGGAGCGAGGCGTTTCGTCACCTTATTAGAGGTGGGGGGAGGGAAGTTTCCAAATATCCACCTTATTAGAGTGTGGGCAAGCATGGCGTTTTGAGAGGAAGATGCACACATCACCCTACTTATCAGAGGAAGCGATGCATACCCGGGGGAGTTGTTTTGGCCGACCTTATCAGAGGTTTGGGAAAGTCAGAGAAGGCGTTTGGCACCTTATAAGAGGTGGGTTGCATGGCAGCATTCGTTTCACCTTATCAGAGGTGGCGAGCATGGCGTTCTTGGACCACCTTATTAGAGGTTGGTGGACAGCTAGGCATGGCGTTTGTTTCACACCTTATCAGAGGTGTTTTCTACTGGATGGTAGGAGCTTTATATGTACGATTATGCGTATATCAGCGACGTTGCATGCTGACTTGTGCCTTTTTCTTTTCTGTGCTGTTGCTGTGATGAGCCCGGTGGCTGCTTTGCACTCTCGATCGGTCACAAGGTGGTTGATCACTTGACAGCCAGTTTGTTGCCGAATTTTGCTTCCCTATGCTACAGCCCGTCAACAAGAACCCCAAACGATCCTAATCAAACACAAATATCAATGCAAAAAGGGTATTCGATGCCGCGAGGCAATCCTGCTCTGAAGCTCCATTTCAACGCCGTGTGTCTCAACTCCTGCTGCACACATGGGGCTACCACAATGTCACAGCCTTTCGTGATAACACGAAGTCTTTTGCTCTGCTCTGTCCCTGTCATGTCCTGTGTTCCATATCTTCCCACGATCACTGAACATTGGCTTTTGTTGGTTTTTTCCCCCAGAACTCAACCCAATCGTCGTTCCAGCTGTTCTACTCGCGCCCGAAAGCCTTTGACGATGTCGCGTAAGCGCTGAATCTTCTCGAACTCGACCTCGAGCTCGTCGGTCTGCCGCATGATGGCCCGCATGCGCGCGATCTCGTGGTCGGCCATCTGGATGGCGTTGCCGGTGCGGTCTGTCTGCGCCTGCGTCGCTATCTCGGTGGCTTCGTAGAGCTATAACTCCACACCAAGCGTATGTCAGCAATGCCTCCTTGGTGTTGTTTCGTAGGCGCAAGATTCCTCACTCCCAGTCTGCTCTCCCCAACCAAACAGAGAATCTCATCTCTCCAGATGAACGTACCGCTTCAAGGCGCTGCTGGATCGCCTGCATGATCCGGTCAAAGTGCCGCGACAGCAGCTGCAAGCTGTTCGGATCGAGCAGCAGGCGGCCCTGCGAGCTGGCGGCCGAGCCGGCCGGGCTACGCACCTGCGCATGCGCGAGCTGCTGGTGCTGATGGAGTGTCGCGAGGTCCTGTGGGTCCAGGCCGAGCCGGTCGCCGGCGATTGAGGCGGCGGTGGATGACGGCATGGGAGCCTGGCCATCACAGCGCTCTCCGGATCATCGTCGAGGGAGCGGCCTGGCGGGCAAGCGGGCACGCACAACACGCACGCACGCTCACACACACGTCGCAAGGGGGCGTCGTGGATGGCGGGCAAGGCGGAGATAAAATGTCAGGGAAAATGCGAACCCGCGCGAGAAGGTGGTGAGGCGTGAGCGCGCTGTGGTCTAGTCTCCGGGCAACTCCGCGCTCTTTGCTGTGAGAGATTCGCGCAAACGCGTGATTCTTTTGGCAGTGATAGATTCACATCAACACAGCGGCAGGGTTGTGTATACAGATTGGCCGAGTTATTAGGCGGCGACGCGAGAGGGAGCGATCGCCTCCCAGGTACAAACGACCCGTCGGAAGTGATCTTATTATGCGATAGCCGAGGCGTCCAAGCTCCGAATGGGTGTGGCGGCAGCGGCGGTGCTGGAGATTAGACGTTGGCATTTTCTCATGTAACCGACTCCCTACGGTGTGGGACGTACAAGATTCGTATGGGTGTGCTGGGCCACGGCCAAAGGAGAGCCGGGCAGGTTCGCAGCGCTCGTAACCGTCGGTTCGTGCAGGTGGGTGTGGCGGTCGCTGCGTGTGCATGGCCAGAGACCCTTCCCGGTCGGCAGTCCAAACGAATCGCAGACTACCTGACAGCCGCGCGCGCCTCGCTCTGGCGGCTAAACAGCATTAAACTTAACGGGTCGACGGCACGGCTCAGTCGATCCACATTGCAGGAACGCACCGTCGACACCGCCCCGAGCCGTCCGTTTTGTTCTGCTTGCGCACTGCTGCTAGCATCTCGGCCGCTTCCCTCGTGTGCGGACGATCGGTTACCTAGGCATGAACAGTGTCGAATTACTCTCGTAAGAGCAGTGGGAGCTTCCAGCTCAATTCGACAATCATCTCCACAGGGAGCCTCCACAACGATGTTTGCCAACTCGGTTATCATACACAATTGTTCCTCTGGTCAAGAACCAAGCGCGAGCTCCCATCTCGCAAGTCGTCCGATGTTCTGTCCAGCATTTCTGACTATGCAGAGCCCTTCACGCGTGCCTTCTCGTTCAGTGCCGCCATTGACCTTAGACCACAAAATATTGCCAATGCCTGTCCCTCGCCCCTCGCTGAGATTGAAATTGCCAGTGGTGACAAAGCCTATGAGATCTTCCTCCGATGGACACAACGGATACGAGCTTTGTCCGGCTTGTGGCGCTTCCAGCAAGGATTGAGCAAGTAGCCGCTGAACCACATGGGCAGGCATGTTCCAATCAATTCTCGGGAGCGCCTGCCGCTGACGACCTTTTTGGTGGAGTGCTACTTCAGTGGGGTGCTGAGCCAACCATTGCTTGCGGTGGACGTCTGACTTCGGCAGGCGATAGACACGCGCACATGTCTCTGGCACGCCACGGCTCAACAACACAATGCGGACCGCTGCCAGTGTGTGAGTGTGGTCAGCAGGCTTTATGCCTGCTGTGGTGAGTTGGTGGAATCGTGGTGGCGGTGGCACTCGAACAACCTGGGTGTTCTCGATCACATCACTTTCAGCTCGGCCGTCTTGACTTTCGACGGGCTCAGCCGGAGGCGATCCGCGAATGAGTCTTTCCCAGTCGCAAGACCAACCAGAGCCGATCTCGCCCTTCCTCCCTTTTCCGAGATCCACAGACTCCCAATGGGTCCTTTTACTTTTGGGTCTCCTCCGCCAGGCGTCTTGTCGTTTAGCTCGTTCTGATATTTCCCATGCCATTCCGGCTTGAGTGCCAGGAAAATCCGCTGGAAACCATGGATTTCCAGCCTCAAAGGATAGTTGTCTCATCTGCTCTAGACCACCGAAGCGCGGTTGACCGCCGGTGGACAGGGGATAGTACATAATGCTATACCAGACTGGCTGTACACACCTCCACGGCAGCAATAAAGTCCACGTCTGGCGAGTACTGTGACGACTTGAGGCGCAATAAAGAAGCACTGGGATCTTTGGATCGCTCTCTGAAGAGCTGGGATACTCGCCTGGCGCAGCAAGGGCCTTGCGGCGGTTGATGGCCTTCTGGCTGCTGAGCGCAGACGAAGCAGCAAGACGAGCCTGGCGATCGAACAACTCACACCGGCGTGGCTCATTATCAATAGGCCATTCAGCCAGGATTCGCAAGAGCTGGAAGGACTGTGCCTCTGTTTTTGGTAACTCGATTGTGCGTGGCGGATGATGGAGTCGAGGATCCTGCACTTCAAATCCTAACAGGGCGCCAACTGGAAGCATTGCTGGATTGGTCAAGCCCGTCAGAGATGCCCACGTCTTCTCGACGACTGCATCCTTCCTCGATGCTAAAGGCCACAGTGCACCAAGCAACGCTTCAGTTGAGCCCGGCCCGGTGATCTCGATGCTCCCAATCTCGAACCGCAAGTCCTCCGCCTTGACTTGCGGTTTTGCAATCTTGGACAGTCGAAGAATCTCTTCCCAGAGTTGTAAGAAGGCGGAAGGGTGAACTCTGATCATGACATCTTGTGGCTGAGTCGCTGGTTCTCCATTGGATTGCTTTTCAGCTGCACCAGACCATATGACGACGACGGGAGCTATCGGTCGATGGGGGCTTTCACGTTCAAATGCGACCCCGTCCCATACACGTGTCCCGAGGTACCATTTTCGGGACTTCACTCCCTCAGGGCCGATGTTCAGCGCAGACTGAGTAATGCCTAGTGCTCTCAAAACACCGTCAAGACTCCTTCGTTGACCGTATATACCAATTGTCGCGTAGTAGCTGCAGTCCCAGGCTACAGCACCTCTGTCGGTGGCGGCACGATGGGTCGGTCGATAAGACTTGACTGTTGGGCTCAACGGAACAGCAAATCTCCAGAGAGGTTGACTTGGCGGCGTTAAGTGAGCTCGTTTGGCGTGAAACATGTGCGTCGGCAACCAAGACTTGTGTTTCTGACGTTTTCGAAACTTCGCTTTGGTTAGAGGTGGATCAGCAAGGGTCGGCTGTTTGATCCGTGATTTGCGCGTGCGTATGCTGTCCGGGTTCTTGCCGTTCTCCGGTTTTCGTGACTGCAGGGGGGAAATAGCGGGAGACTTGTCATCATTAGATCTTCTTCGAGCACCGAGCGCCCGAAGCCGCTTCACAGTCTCCAGCCGGAGGCGCATGTGTCGAGATGGTTTTCGTCTCCTCGCCGTTACTGTAGGCGTATTGTCTTCGATCATCTTAGTCACTATAAGCATCAACCCGCTCGCTTCGAGATGAGTGAATCAGAGCATGTGGCTTACCTCTCGCTTAGCCCTCACTCGAAGCCTCTTCGGAACTCGTTTGACATTGTGGCTCGCCGTCCGCCTACGCAGTTCTTTTGGAACTTGTTGAAAGGCGCGCTTGGTCATGGCTTTTTTGCTTCTAGACATACCGTCTTCCATCGCTCTAATCTCGAACTCACGGGATTTGACAAACTTATCGACATCAAGTTCGCCATTTCTGAAAGCCTTGGAAGAAGTCTGGGTGCACAGGTTCCGAGCTTCACGTTGTTTGGCTCGATGATCCGTCTTCGTACGTTTGTTTGCGTTTGCCTGATGATTAGTATTGCCAGGACCTTTGCGTTTCCTAGGATTGTTCGAAGACTCGTCTGGCCGTGCATTGTTACTCGATGAAGCCATAATGCACTTGACTCAGATCTCCGGCCAATCGCTGTAAAATCGATATTGTAATTCTCTCCTACTCAGATTTCCAAATTGAGAAGACGAGGCACGTGTTCACGTGACAGTTGTGCAATTCCCGCAATTACATGTCAATCGTATCTGATGGATGCGACATTTCATTTCTGATTAAGTCTATGGCCGCAGTGGTTAATACGCAAATGAAAATCGGAGAAAGATGGATGAAATCGGACAGCTATTTCGCAATGTTCGCCGTGCCTGACCAAAATCTTTCCGCCTGAACCCTTGAATCGAAGGGACTACGCTAGCTTGACGACGCGATCGCAACGCGTACACCAAAGTGCGGCATGTCTGCCAGTTTTCGTCGAGAGTGATCAAGGTCCATACAGACTCGGACATCATGGCTGGCTCGATCACGCCTGCCAGGCGCACGAGAGATGAGTCTGAGACACTCGATGGCTCTAGTCGCAGCAGTAGTCAGGACAGTGACGATGAATCGGCGCGCAGCAAGCGGGCGAGACTGGACGACACACTCGAGGAGGGGCACGACAATACAGCCGCTGATAATAACGAGGTGGGTACATCGACACTGCGCCGAAGACCTTCAACCGTGAACGAGAGTGCGCTGACCTGATTGCAGTCTCCATTGCTTCCCGACCACTTTCGACGATCACCGAAAGGCAAAGGTCGTGCAAGGCACGCCAAGCCGAATCGATCGCAGACACACCAGCCAGGCTCCATTGTTCGCGTCGCGCTCAGCAACTTCGTGACGTATACCAAAGCAGAATTCCAATGCGGCCCCAATCTCAACATGGTCATCGGTCCGAACGGGACCGGCAAGAGCACCTTGGTCTGTGCAATATGTCTGGGACTCGGTGGTGCAACCTCGCTTCTCGGCCGCGCGAAGGACGTGAATGAGTTTGTCAAACATGGTGCGAAGCGTGCGGAGGTTGAGATTGAGCTGGCCGCCGACCCGTCTCGGCATCGCGGTAACCCTGTCGTCACCATGCGAATCAACAAGGAGGAAAGCAAATGCAGCTTTTACATTGATCGCAGGAGCTCCACCAGGAAAGCAGTGCTAGAACTCGCTCGCAGCTTCTCTATCCAGATTGACAATTTGTGCCAATTCTTGCCCCAGGACCGTGTGGTAGAATTCGCTGCTCTATCACCCGTTGATCTGCTTACGCAAACACAGCGTGCGGCAGCACCTCAACACATGGCTGTTTGGCACGAGGAACTGAAGAGCAAGGGCAAAGAGAGCAAGCAGAAGGCAGCTGATTTGCAAAGCGCCGAGGAGCAATTGAAGACGATGGAAGACAGGCAAAGGTCACAAGAGGCTGAAGTTGGCCGGCTGAGAGAGCGTTCTGCCCTACAGGAACGGGCGGATACACTCGAGAAACTGCGACCGTTTCCGATATACCAACAATTAACGGTAAAACATAAGGAAGCAAAACGGCGCAAGAAAGATGCACAAAAGGAGTTGCAGACTCTCGAACGCAGCATCGCACCGTCGCTCGAGGAGGCGGATGCGAAGGAACGTTATCTGGAAGCAATCGCGGCTGCTGTGCCCCAGCGCAAGCGAGTCATTGAGCGTTCCCAAAAGACCGCCGAAGCAAAATTGAAGGAGTACCACGATGCACAGACAAAGATTGATGAATGCGAAGGCAAAATACGAGTGGAGAGGGACAGCAGCAAGAAAGCGAAGCAAATGATCATCGATCGCCAGAAGGACATTCGACAGATTGAGCAGAGTTTGCTTCAACCTCCAGCCCCATTTGATCCGGCCGAATACAACGAGCAGTGTAGGCTGAAGAGGGATAGGATTCGGGCGATCCAAAACGAGCAGCGATCGCTTCGGGAAGACTCAAAGAACCTGCACACACAATTCGAACAACGGAAAAAGATAATTGCACAAGCCGAGGGAGAAATGCAGAACCTTCACTCTCAAGCCGGTCGTCAATTGAGCAAGCTCGAAAACGCCTCTCGGGACACTGCCAAAGCTTGGAGGTGGATTCAGGAAAATCGCTCCAAATTTACCGGCGAGGTGTACGGTCCACCCATGATCGAATGCTCTGTGCCCAACTCGCACCACACCGATATTGTTGAAGCGATTGTGGGAAGGGGCGAGTTACTGGCGCTAACTGTGACGACACGAGAGGACTTTGACATGTTGACAACCCAAGTCTTCACTACTATGGGGCTTAATGACGTCGGCATTCGATCCATTCTTCAACCGTTGTCTAGTTTTCAACCGCCGGTATCTAATGAGCAGCTGCAGTCATTGAAACTACAGGGCTGGGTACGAGACATGATCGAGGGTCCAGATGGGGTTCTTGCTATGTTATGCGATCAGAAATTCATCGAGCGAACAGCATTCAGCGACCTCGAGATGACGAACGATGAGTACGAAGCACTGAAGCGAAGTCCCATCAATTCCTGGGCTGCAAATGGACAGTTGAACCACATGATTCGTCGGCGCGAGTATGGTGATCAGGGCGTGAGTCATCGAACACAGTTCATCAAGAAGGCACGCCTTCTTACAGATGCGCCAGTCGACATCCAAGTCGAGCAAAACATCAAACGACGCATCGGAGAGGCCAAGTCCGAGATCGAAGAAATCAAGCAGCAGAACAATGAGGTCAAACAGAAGCTTAACGCTCTGGAATCCGAAGAAAAGCAGGTCCAGACGGAATCTGACGCCATCAATGACGAGAAACGGGCGAAGCAGGCTCAGCAAACTCAGTTCGATGGACTTGAGACCAAACTCAGCAATGCGAAAGAGAGACTCAAGGCTGCGCAAGACCAGGTTCGAGGTTCCCGAGATCGTCAATTTGAAATTGTCGGAGAAGGCGACAAGTATTGCATGGACAAGTGCCAACACGCCATTGATTACGCCAATCTTCTTGACAGTATCCGCAAATTGCAACAAGACCTCTTCGTGGTTGAGTTAAAGAAGATCGAGGCCCAATCGGATTTAGAGCAGCTACGTGCTCGCCATCAGGAAGAGACGGCATTGCTGGAAGCAAAGGCAGCTGAAGTGCAGGAGCTGGTCAGGATAGAACAGGAGTCTTTGACTCGAGGCAAGGCAGTCGCAGATGAGTGCCGTGCAATCGCTATGACCTTGTCCGAGGAACAAAGCGAAATTCAACAGGAGATCGCGCAATGGGATCCTGACAGGCTCGAGACGGAGATACAATCCATCCAAGCACAATTGGAAATGCTTCAGGGTGGTGGAGGTGCGAACTTCATCAGAGAATACGAACAGCGCGCCGCCAAGATTGAGCAGCGGAAAGTCAGAGTTGCGGAGTTGAAGACCTCCCTGGCGCAACTCTCCGGCCAAATCGATGAAGTGCGACAAAAATGGGAGCCAGAACTAGATGGGTTGATCGGGCAGATCTCCGACGCCTTCGCTGAGAATTTCTCTCGAATGCAGTGCGCTGGCGAGGTGGCAGTATACAAGGACGAAGACTTCGACAAATGGGCAATCCAGATCAAGGTTAAATTCCGGTAAGTCGTGGTCGATCACACACAGTGAGATATTGGCAGCGTCCGACTGACATCCATGGCCAGCGAAAACGAACAACTGAGCATACTTGATTCGCATCGGCAGTCCGGAGGTGAGCGTGCCGTATCGACGATCTTCTATCTCATGGCCATGCAGAGTTTGGCCCGAGCACCTTTCCGGGTTGTCGATGAGATCAACCAGGGCATGGATCCACGCAATGAGAGGCTGGTCCATTCGCGAATGGTTGAGATCGCATGCGCTGAGCATACGAGCCAATACTTCCTGATTACGCCCAAGCTCCTTAACGGTTTGAAATACCATCCGAACATGAAGGTGCACTGCATCGCTTCTGGCGAGTACATGCCTTCAGATCATCGTCAGCTAGATTTCGGGGAATTGGCAAAGAAGGCATTGGCGGTACGGGCGGCCGGATGATGCGCATACATTTCGTCGTGTGCGCATATTCTATGACTAGGCTTGGCTCCATAGAGCACCGCATGAGCATATCAACTTCTAATTAATGTCATTCCCATCGATAAAAGTTGACTCTCATAGTACACCCTCGTGGCGCTGACTCAATGGGCTTCTCCCGTACACTACACTACATTTGGGCATCGTTGCGAGGCAAGCGCACGCTTGGAACCTTCATGCTATATCGGCGTCAGAGCTGTGGGCCATGCGCTGAGAGAGAACTCATCTCAAGAAGGATCATCAGCATTGCAGGGGGCGCAGATCTGATCAAGGGCTTGACAGCAATTGCCCCCGTGCATCCATGCAGGGATCTTCGGGCGTTGACACTGTATTTCGAGAATTGAAGCTATCACGTGTTGGCGCATTATTAGAAAAGTTCATTGGCATGTTCGTAAGTTCGTACGCAATTGCAATTTCGGTCCGACAAGGCCGCCCCAGATATTGGCTGTGCTGATGCGAATCAGCTTGGCGCTTTCGGCAGCTAAAGGACAGTAAACGAGGCACGGAGGTTTGGAGTGCTATGGTGTCAACCTTGCACGCGACGTCTGATCGGAAATGCCATGAGGCAAAGCCGATGGTTGTGCCAGTCCGCGTCAAGGTTGCTTCCCCTTCCCCAAATGTATAACATGAGCTTGTGGCACAGTGTACTCCGTAATTTGCGCGTGCCTGTGCATAGTATCGAGAATTTGTCATTCAAGTCACCACCCCAGAGCTTCATGCGGTGCAATCCTCCGGGGCGCCCGGGCGTGCCTAAAGAGGCGCTCGCACGCAAGTGCCGGCAGCTCTCAAACTCCCAAACTTTTCGCTAAAGCCATCTCCCCGTCATGATCCACCGATGCTCCTGAGCAGGAGTGCTGCCATTCGACACGTGCCGCACCCGAGCTGCCCTTTCAGTCGGTTGTCGGACAGCTGCGCCGCATGGAGGATCTAATTGGATTTGCGCCAGATTGACCAGGCTGCACCTTTGGCAGCCACGCACCTCCCACATGGTTGGCCCCCAGAATTCGCATCGCATCGCATCGTACCGAGGCAGTGAGCCACCGATGGCCACCAGTCAAGCTTTTCGACGAGCATCGTACCTGTTGGATCGTGGACAATCATCTCCGGCTGTATCGCGGAAGATCCTTCGTGCTCATCCATCAATGTACATGACACACCCACACAAGCAGTGTCCTACTCCGGTTGTCATGCGGCATCCCCCAGCGGATACTCTTATGGAATGACTGTGCCTTGTGGTGTCCGCCTCAATGCACAGGACTGTAGGCTGTGAGCATGTCGCGTGGAAGACACGAGTCGGTTTGACTTGTCCCAGATTGGCCACAGAGGCTTTTAGAACAGATTGCCTTTTGGTTATCACAAACGTCGCTCGCGACTTAGCCGCGAATGGCTCCATCCGCGAACAACGGCGACCTCTCAGGGCCAGGTTTAGGGCATCGGGGTCCGCGAGACAAGAAACAAGCTTTGGCTTTAGGCAAGATTAGGTAGTCGTTGTGGATGAACAAGTCATCCTTGACGAATCCTTCGATAGCTTCCCATGTGTACCTTGGCGCGGCGGAGGATTGCAAGCGAGCAGTCGCAGCATCGGAGAGAGGTTCGGACACTGTGGAGACCATGTCTGACCTTGCAAAGCTGACTGAATCCGACGACGAATAACATAAGAACCACCACGATTGCGCATTCGCTGTGCGTGGGCGTGGTGCTGACTGTATCGAAATAGTATAATGTGTGGCGTCAGCAGGCTGTGATTCAATCGCAGTAGTCCGAACAAGAAAGCTACGATGGCGCGCAGTGCATGCATGGGCAGTCCACATCTCGAGTGCGTGAGCGCGCTTGCGCGTCACGGGCGCCGCTGTCAGTTGCTGCTTTTGAACTAGACCGGTACCCCCACAAGTATACGCGAGAGGAGCTGCGTACAGTTGAGTCCACGCGGCGTGGATGTTTCTCTGACCGTTACAATCTCGTTCGGACACTGGCAATCTGACATTGCAACAAGCATGTGTCATGCCCTTCCAACCCCCCAACTCTGTCCGTCAGCCGACCACCGGAGATACCGCTTTTAGACTGATTCCTAATAGCCGACCGATGACCCCCGCATGTTCGGGGGCACCATGTATCGCCGAAAGCACGAGATGCGCGCGGGCCTCGTGCATGCAGATCCATCGCTCACTTCGACCTCCTCATACGGCTAGTCTTTCCAACGGGAACACACTGCTTAGCGCATGAGCGACTCGCGAGTTTCGGCCGGGACAATCGCAAGTGCATGTTCTCAGGGCAAACTGACCCGGTCGGATCTGGTCGTAGGGCTTGCTAGATCTGCTCTGAGAGCCCCAATGGTCCCCTGCAGAGGCAGATCCGGGAACCGGCAGTCTTGACATGTCTCGGCTGAACAGATGAGAGCGCGAAGCTACGAGCATTTGCACCGCCAAACCCATTCTCGTCACCAACTGAGTCAAGTCCGAGGAGCCAGGGTCTTCGATGCAAACCCGCTCCATTATTGGCCGGACTTCCCGATGGCTTTGCTGTGCCGCACACAAGCAGGAGAACTCGTCAGCGCAAATTCAACACCATCCCAATCCGTCCACACTGTGGCACTTGAAGACTGGCCGATCCTGCTGTGCCTCCCAATATTCTTGGGACCGGCTGAATTCGTGTCGGTGGGATGGAGGATAGGCGCACCGTGCTCACTCGGCGAATCAACTCATTGGAGAATAACGTTGGCCTTACGAGCATAAGGGTACAGGACGTCTGCATACTGTGGCGACCCTGTGCGAAAGCTTGGGTGATTTGGACGAATGGCAGAGAGCTGTTCAACCGCGAAGGGCCGCATGAGCGGGTTGCTGCAACACCGGTGGTCAGCGTCCTATAGCGAGTCGTGCGGTGACTGACATGCATGGGTTGGAGGGGTGCTCAAGGGCGATGACCACACCAGCATGGCCTTAGGTGCCGCATGCTCAGCAGCCAATCTGAAGGCGATCGGGAATGTTGGTCATCGAGACAGAAATGCATTTGGACCTCTCGCAGCGCAGAACTGCTTTGCCACTGCAACCAATAAACGGTGCGAAGGTTGGTGAGGATCTTTGCCCCCATCAGGGTTGGTCTACTCGCCCAAACCGGTCAATTCACCTGGCACAGCATTGGCAGTGGGGTCTGATCTATTATTCGACATGTTCAACCCCTTCAAACAGGCGTCAGTGTTCCCAATCTAGGGGCTCGACGACTTTGACCCTCCCAGCACGCTCCTCCGACCTTGGCAGGCTTGGTCATCCGTGATAGGCAGGCACCATTCAAGTAGCAGTGGTTATTGGTGGGCTGGTCGTTCTTTCCAGATGCTACTCGAGTGAGACCCTCCACGCCTTGGTCGGGGCGTCTATATCCGCAACGCTAGTCCGACTCTCTGGGTATTCCAACAACTCTGTCGTCGGGCTCTCCCACACGCACACACACCCAACTCAACCATCGCACCGAGCATACATGCACACACACGCGCGCCCAGACACACACCCACCAGATTTTCGCGCACGTACGCCTACTCGCACTCTCATAAACCCGCACTAGTTTGATCCTGTGCGTTCGGCTCCTGCGCCTTATGTTTAATCCTATCGATGCGTAGCAAGGTCGTTTGCGCCAATTTGTCACCCTCGTACCACACGATCTTTGCTCCACCTGTCTGTCCGGTTTCATCTTCCATCATGGCATGTGCCCCTTCAGAAACTCCCCTCCGTCTATCATTGGTCGTCACCATCTAGCGCGTGAGCGTCACAGTCTTGTTCACGCGACGCCACGATGATCCCCAGCTCAACGCAACCCAATATTAGATCGTCGAGCGCTACCAAGGATAAACGACTCTCTTCCTCCTCCGTCGGACCAGTCGACGCGCGAGCTCCAGGAAAGAAGAACCGTCAGCCATCATCCAAAGTCAGCAAAAGCCTCTCCCGACAAACATCAACACCGATCTCGAAAAGCGCCGCGATGCCTGACTCCGAGGCCGACAAGAAGCGGCATAAGTTGACCTATGCTCGCATCGCCATTGCTTGTGGTAAGTGATGGTTTCCCACCTCTGCCAGCGACGTCGAACGCGCAGCCTAGACCAATCCAAACGATGTCGCAGGGGCACTGACTTGACCAGGGCATTGTCGTCACCGCAAAATCAGATGTATACCAGTCGAGCCCGATCGGAAGATATGCGAGACTTGTGTCAAGTTGAAAAAGGAGTGTGTTTTCCACCCCGTCGATCAACCACTGCCGGCCAGGGGCTCGGGTTCCTCGAAGAGGTCAAAGAAGGCTTCATCAGCGGTTTCGTCGTCGGCGTCATCCTCGCCACAAGCGGCGTTAACAAGCGCGAACGACAGACAAGAGCAACGCTTTAGTACGCTTCAGCCATTACCGTCGGAGCCCTCAGAGGGCTACCGAACGATCGATATGATGCCCACTCAGAGTACGTCGAAGCAGTCGGATCATCTGTTTTGTCAACTAACAACTTCAAAAGATGCTTTGACCGATGCACAGGATGTGTACGGCAGTCCCGCTCTTGCGAATGGAGCTTGGAACGTCCAGCCCGGAGTGGACCAACAGGGCTATGCTGTCCCTTCACCAAATTCGGCGGCGACAGGTCCTCCGCATGGGCTATACGGCGATCCGGAAGCTTCAACGGCATACAGCGCGTACCCTGGCGGCATTCCGGCAGCATTCCCACACGCTGCAGGTCGTGGACTACAGTCATGGCAACAAGCACCGCATATGTATCAGTACCCGAACGTCGCAGCAGCTGGAGGATACCATCCCTCGGCAGCACATACCGCCCACAGTTATCATACAGCCGCTCAGTTCAATGCTGGCGTACTACCGCATCATACACAGTCTGGACCTTACATGGGAGCAGGCATGGAATACCTCTATCATCAAGGCCAACCTGGTTCAACAGCGAGCCCTGTTCCGTCTCAATCTTCGCTCTTGTATCAGCCACAGATGCAATACATGATGGATCCAGAGGCCTCACAGAACGAACGGGATCGGCACCTTTCAGAAGGCTACGTCATGCAGACTTCGGCGCCAGGTTGATGAGCAGGCACGAGCTGGGGTGAACGTTCTATTGAATTCGCATCAAGAGGGCCTCCAAGCATATCACGTTACCCTGCATCGTGATCGGATACTGGCTGCGCCCACATGCCGACGTCGTTGAATACACAGGGAGGACATGCTGGCACTCGGGCATGTGAGACGCTCAGCAGTCATCATCGCTCATTTTGTGGTCTGCATTCGGCACCTCGCGATCGTCTATCGATAGATCTTGCATGTCACGTTTACGCTGGACCCCCATCTGGCCGCTTGCTGATATCATTTCACCAGCTGGTCTTGCAGCAACTATGCAATGTGATCCGCGAAATTTCGAGGTCGCCAGATTGAGATGGCCTAAATTCGTTCATTGCGGCGGCAGCCCTTACAGAACAAGAACAGCCCTTCTTTGCCGGAACGCGTCAGACCGGAAGAAAGGATAGATGCATTGGCGTGCACGACCGTTTTGGCCTCATCATATGAACTCCCGAGCAGCGAGTGCATCGCTAGCTTGAACTATGAACAGTGCTCGTTCAGCTGGATGTTGGGGGAACTGCATACCATAGGTCTGACCTCTTTCTCGCCAGCAGCATGCATGAAAGTAGTGGCAACGGAGGCCAGTGTGCGATGAAGCGACGCCATTCGCGAACGAGGCACAGAGAACTGGCATGTCCGTCGTACGTATGGGGAGGGCAAAGTACTGTGGCTGTACGATGCACAGGAGGGTGCTACTGTGTGCGGCACAGCCTGGCTCAAAATCGAGCACAACTTGGTAAATATTGCAAGTACCCGAAAGCGTTGTCTTGCGCCAGAAACGCTTCGCGCCGGTTATTCGGGCTTGTGTGGAAACAACAATGTTTCACCATACGAAACATTTGAGTTTGTTTTTAGTCTCACATCCTGCGAGTCTACCGGAACGCCCTCCGTTAGTACAGACGGGCATGGATGAACTACCTCAAATTCAGATCGTCATGATTTCCGGATACCCACAGCTCTCCCCCCAGATGAACACGACTCTGTGGCGCAGGAATCTATTATATCGGTGTCGCCATGTTCTACATACTGTCAGGCCACGATCAAAATACGGACTTTGGAGAACGGTATCATTCGGGGCCATGACAAGGCAGCGATGTTAAACCATAAATCAGTCGGACGGGTATACGCAGGTGTATGTGTATGGAACATTGACGGAGTAGAGTAAATGCAGTGCCTCATGGGAAATTGAAGCTGCATCGATCCATGTCGTTCGTGGAATTTTCTGCATGGTTCGTTGGACAGGCGCCGCTGCATCATGGGTGTCTTCAACTTTGACATCCAGCCTTCACTGGCTGAGCGCCCTGGACGAAAGCATTTGACTATCGAATTCGAGGCAACAGCATTGCCTCGCAGAGCGGGGACGTGCGTGCGGCTGCAAGCTGGGGATGATCATGTTCTCGGAGGCCGCCGCCGCGGAGCAGTTGTGCCTTCGCCCGTGCCTCGCAACAGCTCGGATGCCTGTCCTAGTCAATAACGATGCCAGGCTTCGAAATTCACGGGTTTGACAGCCGCCCTCTCTATTTCACTCCGGGAATTCCAAAAAGTAGCCACGAGTCGTGATAGGATGGGCGCCCGCGGTTAGATCGACCTTGCGGCACATCACCTGCAGCATTCATCACACTTCAAATCCTTCCAACCCAATTTTTCCCCTTCGACATGCTTCTGTCCGTGCCAGTATACTGAGCAGCTGCACGCTCCCGCGGAGCCGCTCACGTGTGTGCCTCTCACCGTCGACGACGCTCGCCTCCTATTGGGGCCAAATGATCGGGCTCCGAACCCCCGCGCCCGCCTAAATCAGTCCGTGACCGTCGACCGGGGACTCCGACCCAACATCCATGTTCTCGGAAAACCCGGCAGCAAGGCGCTCACACTCGCCTCCCTCTTACCTATCAGACAACAGGAAGTTCAGCTGCATGTCTTGCAGGCGGGGGCGGCAACAGCGGTGAGGCGGATCTACGACGGGGTAATGAGGCTTGCATGCAGGACTCAACTCTGCAGCTGCCACGGGCAGGGCGGATCCTCGACAGCGGTTTGCGGGCAGGTAAGGATCGGTTCGCGTGCGGCATTGCTCCTACCACAGTATTTACCTGCCACTTAGGACGAGACAACTCAACACATGATGCTGCCCCTTCAAAGCCAGTAGCATAGGTAGGAACATCGGTGGCCCAACGGGTGCTTGCCTTGCAGGCGACGTGCATGTGTATCGGGTGCATGAGTTTCGATGCCATTTTGAAACCAACTATGGGTTACCACAAATTGTAGGAGGGAAGATTTGCCCCCAAAAAATGGCTATGCGGTGAACATCGGTTGCGTACGCGCGCGGGATCCGCGTATTCTGGATGCGGGCCGCGATCTGGAAGAGGTATTGATTCCTTGTTCATAGCTGAGGGTCACGAGGCGCCAATAAGGTGGGTTGGAGGCGACGCAAGTCCGCAAGGGAGAAGAGTGCATTTGTGTGACGCCCAATGTTCGGTTGTTCTAACAAGGCTTCTCACAGAATCTGTCATGAGATCCACACCGCAAGTCATCGTTGGAAGCCATTTCAAAGCAGTGTCGATGATCACAAGCACAGGGTCGTATGTGGGGGATGAGGTGATTAACGGAGAGTCGTCTTTCTCCGTGCTTCGACGACTTCAATCGATACACAGATCACGAAGACGCCGTTTCCCTATACAATAGAGTATCGTTACAGTACGACCATGTGGAAGGGCTGTCATGTGCCTTAGGGTTTCGTTGGAGCTGTGCAATATTAATAGGGTTACGCCGTCCTCGCTTTTGTGGTTAACGACGATTGGCATGGATTCTTCAAGAGCGCACTGGAGTTTTTGTGATATATACATGCTCTCCTCCGTGTGTTACAGCTTTATCAAGCCCTCTATTGGAGATCGTCGAGTGAAATGTGTCACTGGGCTTCATGGTCCACAGAGACACTTCGGAGCTGTTTAATCTCGGTCAGCGAGACTGACGAGCAGTGCGATGGTGCTGGCGGACACTTGGCGCAACACAGGGACATCCCGGTATACGTATGTTGTATTTATTAGTGCCTCATTAACGACAGAGTCAGTACCGATGGTGAGGAATCTGAATCGGACACCATGGGGCATTTAATTGCGGTCATTGATTCAAGAATGGACCTCGGCGTCTTGAATTGAACGAAAGCACGGGCTCTCCAAAATGCCCAAACAGGTAATCTACCAGAAGCAAATCTACACCAACGAAGAGCAATGCATGTTCCTTGTACCTCTCTCGAGATGCTTCATTCTTGGTCGTCTCTAAGATGTCGCAGCAGACCCGCCATCGACTTTTTTTCTCTCCCCCTCGCCGACTTTCGTCAATGGCGCAACGGCGGCCAGCGGGCTGACATAATGCGGTCCCACCGTGCCAGGTGGAATGCAAGCTCCCACGTTTTTCGCAGAGCCCGAGCGCGTACCAATCGGGAATCGACGAGGATTTCTAGGAAATGAGCCACCGAACACCGGAGCTCAATGGCTGCTAGCAATTGTTGAGCCGCGCGCGCGTGCTGGGGCCGGGTATACAAAAACTTTCCGGCAACTGTCCCATCCATCGTCATCCTCGTCTTCGTGCGATCAAATAGAGACACATTTTGTTGGCAGCATTTTGGCATTTCCTGTTCATCACTTTAGCCATCAGACATGCTTCGAACGGTGACGCCTCGCGCAAGCTCGCTTGGCCCAGAGCTCCTGTGCCTCCGAGGGTCGCAGAGCAGCCCCGCATGGCGGCCCTCCACCAGCAGATCATTACACTCCGTCAACCGGCCCATTGGGCGCTCTCAGACGCTTTCTCGACAAACCCGCACATTCCCCGCCCTGTCGACGAGAAATTTCAGCTGCACCGCGAAGATGGGCCGTAAAGAGAGCGACGCCTTTGGCGAGATCGAGGTCCCCGATGACCGGTACTGGGGTGCGCAGACGCAGCGCTCGCTGGGCAACTTCAAGATCAACCAGCCGCAGGACCGCATGCCGCCGCCGATCGTGCGCGCCTTTGGTATCCTCAAGGGCGCTGCGGCGACGGTGAACATGAAGTTCGGCCTTGACCCGAAGATCGGGCAGGCGATTCAGCAGGCCGCCTCGGAGGTCGCCTCGCTCAAGCTCATCGACCACTTCCCGCTCGTGGTCTGGCAGACCGGTTCCGGCACGCAGTCGAACATGAACGCCAACGAGGTCATCTCCAACCGCGCCATCGAGATCCTCGGGGGTACTATGGGCTCCAAGAAGCCGGTGCACCCGAACGACCACGTCAACATGTCGGCCTCCTCCAACGATACCTTCCCGACCGTCATGCACATCGCCGCGGTGCTCGAGCTGGAGGAAGAGCTGTTGCCATCTCTGACTGCGCTGAAGGATGCCCTCAAGAAGAAGAGCGAGCAGTTTGAGCGCATCATCAAGATTGGACGGACACACTTGCAGGACGCCACGCCCTTGACACTCGGCCAAGAGTTCTCGGGCTACGTCACGCAGCTCGAGTACGGCATCGATCGTGTTAAGTCGTCGCTGCCGCGCCTGCGATACCTCGCTCAGGGTGGTACCGCCGTCGGTACCGGCCTGAACACCTTCAAGGGTTTCGCCGAGGACATTGCTACGGAGGTGAGCAAGCTCACCGGGCACGAATTCGTCACCGCGCCCAACAAGTTTGAGGCCCTGGCGGCTCACGACGCCATTGTCGAGGCGCACGGCCAGCTCAACACGCTCGCCACCTCGCTCTTCAAGATCGCGCAGGACATCCGATTCCTCGGCTCAGGCCCGCGCTGCGGTCTCGGCGAGCTCCGCCTGCCGGAGAACGAGCCCGGCTCATCCATCATGCCGGGTAAGGTCAACCCGACCCAGTGTGAGAGCATGACGATGCTGTGCGCGCAGGTCTTCGGTAACCAGGCCGCCGTCACCTTCGCCGGCTCGCAGGGTAATTTCGAGCTGAACGTGTTCAAGCCGGTCATGATCCGCAACCTGCTGCACTCGGCGCGCCTGCTCACGGACGGCATGCACTGCTTCCGCGAGCACCTGGTCGAGGGTCTTGAGGCCGACGAGGTGCGCATTGCCGCCATCCTGAAGGAGAGTCTGATGCTGGTGACCTGCCTGAACCCGGTCATTGGCTACGACATGGCCTCCAAGGTGGCTAAGAACGCGCACAAGAAGGGCCTGACGCTGAAGGAGAGCGCCATGGAGCTGAAGGCCTTGAGCTCGGAGAAGTTCGACGAGATCGTGCGTCCGGAGCTCATGATCGCGCCCAAATGAGCGTGAGAAGGAACGAGGGGGCAAAGTTCGGTGGGAGTTTTAATCCTGATTTTCTCCTGTAGCATTAGCGATATTCCCTCCCGTGGTATTCAACGGGTTCTGATGGCACGTTTGCATTCGGTTCCTTCCTATAGACTCTACACTCTACACTGCATGATTCTTGCGCGTTTGTGCCTGTTCCCATCGCGATCCAAAGTGAGCCGGGAAGAACAGTCGCCGTGTCGCTCGGCGTAGCAGCGGATGGCTTGGGCTCCGCACTAGAGAGCGATCGGAGCTCCTGTAGGTCGCCTGACTGGTGTGAAACAACAGCTTGCGCTGAGCGAAGACAAACGCAGACAGCTCGGGCAGAAGAAGACAGACCTTGTGATCACAACCCGATCGGCCGGCTACCTTGGCTGCGTTCGCATGCCAGAGCAGAGCTGACGGTCGGTCAGCCACACGCATGACCCGCGATGCGCATCAAATTCTCCGATTGCCTTTTTGGCAGCTGAGGTAGCGGTGCGTGCTGTTTCGCTCGTCGCACCTCCCTTGCGGGCAGCGCTTTCATTCGAGCGGTGTCGACGCCGCCGCCAGCAGCGAGCAAAAGCGTCTGGGGTGTTGCTTGCTAGCGCCGGTGGGATTGCACGCTATTCCTCGTCGGACTGTCGCGCCCAACCTCGTGTCGGCTGGAGAGCCCGAGATCGCCTCTAGCGGAGACCTTACAGCTACAGGTTGGTTGTGCTCATCTGTGATCGCGACCGCTGCAAGTGGACTTCTCGTGGGCACTGGAACACCGACGCGTGTCGCGAGTGCTAAAGTGTTGATCGTTGAAAGAAATAATGACCATGATTACCTGGTCACTGGCTCACACCGACCCATCCAGTGAGCCAAGGCGGAAATTGATCTGCAAGCGCAAAGCAGCGGCTCATCAAATTCCTCTCGCTGGGGCATCTTCGGGCGTCCAGGATTGCTTCGCGACTTGTGAATTGTGACGTGAAGGTGATGGAAGGTCACACCACCCGTTCCTGGCCTTTGCCAACTTTTGCACCCACTTGCTGCACCACCAGCCTCTACAGGTTCGCGTTTCGGTGGTCGAGCTGCGGGTGTGATGGACGACCTAATCTCGTCCAGGACGACCAGGGCGTGCCTGCGCGCGCAGCCATTGGCGCATGCTTGCCCTGTTCGTTCTTGCTCAACGCGTCTTCCGAGATAACACTCACTAGAGGTAGATCTGGGTTTTTCTTTGCGACTGCTCTTGTCCTCCTTCTCCTCTCCTTCTCCTCTTCATCTCTCGTGGCGTTGAGCAACATTCAAGGACGCAGCAATACAGCAGCATCATACCGAGACTCGTAACGGGATAGCAAGAACACACAGCCCTCTCAAAAGAACTCTACACAACCGCCAAAATGGGTGCCGTCGTCTCTTGCGTAAGTGAGCCGCGGCGCAGACCGCGCGCATTCGCTCGAGTTGGCGAAAGGTGCTGATCATTTCTTTTGCTACAGATCGAGAGCATCTTCGGAGCGATCGGCTCATGCATCATGGCCGTCGTCAACGCCATTGCCGCGGTCCTCAAGGCCATCGTCAACGTAAGTCTATCCCTTGCTCGCGAACGGACTGGAGGGGAGACCAGCATGTTCCTGGGAGTTGTGGGCATATCGAAGTCTCAGAGCTTGAAGCTGTTGCACTTCCATGGGCACGCTTGATGAAGCTCATGGTCACTCTCTGTTCGCACACGCATACACATATCCTGATGCGGTGAAAATCGCGCAGCAGCTAATCGTAAACAGGGCATCGTCGCCATCTTCTCTGCGATTATCAGCTGCCTCACCTGCGGCCGAGCGGGGCGGCGTGGGCATACAAGTGCAGTATAGTCCGGGCGTTCTGCGCGCGACGCGCAGGCTGTGTGAAGACGGGTCGACTCGGTGGCTGCAGGTCTGCGGCAGGTTCCATTCAACCGGGTGCAACAACGACACAGCCATGTGGCCACGAGCGACGACAGGGTGGATGAGCAGCGGAGTTGCGCCAGGCTGCATGATGAGTCCCTACTGTTCTTTTCTTTCTACTTCTACACGCTAGTTCTGCATTGAACTGCATTTTGCTCATCAGGGCAAGCCGAGGGGAATTGGGCGTCGATTAATGAGTCGGAGGCATCACGTCCTGCAACGATAAGATACCCATGTTTATTGTTCGTAGAGCTTATAACAGTGATCGGCACGAATCCGTGCTATTCTGCAACAGTCTTCACACTTCACTCGAGCAGTGCAACCCTAATGCGAGCATACTGCACAATATTTCGAATCGCCACACAGTACTAGGGAGTTGGACGACATCATGGGGGGATATAAAGCCGTAGTATTACAAACAGACCACATACAGACATGCGCGAGTTAAACAAGAAACCAGACCAAATCCTGTCGCTCCTGAACGCGCCGTCATCATTAACTTCAAGCAATTCGGGTATGTGAGAGTGGGTCGGCGAAAGAATTCGGACCACTTCCGCCTTCAATTCTCCTTTGCTTTCGTGTCTTTCCATCTCTTTGCTTCCCCGGTCCGCTCTTCATCGCACCTTACGAGTCATTAAGTAAGATTCGTTGTTCGGCCTCGCTTGCGCGTCCCAGGATCAGGGGCGACGAGATTCCTTGTCGAGGCCACGGTCGTAGCATTTTCAAGGGGGGTGCATACTTAGTGCTTGGTCACGGCGACTGTAATTGCGGAGGACCCGTCAGTATAAATGCTGTATCGGCCAAGCCAACAGGAGAGAGCGTGCTGCTCGCAGGACAGGGAAACTTACTCGGCACGATGATGACGACCAGCAGGATGATGATGCCGACGATGATGCATATGCGCATCTTCATGTCCTTCCACCACATCTGCTTCCGCACGCGGTTGGCGCCGCGGCGGAAGCTGTTGGCCTGGGTCGACAGGTGATCCGTCTTGTCCTGCAGGTTGTCCAGGCGCTCGCCGCGCTCGGAGATCTTGGTGATGTTGTTCTGCATCGTCCGGACGGCGCCGTCGATTTCCTGTAGACGAAAGCGCCACGGTCAGCTTTGCCGTTGGTCCTAATATGTTTTACTCATCTCCATCGCGCTTTCTGCTATTGACGCTTTCGCAAACAGTGTCGCATCGGTTCAAGACCAGCTTGCGATCTGTATAGTCGGTCTACTGGCTCGCAAGGCTGCGCCGCAGCAGCCGACAATTGTTTCTCTTCCATCCGTCATCGGGGGAGGCAATCACACTCACATTCTGAAGTCCCTGCGTGCGCGCATTGCTGGGAGCGGCTTCCGAGCCAGCACCGCGCTGGACGTACGGGTCGTAAAGGCCGGCGTTGTTCGACATTGTGTGAGGTGATGGGGGTGATTTTGTTGGGGTTGGCGTGAAGCTCGGGTTCCCGGATCAGTCAGGAGACGTCACAAGTTGCCAGCCGTGAGGACGAAGATTCGTGCCGGCGATAAGTGTCGGATGCGCTGTCGCGAGATTCGGGCCGTCAAGGTTGTGTGGGTGGGGAGAGCGAGGTCGTTAAGAGAAAGCGCTGGATTGATGATGATGAGGTTGAGGGTGAGGATGGGAATGTCGGCGGTTGGACGACGGTCGTTGCTACGCTTGGCGGTTGACGCTAGAAGCTGGCTGGCAAGGTGGCTTGGAAACAGTCGTCGTCAACCCTGAATCAGCATGCCCCGGCGGGCCCGCAGCCCAGGCGACCGCATTATGATACGACGCCTAAAATATCTCCTCACAAGTACTTCCTTTTTTTTTCCTCCGCTCGCCACAGCCCGCACCTGTTCGCTACTGGTCCATGTCGTTCGCACCTATAGGCCATACTTGACTGTACTGCGATTCCCGCATGACGGATACTATTGTGGTCAGCTTTCCATACTGTTCACAAGCAGGCATGCGGGCGTCCCGGGTGTCAGCGACCTCAGCTCGACTGGACCATGCCACGTGCGGCTACGTAAGGGGCAGACAATGCGACGCGCGGGCTAGGCCCGACTGAGCCTATTTCACCTCAATCGTCTTCGTTTCAAACCCATGATACAGCACTATGCACCCAACATATGGTCACCGTATATATCTTTCCACATTGATTGCGCCCGCCGCATGGCTTGAATTTGGCAAGATTCTTCGACTCCGGTAGTCCAAATTCACAAACACGTCAGATATCAATCGTCTAAACCGTCTCAATATAGCGTTGCACCTCCCTGATGATTTGTCAGCGCACGATGAAACCAATCACAAGGATACTCGCGTTTCACTTACCAGTCAGTGACGGCCTCATCCCAAAGTCGGATCTCATGTTCTCGGGTGCCGGCGTAATGGTCGACGAACTCATCGCCAAACACCTCCCGTGCAATACTGTCCTTTCGCGCAAATCGCTCCGTGGCTTCTTTGAGGCTCTTGGCCAGTCTCTCGCCCTTGTCGCTCTCACCGCCAGTGTCCTCTCCTTTGCCCAGCGGCGGGACAGGGATCTCAAGCTTCTTCTCGATCCCGCGGTATCCTAATGCGAGGATTGTAGCTAGGACAAGATGTGCGTTCGTATCAGCGCCCGGGACTCGGATCTCGAATCGCGTGCCCTTCGGGCTCGAGGTTGGTGGAGCAATCAGTCGGATGGACGCAGCACGATGCTCCAAACCCCAGGAAACCGTGACCGGTGCCCAGAAGTTCTCCACAAGCCGCTTGTAGCTGTTGATGGTCGGGGCGACTATGGGCATGACATCTGGAAGTCCCTCGAGCAAGCCCGCCAAGAACTGCCGACCGATGTCCGAGACGTGACTGACATCAGGATAGGGCGCATCCGGGTCCTCCTTCTCGCGCGCGAAGAGGTTCGCGCCGGTCTTGTTATCCTTCAGAGACAGATGCACATGTCCGCTATTGCCTGGAAGTCCCTCCCGTGGCTTCGCCATGAAGCACGGCGTGATGCCGTAGTTCGAGCTCACGCTCTTGACCGTCAACTTGAACAACGCTGCCTTGTCTGCCATCGCTCTTATCTCGCCATATTCGAGCGCTGCTTCGTACACTCCCGGGCCACTTTCGGTGTGCCAACCCTCGATGTCGCATCGAAACTTGCTGCACGTGTTGAAAACATCGTAGTACCAGTCTTGATTATGGACTGGTCTCGTCAGAGAGTAGCCAAACATGCCCTCTTCGAGATGTGGAAGCTCGTTGACTGGATTTTGTTTCAAAAAGGTCGCCGTAGCGCTCGAGTTGCGCTCTGCTAGGGCTTGCGAGGACGAAGGTGCTCGGAAGGTGTAGAACTCATATTCAGCTAGTGATGCGCAGAGCAGGGGTCAGTCATGTGTTGAAACATGGTCAGGTAGGTGCCCTGATGGTATCCATACCTCCAGCCAAGGCGCCCATGTTCTTGGCCTCGATCTTTGACACTGCACGCTCGAGGACGCTCCTCGGGCATGCGCTCAGGCTCCCTCCCTCAGGATTTCTGAAGCTGCACAGGAAGAATGGAATATTCTTCTCCCATGGTAGCCGTCGAAAGCTGCCGAGATCTACCTCTGCCACCATGTCCCGGTATCCATTCTCCTTGTTGCTGATTTTGAGCTCGCGAAAGTATGTCTTATCATGCATGTCCCATCCGAAGATAACGGAGCAGAAACCGAAGCCTGACTCGACGATGGAAAGAAATTTCTTCTTGGACATCAGCTTGCCGCGAAGCTGGCCATCAATATCCACGCCGGCGACTTTGACGCTGGTATCATCCTTCAGCAGCTCTGCAAGGTCGGAAGGCTCAAGCTTTGCGGGATCGTCAGTGATCGTCATCGTGGGTGTATTCGTAGGATAGCGAAAGGATGGTGAGTAATTGCAGCAAAAGTGTACAACGAGTGAAGTATAAGATAAAGTTGCCCGGATCTATCGCACAGCGGTATGCTGAGAATATTCGATGGTGTCAAGAATTGGTGTGCGAAACAGTCGGAGTTGAACATGCGACAGTGCGAGAAGGAAGCTCGAGTCGCGTGGCTGATCAGCCGCATGGAGCGGACTGCGTCATTGCAGCGGAGCACAAACCCCACCAAATCCTAGGCACGCATTGGCGAGGATAGATATACAAATGCTAATGATCAGCTTCTTACAATCGCTTTGATGACCTGTATAGCCATTCTCGCAATTTTAGGGTTTTAAGATTATTTCACCAGGAGTAAGTGGCTTCAAATACTCAGGGACGAGCTGTGCAGAAGTTCACGAAGCAGCACACATCGGCTGATGCATCGGCGAATGGCGGCCATTGGTTGGGAATGCAGGAATGGCGTTCGACACCATGCGTTGTGGCAGAGGGAACTGCTATTTACACACCCATCATACGAGATAGGGATGCATCGTGAACCAACGCTCCCTCTAATAAAACTCCATCGCGATGATCAATCACGATCAGAATCATGATCTCGGCGCGATGTTCGGTGTCACCTGCAGAAGCTGGGATTGACCGCCGTAATCAATGGCACGGCAGATTGGGGTGAACCACGGTCCACCCTCTCTGGCAAACCCGTGTTCGACTTGTGCACGTGGAGTAGGAATAGCGGTGTGTTGTATTCGGATTGTGGAAATCTGAGAAAGAGTCGTGAAACTTTGATGATCGGTTGGAGTCTTTTGTGATCCTGTGGCAGGACACGGCCCTGCGAATGTAAGCGGCATGGCGGACAATGCAGGGCTGTCACGGAGTTCACACATGATGAGCACCTCACTCCCGCTCTGCTCTTTGTCCACAACACTACCGGTGTCGGAATTGATCGAGGTACCTTCTCGAGACACCGCAACAACTGCTTCCGGCTGTCAGCAAGCTGCCTCATCAGCAGTCACCGTCAGCGATGACAAGCGATCAACATTTCCGAGTACAGTAGTGAGTCAACCTTTGCGGAGACTGCGCTCTGTACAGGATGGCGCAATGGATAACTTAGGTAGGATGGCCGTAGGGTCGGGAATCCGGGGAGTTTCCCGGTGCTCGAGTGTGCTCGAGCTGAGCCTCAAATCTTGTCAGTTGTTAAGGGTCTTTTGACACTCCATCATTAGACCTTGTGTCTGACCGCGACGAAGCAGACAACTGCCACGGCAATAACTGATTGTGTACTAAACAGAGAAAGCGAGGCGCATATTGTCGTGGTCGCACAGGCAATGTGGCTGGTCATGGGCAGGATCACGACTGAGCAACCCGCAGCGCTTCGTGCGACGCCGTCACCTAACTTACTCGCCGTGTGGAAGGGCGACGATCGCGATCCAACAAGACTTAAGCTAGTCCGAGGTGAAGCCACCTGCGGGGCGGAAGATTTATTATTATATGGGAATCGATAGTGTCGCACAGGCGGCAGATAAATGAGGGCAGCGTTCTGTAACAGAGGGCGACAATTTAAATGCAATCTACACGATCTTTCTTCTCTTGTTCTCCGACTCATTCTATACAGCGCCAGGTACGAGAGGAAAAGCAACAGGCGTGAGTAGTGCATTCTGTATTGATGGCCGATTCCGCACTAATAAATGGAATATTTGGTCGGCCGCGTGCCGCGAAGTGAAGACGAGCGTCTAGTGAACCAACGGGCGTCCGCCGTTAGAAGAGCGTCAGCACCCGCGGCGGAAAAAACATTGACAGAATCCTATCCACGACTCGTCGGAGGAAGTATTTCTTCCTTACCCACGATGAGCTGCTCTCAGGGCTCGATTGTTCTACTGCGCGCTTGTCCGAGGTTGATGAAACTCTCCCATAGATTGCTCCCTGAGGCGCGCAGGGAGCAGGGTGTGCGCAAGATGTCAGGTCAGGGCTGCTGGCTCCGGCTGTGAGGTGCGTCCAGGCTAGGCACGGCTACTGGTGCAGGTCTGCAGGACGGGCTACGCCCCTTCCCGCGCGCTAGCCGATCAGCCCCGACCCAAAGATGCGGCCCACGACGCCGTTGGCGGTAGCGATCCCACTGCAATGCCTGGGTATTGCGAGACCGTGTCTGGGCCAGCATTGGCACGATTGGCTCCTACACATTCCGCAACGAGCGGCGTGTAGGCGAGTGTGCCTGGTGGGAAGGTGATGGTATTCGAGGGCGCAGACTTGAGATGGACGTTAAGATGAAGATAAATCTATGCAAGGTCGACGGGCGGTCATGGAGAGGTTGTACAGTAGATCGCTAGTCTGTCAACCTTGCGGAAAATTAAAAGGTCTACTGCCCTGTCCGGGACGAATGGATAGACTTACCGGTGCTTCCGTCACAACCTACGCTCCGACTGCGAAGTGCGTGGCGCATTCACTGTGGCCGTAGTGGAAAGCTGGCGCCCTGCGCTTTGGGTGTTTTCTCCGCTTCGTCTTTCCTCTCCGCTCGGAAGCAGGTCCTGGGAGAGACACGAAGGACAAGGAGGGGCAGCGGCGCGGCGTTCCAGGCCAGCAATTTGTGAACAGGCACTTTCACTCAGATCATGGCGGGAATGAAAATGACTGTGGTAGGTGTCATTTGTAGTAACTATGCAGACGTCCTGCGCGCAGGCTTCCAGATCGATCGTAGTCGCAAGTCGGCATGGGCGTAAAATGTAGATGTAGTGATCCGCATGCGTGGTAGGAGAAATAGTGAGACCGGACGTGCCAAAGCGGTCCAGTCGGATGGCGAAGGGGTTTGCGTGCGCGCAGCGGACTAGGGGTCACGGATCAGCAGGCTTGTCCAGAACGTGGCCCGGATCTTCCTCTCGCTTTTCAGACGTCCGCTGTCTAGGACTACTGCCCGTCATGAGAACGCTCAAGCACACGAAATCCACGCACGCGCAATAGGAGAATAGTGACAGATGCAATCGTGATGATGCGGCCATCGCGATCACGCTGGGTCACGAGCGAGAATGCTTGGGAGCAGACGGTGAGACTGTGGGTGGTCGTGGGCGGTCGTGGAGGCGATGGTGAAGTCGGCTTTTGTGGTTGGGCGCGTGGCTCTAATTTTAAAGTTCTGCGCGCGAGTGCAACGGTCAGCGGAGACAGACAAAGGCTGAAGGTACGTATGCCCGCTACAGCTCTTTTAGTCGGAACTTGTCGCTAGAAGCGTCCTGGAGCACCGCCGGACGAACCCTGATGATACCTCTTTGCTGTTGCTGCGCAGGAGAATGCTGCAGGTACTGCATCCACGCACGACGATGGCCGAAAGATCAATAGTGTAGCGGTCTGTGTATGGACGCTGGAGTGCCCGCGGATGCCGCACGTAGAGAAATAGGTTCTGAGTCCTCTGGTTCTGCGCACGGCGAGTGCAGCAGTTGGGCGTAAAGTTGCCTTTTTGACTGAGAGCGTCCCAAGTCCTAGACGGATGCGCTGGTGAGACTGGCGACTGGTGACTGGCTGGCTTTCCCGCCTGACGCCCTCATCCCCGTCCCTCTGCCCACCACCACACGCACCACTACCAGCGCCCTCAGAACTTCAACCACGCGCACGTTCGCACATTCGCACTTCCACCCTTCCACTTCCCCTCGCCCTGGCATTTTCGCACATTTACCTACAGCGCGACTGCACCGCGCGGCAGTGAAGTGCAGTGTGTGTCCGATCGTCTACTGTGTGCACCTGGGTCTTTCGCGGCCCGGCCCAGTCACCTGTGTCACTCACTCTGTGACACCCGCACCGCCGGCCTGTACATGCACTGTTGCCAACACTCGCTCCTCGGGCCCTCTATTCCTCCCTCTCTCCTCTCCTGCGCTCGCATACACCAATTAACACTTCACGGAGGATTGGCACGCACACTGGTCACACATGCACACAGAACCGCACACTGTGCGCATCTACACTCATACACTCACTACAACACCGGACCATCGCCACACTGGTGCGCGTAATCTCGCCTAGGCGTACAACACTGCGCCGCCTCATCTAATACTCGCCCTTGACTTGCTTCCGCCTGGGCTTTCGTTAGAGACCTGAGAGGGTGAAACGCACTGCTCGAGGCGGCCGCCTCTTCATCTGCGTCTTTGAAACCCCCTTGCATGTCTGGCAGAAGAATGCGGAACGGCCATCTTGCGAAGCCTGCATGAAACGTTTCTCACTATGCAGCGCGCTGGAACGTCTGGCCCACAACAGCAGGCCCAGCAATTTCTATTCAATCGCATCATCCAAGAGCTCCAGAAAGGTCTGCCCGAACTCCCTCCCGGCTGGCAAAAGACCTTTGACATTCGTGAGCGGGCTCACCGAACCCTCCTGATCATCTCCGGCCTGAAGCTCATCCTCCCGGACTCTGAGAGCAGGTGTTTCAACGTCGGTGTCAGCTTCGAGAAGAAGGCCATCGAGACGTCCGCTAACAAGGAGGAATACATCAAAAAATTCGAGCTGAAGCTGAACGACATTCGTGCGCGTCGCGAACAGGCTTCGCTCAACGCGCAGCCCAATCCGAACCCCAACCCGAACCCCGCCATACCAATGGCGAACATGAACAATCTTAACAATGCGCCGTTCAACAACAATACCCTCATGGGCATGCAGGGTGCTCAGATGACCGCTAACCCACCCTTCAATGCCATGTTCCCCGCCCAGATTGCGCAACAGATGCAGCATCCCGGACTTGGGCAACCACAGCCAAATGCCATGAATGCTGCCGCCATGGCCGCGAATCGGCAGACACAGGGAATGCAGCCCAACCAAGCCCAGCACCTGCAGCAGCAGCAACTATTGGCTATCGCGAAGAGCTTTTACGATCGCATTCCCGAGGATCGCAAGAACCAGATGCGCGCACAAAACTTCGCAGGCCTTGACGACCAGACGCGTGCAAGGATCCTCGGCAGTCCCCGGGACCCGGTGATGAATTTCTGTCTCGGCAAAGCACGCGAACAGATGCAGCGGCCCGCCGGCCAGCCAAATCGTCCCGGTATGCCGAACAATGGTAACGGTGTCCAGCGACCTGGCTCTCAGCCGGGTGGCAACGTCGACCTTTCAAGCCTGATCGGCATGCAGCAGGCAAACGCATTGGAGCTACAAAAGTCCGGGGAGCAGGTCGTGCCGGCAAGTAACAATGCAAATAACCCCATGAACGGCCTTGGCAACTCTATGGATTTGGGGCAAGGCATTAACCCGCAGATGTTGGGCGCTGGAAACTTGCAAGGGAACTTGAACGGACTCGGCGGTCAGATGAATAACACACAGCAATTCATGCTGCGTCAGCAAGAAGCTCAAGCACGGGAGCGCCTCCGTCAACAAGCTATGATTCAGCGTGGTCAGCCGATGAATCCCCTACAAGCGCAAGCTCAGGCTCAGGCACAGGCGCAGGCACAGGCGCAAGCTCAGGCTCAAGCGCAAGTACATGCAGCGGCTCACGCGCAAGCCCAAGCCCAAGCAGCGCTTCGTGGGCAGCCAGGAGGACTCAACGGCCCGAACGCGTTCGGCATGGGAGCAAACGGTCAGAACAACAGCCCGGCAATGAGCATGCTCAACCGACCCATTGGTCCCCCAGGACAGACAACGCCAGGGACTCCCCAAGCCAACAGACAACAGCCGATGGTATCACCCATGAACATGAACGCACAGATGCAGCAGCAACAACAAAATCTGATGGCTCAAAATAATCCCATGCTCTCCCAGCAGCAGCGTCAGATGGTGGGTCAAAACATGAACGGCCTCCCAGGCAATGCTTTCACTTCTAGCAGTTTAAACCCAATTGTTCGCGAGAAGCTTGCTAATATGAGTGAGGAAAAGCGTCAGCAGGTCATGATGAAATATCCGCAACTCAACCAGCTCCAGCAACCAGGTCAGCAAGGCCTGCAAGCAAATGGGGCGGCGACTCTCGGGCTGCAGGCCAACAATCAGCAGCAATTGATGAACATGATGCAGGCGTCGAATAACATGCAGCTTCAAAATGCAAACATGCAGCAGCAGCCCAATCAGAACCAAGGTGCCCAGGCTGTAAACGTCCAAAACTTACGGCGAGCAGTCCTGGATTCGATGCCATTCCCGAAGGACATTCTTCCGATGCTGCAACTCTCCAACGTCCCTGCAACAGCAACATCGTGGGGCGATCTAAAGAAGTGGTTGGTCATGAATAAGGCTGTGGTGCCTGGGAACGTCTTTGAGCGCCTCATCGCCCTCCAGACTCAACATTTCCAGAATAACCCTCCACAGAACATGGAACAAGCTGCCAAGGACTATATGAGACAGAGGCAAATGGCGATGGCGATGGCACAGCAAAAGCAGCAGCAAGCTCAACAGCAGCAGCAGCAGCAGCAGCAGCAGCAGCAACAACAGCAAGCCCAGCAGCAAGCTCAGCAGCAGCAGCAGCAACAACAACAACAACAACATCAACACCAGCAGCAGCACCAGCAGCACCAGCAGCAACAGCAACAGCAACAGCACCAGCAAAAGCTTCAGCACCAGCAGCAACAACAACAACAGCAACAGCTCAATCAAGCCTCACAACAGACGCCTCAACAGCAGCAGCAACCACAGCCCATGCAGATTGTCCCCCCCGCAGCACCGATGCAAGCTACGAATCAGGCATCTGGTCAGGCTCTGCCACAGATCCCTCCGCAGTATGCCTCTTACCTCAATGTAACGCCTCAAGAAATACAGGCCTTCCGCTCACGATTTCCACCCGCTGCAAATTCATCCGATGATCAAATCCGTGCCATCATAACCCAAAAGAAAATGCAAGCATTGCAGGCAAGGATCAGGCAAGGCAATGCTCCTCAAATGTCACAGGCGGGTCCGGGCTCTACGGCACCCAACACCGGGGTTAACGGGGCTCCAAACGCTATGCAACAGTTGCAGCGACCGCAAGGTCCTCCTCAGAACCAAGCAGTTGGCCGACCAACCGGCGCTGCGAACGCGACTCAAGGGCCGGGCTCTGATCTCTCGAACCGAATTCCTCAGCCTTTGCCCGCATCGTTGGCCGGGATTCAGATTCAAAGTCTCCCGCCACAAATACAACAATTTCTGACCGTCAGTCCCGAGCAGGTTGCTGCTATGGCCCAGCCTCAGCGGGGTCAATTCCTGGCTAAGCGTGATGCGCTCATTCGCCAGCTTGCTGCTAGCAGGATGAACAATAACAAAGTGGCTCAGGCTCAGCAGAGTATGCAGCAGGCTAATGCACAGGCGCCCGTTCAGAATATCGCCGGTGCGATGCAAGGTGACGCGAAAGAGAAGGAGCAGCTAAATGCACTGTTCAATGAAGTGCAACTTGAGAATCCAAAGGGCGGTGCTGTCGCTGCCGACACGCAGTATCTGGAGAAAGCACGTCAACAAATGATGAAATTCATTGGCCCTATTCACAAATTCGAAGCGACATTTCCTGCATGTCTGCGCATGCCGGGCTTTCCGATCCAGGTCGTGAAGAATATCATTCGAGCAAAATGGATCATCTCGTCCAATCTGGATTCAACCGGCAAGCTCAAGGGTTACCTGAGCGTCACACTCGAGCAGCTGGCTGAGATTGAAAGGCACATGGCTGATTTCCTGCGATACTTTAAGGCCTCTAAGCAGGGCCTTCAAAATCAAGGGGCACAGATTCAGAACGTTGCGCAACCTTCGCAGGCGCCAGCGCCGCCAGAAGTGGACAGTAAGGCAGCTGTTACGGCGAGCAAGCCACAGCCAAGCCAGTCGCCGGCCGCAGCGCCAATGAAGAAAGCTCCTTCCCAGCAGACTCATGCTCGGAAGGCTTCGAGCTCTAAGGCGCCACCTGCGCCGACTGATAACAAATCCTTCGAGTGGGGCGCGGGTGGTGCTGGCATACCTAAGTACAACGTTGCGAATGAACTTACCCCTGACAAGCTCAAATTTCCACCAAACAAGAAGCGGAAGGCTGGCGCAGACAGCACCGGCTCGACTCCCGTGGCGCAGGCAGGCACTCCTGCCGCTCATGCCGCAAGCCCGTCGTTGGCCACTGGCAAGGTCACTAGTCCCGAGCTGGCGAAGAAGGCACCGGTCGCCGTAGCCCCGCCAGTCGAGAAGGTGCCGGAGAAGAAGTTCAAGTGCCCTGATGCGACCTGCGAAGGTTTCTTCCCGGGCTTTGATACCGATGAAGAGCTGAAGCAGCATCAGAGGATCCAGCATGACCCAGTGGGAAATCCGCTTGACTTCATCCTTGAGAATGCAGCAAAGGCCCTGGGCGTCAACAAGAACGATGGCCAACGGCTTACTCTTGGTGAAGCGATGGCGAAGAGTCAGTCTTCGAACAAGTCTGCATCTGGAGTGAGCAAGAAGGATGCCGAAAGGGATGCTAAGGAGACGAGTGCTGAGAAGGAGCTGACTTTGCGAGAGGCGATGACTGCAAAGCTTGACCTGGACCAGAGTGCGACCGGCGCGATGTCGGAGAATGCGACTGATATTGGCGCAACCGACTCTGTCCTAGTCGATTTCGATTTCGAGGATTGCGACGCCCTGAACGTCTTTGATTGGGACATGCTCGACGTACCTACGGATGTCATCGCCGTCGACACACCCGAGCAGTCGCCGCAGCTCACGCCGCCTGGCAGCTCGACCAACAGCGACATTTCACCACGGGACGAACTCACTGTACGGGCCAAGCTTGACCTCTTCGTCGAAGCTCAGACCTGGAAACCTTTTCCGGATTCCATCTCTGGCCTGCCAGAAGACCTGAACGACCTGTATCTCGACATGACCGAGCCGGCTGATGAATGGGCGCTCATACCGGATGCTGATGATGCTCCAGCGGCCAAAAAGAGCAGGCCTGGCGATGCCGAAGAGACGAAGCCTGCCGTGATCGACGTCGATGAGATGCTTATCGACGCCATCGGGAATGACCCTCATTACAGTGGCCCAGAGTGGGACACATTCATCGATTTCTAAACCGGAGAACTGTCTGCGTTCTAGCCTCGCTTCCGATGTTTCTTTCATAACATTCAGCTACTACTGCTTTTCGGGCTGTCTAATAACGAGGTGTTAAGTTGGGAGCGCATTCTTTATGCGTACTGCCAACAGTGCATCAATCATGACGACACAACACGTGGACTAGCATGGAGTTTTGGCGGTGTCTTTTTTCTGTTTCTTTTCTTCTTTCCTCGTTGAATATACCCCGTCGTGTGGTGGTGTTTCTGGATGCAAGGCACAATGGAGTTCCTATTGTACGACAAGCATTGGAGGAGGCGTTTGCAACTATGTTTGCGCGGCGCAAATGTTGTCGCTTCAATGCGAGAGATGAAGATACCTTTGTATAATTATCTTGTGAGATCGCGTCTGCTTTCGATTTATGGAGAGTAATATATCATTGCTTGATCTTCTCCTGTCTCATGGAATCATAGCTATCTGCATCTCGCTGCGCTCCCGCTGAGCTGGGATCACAAGCTCTGAACATGTCGGGTCCTCGCAGCAAGGCATAATTTCACAATGTCGGACTGAGGCGCCATTCCCTCGAATCCATGCGGTGCTCCAGGGATGACGTGCAGCTCACAGGTGACGCCTGCTTTCCCAAGTGTTGCCGCGTACGTGAGGATTTCGTTGCGGAAGAGGTCCAGCTCACCCACGTCGATATATGTCGGCGGCAGCCCTTTCGCTTCCTCCACCGTCATCCTGCCCGCGGCCTCCATGGGCGACACATCATCCTTGCCGCGTCGGTCGCCCAACAACGCACCCCATCCTGTTTTGTTGTCGTCGTGCGACCAGATCGTGAATGGCGCGATCAACGGATCTTCCTCCACCGTCCGGTCATCCAACATGGGGTACACCAGGATCTGCCGCTGGATCGCCGGCACGCCAGCCTTCTCCCGCTTGACGTAATGCGCCAGGCAGGCCGCGAGCCCGCCGCCGGCCGAGTCGCCGGCGATGCCGATGCGCGCTGGGTCCACGCCCAGCTCGGCCGCATGCTCGTGCAGCCAGACTAACCCGGCGTAGAGGTCGGTCACGGGCACGGGCGCGCGCACCTCGGGAGCGAGGCGGTATTCAACCGCCAGGAATGGCACGCCGGTTCGCGCGACGAACGCCTTCACGACACTGTCGTAGTGATCCACACTGCCGGAGATCATGCCGCCGCCGTGCGCGTACAACACAGCAGCACCCGGCGTCACGCCCTCGCTGGGCGTCGTCTTGCGGTACCAGCGGAGCAGGAGCGGGTGGCCGTCCGGCGCCGGCGTGTGGAAGTCCTGGCTCTCGACATCTGGGATCGTCGGCGCGCGCACAGAAAGGATGCTGTAGAATTGCGCGGTGCGGGCCCGGCGGCCGGCGATGTCCCCCACCTATGTTGTTGAAAGCGTCCAAGTGTCAGTAGATCTGTGCCTCTTGTCATACATCCCCGGTTGTGGTTTCATTGGGCGCTGTCGTTCGATTCATGGTCAACTCACCGGCAGCCCTTCAGGTTTTCCACCGAGAGCAGCTTGCAGAGCTGCCAGAGTGGCCGCAATGTCTTTATCGAGGTTGAGAGGCATGATGAAGCGACTATCCTACAGTTTAACTTGTCAAAGGTATCGCCGGAAACTATCTCGATATCTGATCGCTGCGTTCTACTCTATCTTAAGTAAACGTTCGGGCTTGAATATGATCCTTCGGACTGGTCGACAAGTTGGGTAGGATGAAAGGAAAAATCCAATCTGTATTCGACGGAACTACCGATATTCATACAGCACTACTACCCTCAGGTTGAATCGCCCATTCCAGTGGCTTGCGGAGGCGAGCGTAGCGAGTTTTAGTCCGAGTCTCGCAACCATGGATGTCGTCCTCCGAAGCAGCCCTAAGCGCCATTTCCCTGCCCGTGGACACTCTTGTCCAATAATAACAAGCTTTCGCACATGGCACGCTAGGGTTACTTCTCCGAACATAGGTACCTAACTTACCTGCATATCTAGGTAATCAAGTGACTGCTTATTCTTAGCTTTACTTTACTTTGCTGTCTATCAGACATTTTTACTATGCGTTCGGCCAGGGATGATGAGAAGGAGCTAATTGTCTACATTACTTGAGAGCCCTTCACGCATATACAGTATCGTGCTGTACCCTGGATAACTAGTCTATGGGGTTCGAAGCCCTCGAGACACGGCAACCCGCGACCACTCTTGCATACGGTAGTGGCATAATCCAAAGATGGGCTACCCCCACACCGAGCTTGCTACCTAGGCTGCTGGAAACTACCTACCTGTGGATCTTGAAGCTCCCAGGTACTGCTGTCTGAAATACTGATTGAGGATCGTATCGCTTCGCCGTTCGCCGCAGCGATTGCAGATTATCTCGTCCGTAGCTGACGTATGGCTTTTGCTTCGCACCCGCGTAGTTGGCGTACACGAATCTCTTCGCGAGGCCCATAGAGTGTGCTGCCTTGTGTAGCGACTGCATAGCTTCATCAGCTTTTTGTTGGACGATTGATGATTCGTTCACACTGGTAGGCGCCCAGAGCGCGGAGAGTAGTACGACCATGCCGTTTCCATCTTGTGGCAACGTGCCTAGGGAGTTGTTGCTGGCTCCGTGCGAGACGAACACCGTCGGCAGCGGCTCGATAGCGACGTCCCATAGCAACAGGCCTCCATTGGAGAGCTTAAAGTCCCAGACCGTTTCATTCAAGGTATTGTAGATTGTCTCGAGAAGATCCGACGAGACGCCAAAGGTCGCTGTTCGGAAGAGCCAATTGAGTGGTGGTGTTGCCGACTCGTTTGCAAGGACGCTTAACTTGGTGAGCTTCATCGTCGATGTCAAATTGGGTGCAGCATAGAGCTCATCGTAGACTGGCGGACGAAGTTCTGGCAAAGTGTAGATCGGTGTCGATGATAGGGCCCATACCTTGGAGGTCGAGTTGAAGATTAGGCCCGTCACCAATGAGGCGTGGACATCATAGTTTGGAGCTGACGCAATATCCGCAAACGCCTCGAACACAGCCTTCCGAGATGCCGGAGTGGAAGGGTGAACGATTGAGCCCGCTGCGATGAGACCAATGTCTACGGTCTTGAAGTCGAATCGCGTGACCACGCCGAAATTGTTCCCACCGCCTTTGAGCGCCCTGAAGAGGTCGCTGTTCGCTGTCGCGTTGGCATTGATTAGATCGCCGGACGACAGCGCAACCTCAAAGTTGACCACAGTGTCGCAGGTGAAGCCAACCTGAGGAGAGAAGTAGGAAATGCCGCCGCCCAATGTTAGCCCACCGACGCCGACCGCACCATTCCGGCCGCCTGCGACGGATTTGCCATAAGGGTCAAGTGCAGCATAGACGTCAAGCCAACTTGCTCCAGAACCGACACTGGCCACGGAGTGATCATCGTTGAGGTTGACGGAGCGCAGGGAGGTGAGATCGATGGTAAGACCTGGTGCTCCGATGTTGGCAAAACCTGCAGCTGGTGCATGGCCTTGCGATTTGATCGCAAACTCGCAGGAGTGGACTTGGCCGTAAAATGGCGCGCTCGATGTTCGAGTCAGGGTGGAAAGGATGTCTGACACATCTTGGGAAGCTTGCGGGGTGACGATGCACGAAGGCACGAGCCCCGATTCTTGCAGCGACCAAAAGCCTTGCTGAGTCGCCGTGAATGCAGTCGAATTGGGATACGCGATTGGAAGCGATGGGTGTGCTGCTACAAGGCGTGAGCACTAGTGTATGGCCAAGAATTCGTTGTCAGCTGGAGCCCATGTCGGAGGCGGGGACAGTGATGATTCTTGGCATGACATACACAGGACAGATCCGACGAGAATGTCATTTTCCCTCAAATGTGTGCTCTAAACAGAGGGGTGAAAATGACAGGACAATCTCAATCTAAATATCAGTCGCCACCGTCTAACCGGACTTTTATGCTGACCACTAAGCATCCATCATGAATGTGGGCGTTCCGAAGGATTGCAGCCGCAGAACAATCGACTGCCGAATTATCCGATCGTGGCTTTGCAGAGACACCTTAGGGTCTACAGGGCTGATGTCCTTCGCCAGAATACAAAGATCCGCAACCAGTTCTGATGTGAATGATTTAGCAGTCTGGTACAGTCTTACACGAGCTTGTGACTCGAAGTTGAGATATTATAAAGAACTCGCATTGTCGTTGTTCTGTCGCATTGCTGGTGTCTTTGAACAATCTGAGGGCCCTCATTCGCTCAAGATGGAATGTCTGGAGACCAGCCGGTTTCGCACGCGCTCAACGCGCGCATGTAAAAACTCCTTTCCTTCAATGCTCGAAGCAAAGCGACACCGCGGCACCTCAGATTGCGGCAGCAATTGATGCACTCACGTTCGCATTCGGAAGCGGGCGTCGCCCAAGGCACAGTCCTTGGGTCTTCCTCATCACTGCGCTTGCAGCGACTGGATGATGCAACAGGCCACTGCGTGCTGACCGGCCCGCTGATTCTGTTCGTAGCAACCTTGTCAGCGTGTCTAGGAACCTCCCCCGACCACACTCTCACGACTGCCACGCTCGCTTGGGCTACGATATGGCTTCTATGTGCGACGCAGGCCGACCCAAAGTCGCTCCTTTCTGCGTCCGAAACGCAGAGGCCCGCCTTGGCGGCTGGAGCTCTCTTCGCCATCGCACAGTTGTGCCAGCGTACCGCAGGTGAAGGAGAAATATGGTGGGCAAAGGTCAAAATCGCGTTCACACGGACATTGAAGTACTTCGACTGAGACGCCCTCCCAGACATTGCTCCCGATCCTCACCTACGCTTGTCTTTCTAGCGGCGTCCTCCCGGATTTTGAGCGACCCGCGACTCAGTCCGAGCATGTCGCCCAACACCGAACCAGTGACACCTCACGGTCCGCGTTGATACTGGCATTGTTGTCCTGCTCTGCTTTGGTGGCCCTTTACACCTACGCGACTCCAGCAGGAATAGCTTTGGCAGTGTCCTATGCAGTCGTACAAGCACTGGCCATTTGCTTCATCGAAAGAGCTCGCGGAAGTGTCCAACGAAAAGAGAACGAAACAAGTGGCAGGCGATACTCAGCGAACAATTTCAGTGCAGCAACCAGAGCTGCGCGATCCACCAGAGATAGTCTGATCGCGATCGTGCGAGATGTCGCGACAGGAGCTGCTGCGGCGATGGTCGTCGCGACAGTGCTGCTTGATGGATTCACATGGATCGATTCCATTGGGAGCACCTTTGACGGCGAGATAGAGCTTGGATACGCTCTGCTGTCGTTGGTCTGTGAGGTGTTCGTCATTCTCGTACACGGCGTCATGAATATTGCGCTCGTTTACACGGTAAGTCGTTTACTATTTGTGCTTACTGTCTGCTCATGCACCTGCCGGGCTACTGCAATCCATTTAACCGCTGAATGATGTGGGTACGCATCGCGTGTTGCGAGCCAAGATGCGACATTGGAGGTTCGCCGATGGTGGAATTGAGGTCGCAGGTCTACACACGCCTACGATCGTGATGAAGTCGCAACGTAACGACTCCCGCCCCATTTGATTGGGGTGCCCCCCACGCCCATGGATAGCACAATCGACATCCATGTTTTCTTCTGAGGGTGCCGGCTGAATTCGTCACCACCGTGGTACAGCTTCCTGCAGGGATCCATGATGCTAGCGCCAAGCCACACGGACCTTCCACGGCATGAAGTTGACAGAAGGCGATAACGAATGCAGCGCGTGCGGGACAATGCGAGCCTCGAAGGATACAATCGCTGACTTGGTCCACTCCAGATCCGACAACAAGGACCCGTTTTGGCCAGCACCGTCGCTCTCGCGGCCATTGTCTGCGGGCAGCTTTTGGTAGGATTCTCTCCGGCCCGTCTATGGTTCGCAGCACTTTTTGCCGGCTCGGCAGTCCTCTTTGTCGATGAGAGAGCGGCGGTCTTGGCTTCTTCCAGAATGAAATCGCGCGGCCGGGCGGTCCTGATCGTGCTCGCGGCTGCCTCATTCGTCATCTTTGCGCTGTCTCAGATCTCATCGTCATTTCGTCGACCCAACGCAGTCGTGCATGTCGTTCCTGAATCAGCCAGGGCCTCGCAGCGTCTCGTAAGCGACCCACCACGCACGACATTCGCTCCTCTGCAGCTTTCAGACACACGTACGCATCCTGTTGAACAGCTTGTCCGCGATGCACAGATTTCCTGGAATACGAAGCTCCAGAGGCAATCGTCAACGCTCAGCGAAGCTGTGGCAGAGTACAGGCGTCGATATGGACTTCCGCCGCCGCCGAACTTCGACAAGTGGTACGAATTCGCAAGACAGAGAAACGTCCTGTTGATTGACGACTACGATAACATCCATGACTCTCTCTTACCATTCTGGGCGCTCAAGCCGGCTACAATTCGTGGAAGAGCAAGGGAGGCAATGGGATTTGCCGGCAATGGCTTCATGTCTATCCTGATAAGAGATGGTAAAGTTGTGCTTGTGGAGAACGGTGCCGACTGGATCAAGGAGGCCGCGGCAGGCATGATGGAACACTTTGCACAATACCTCCCGGACATGGATCTCATTTTCAATTTGAGCGATGAGCCTCGTGTGGTTGTGCCGCACGATGAGCTCACGAGGTTGGTTCGTACCGCATTGGCTGGCGACATCGCGGTAGCATCTTCGGCTGCGACGGTGAGGAATCAATTTTCCCCACGCCCGAAGGACTTGGGACCTGGAAAACGAATTGAAGAAGTCAAGACGACCCGCTTCAGCCAATTCGCCCACCAGCCGGCCTGGATTTCGTCCCGCATGTCATGTCCGCTCAACAGTCCTGCTCGGCCTCTCGAAGAATCGTACGCCGCAGACAACCTCACAGCGTACGCACTTGGTGAGCTGGGATTCATCTACAACCAGACCGCATTCTCAGATATTTGCTATTCTCCGTCATTGGCGACGTCACATGGATTCTTCGATCGTCCAAATTCGTTTAATGTTGTCCACGACCTATTCCCAGTCTTCAGCCAGAGCAAGATATCCAGTTATCAGGATATCCTCTATCCGAGTCCCTGGTACTGGGCAAGGAAAGTGACATGTGAGCCGGAAGATGATATGGAGTGGAAGTTGAAGGAGAACAAGCTCTACTGGCGTGGCAGCACAACCGGAGGGTTCAGCCGGGCCGGGGGATGGAAGCGACAGCATCGACAGCAATTCGTTCGAACGATCAACGCCTTAGACAAGGCGAAAATTCTCGAAAGAAGCAAGGTGGGTAGCGGCGGTGATGCGCAATGGATGGTCAAGGAGATCCCTCGCCAGGACATGAAGCCTCTGATGGATGTCTACTTTTCAGGGGTTGGACAGTGCGACCCTGGAGACTGCGATGCGCAGAAGGAATTCTTCCACCTTGCCGGCGGGGCGCCGCAGCCGGAGGCCTGGAAGTACAAGTACTTGCTTGACCTTGACGGAAACGCCTTCTCGGGACGCTTCTACGCATTTCTCAAGAGCCAAAGTCTGACGTTCAAGATGGCGGTGTTCAGGGAGTGGCACGAGCACTGGATTCAGCCGTGGGTCCACTACATCCCATTGAGCTTACGAGCTGAAGAGGCGCTTGAGGCAGTGCGATATTTCGATCAGGAGGACTCTGCGCGTTCGATGGCGGTACAGATGGCAGCGGCGAGCACATCCTGGGCGGAGCAGGCACTCCGCAAGCAGGATTTTGAAGCATGGTTTTTCAGGTTGTTACTGGAGTAAGTTTTGCGAAAACCCTTCTCTTCCGGAATCACTGAAGCTGACAGTCATAGGTACGCAAGGATTATTGATGACGACCGGGCGTCTCTGGGGTACAATGGTCGATGAGGAGTTCATGATTTAGGGGTGTGGTCATACTTGGCCACAGGGGCTTATCCAGAACAGGCGCACGATGTGTATGGTGAGAAATGAAACCTTATGGTATTATACTGCAATGGAATAGATTTGAATGGTAATCACCTCATAATCTCGGTTTATTATCGTTTCATGACGAGGTTCTCGTGGAAGGTAATCACGCAGACGTTGCACAATACCCATTAGATGTGAACGCCAGCTCCCCTGGAGCTTCTGAGCATCTGAAGATCCGCTCTACACCAAACGCCAAAGCTAACCACGTGTCATATGCGCCTGCCCAGAAGACCTGATCCGTTCATTGGGAGCCCTCACAATGCTAGCCGCCCTCCACTCGCCTCGACAATATCCTTGACTGAGTCGCGAATGTCAGGAATGGCGCTAGCCATCTCTCGCCCCAGAATATCGCGAAACTGGGCGTACGCCTCACTGCGGCCTTTCTGCTGCTGATTGTAGCGCATGACCAGCTCGACGAACTCGCGCGTGTAGATGTCGGGGTTGCGGGAGTTCTCCACATACTGGATGATCTCGAGCGGGAGGTGCGTCGGCAGGCGACCGGCGACCTGGGATAGCGTCACCAGGTTCTTGACCAGATTTGCCCTATCTCTCCTGTTATACACTGCTGTGTCTGGGAGAACGAGGAGGGTCCTGCCTCCTCGATCGTCGCGAAGGATAGACGGCAAAGCAGCCTGGCTCTATCGGTGAGGGAAATCTTGGACCTTACGTTTCGGTTTGCATCGCTTGCGAAGTCCCAGCGCCTTGGTAGTCGTGCGCTTGAGCGATCAAGACATATAGATTGCTGATGATCGACCGCAGTTGTGCTGACGAATGTGTGTCAGTTTTGTTTGGGTTGTGGATGGTTTAGCCTCGCAGATTGCTTACCGTCGACCTCCTCGAGCGTGGCATCCGGCATCTTGCAAAGCCGTTTCTTACACAATTCGCTATGCTTGTATGGTGCAACTTCTGCCACAGAGCTCGCGCATGGAGCAATTGGGCGTGGCTCTCACGATAGCTGTGAGACAGCGTGGGTGATGTCTTGAAGAAGCCCTAAAGCGTGGGGAGTGTGGCCTGCTGGCAGTGCACTCGTCTGGTCGCCCGTAATTTCATTGGGCGTCACGGGCCGCTGTCTTCACCATCCTCGTCCACTTCTACCGAGACAAGTCCACGATATTCGCACCTGAGACATACGATATCTCAGGAGTATAGATCACTTGTTGCGCGGCAAGAAGAGACCACCGGCTGAGTTGTCGTCCATGTGCCTCACCTGAATCACTGAACCCATCCGAATCCTCCGGCGGACATGCTCTGAACGGACGAATTCGCTATGGCACAGGGCGGGCTTCGGCCAGCACCCAAGCCACGACCACAACCGAATAGGACGAGTAAAGCTGGCGACACAAGATCTCTCCAACGCCATGGTTCGAAGCGAGATGAAGAACTCACCATCGCATACATCAAACGCGTACTCTGTGCACCAAGCTCGCGCGATGGTCCTGGAGGCCCAGACTCTGCCAATCGCAAAATCGCAACGCAGCCCTTAGAGGCACTGCTCCCGTCACTGACTAGCTCCGGCCCTATCAATCTCCAATTGTACGCGTTCGTTGCGGTCATCCTGGACAACTTCGTCCAGACCTGGTACAACCGGATCACCCCTGACCAGCAATTTGTCGCGGAGATTGTCCGTATTATCGCAAATTGTACGAACGCCCTGGAACAACGGCTCAAACACGTGGATTTTGTGGATGTCTTACTCGATGAACTCCCTGCACTACTTAGCGCGCATATCGATGGTAAGTGGAGACATTCGATTTTGTGCAGCGGACAATGACCCGACTTATTCGGACCAGCCGTCAAGATCAGCCAAGATACTCGACCAGTCGACACCTACGATGTGCGGGTCCGCTATCTCGCACTTCGGCCCCATGTGGCTTTGGACCCTGCTCCAGTCGATGACCCATCCTCGCTAGCCCAACAAGATAATGAAGCTGCCTGGGCCCTGGTTTTGGTCAACCGTGTCCTGCCCCTTCTGTTGCCGCCAGAGGATCTCCGCAATCCATGTCTCGATGTACTGGTGTCAGAGATCTTCGCGGACATGATTATACGCAACGGACTCTGTGGCAAAGCAAGCGAGGGATGGTTGATCTGGGATGGGATCACGAAAGCCATCAACGCTACTCGACCTGCCCAACTAGGTGGTCAGCCCGAGGATGCCTCGGGAGGCCGCAAACCTGAACAGTCTGTGCTTGGTGTTGCTGCGCCGGAAGGCCAGGCTCGTTCGAGCAGAGCGTTATGGCGTCTGGACAGTCTCATGATGGTCTTCTGGTCGATTGTGCAGAGCATCACATCGGTAATCATGCTATTGCGCGCTTTTGGGGTCGCTTTGATGAAAGCAGACACTCTTCCATCTCGTGCCGAAAGCAAGGATCCACGACCCGTCAAGTCAACGCTTCGAGCAATGAATGAAGCACCAGGAGGCGGGCAGAGGGGCAAATTGAGGGCGAGCACCACCAGCGCGCCCAAACAGGCGATCGTCAGTATGCAGATCTGGGCGTGTCTGTCTCGAGTCTTTGAGCTCGAGCAACGGATGCCTTGGCTGTCGGGTCTGTTGTCGCTCTTGCAGTGGCTTTCGCTGTTCGGGCCTGGAAAGGTGTGCTGTGTCGACAGCAGATTGGACAAGTAAGTGTCGTCATTTCCTTGCATTTGTTTTGGCAGACTATCGATACTTCGTGACGGATGTTCGTCCATGTCCGGATTTTACAATTCTGGTTCTCTGGGCCCTGATTCGCCCACGCGGGCAAGCCGGCAAAAGCCACCTGCGGGAAGCTGCATAGCTTTCTGATCATCTGACCTGGAATCCTCCACCTTCGCCCAACTCCAACCACAGTTCGCGCTGGTACACCAAAATATGTCAGACTGGCCCAACGGTTTCCGAGACTCACAGCGACTGGGCAAGCGCCCTTGGCAGATCATGCAACGTTCCTTGCTTTGCGACACAGAAGAACGATACGCTGTGGATCTACCTGGCTGTGTCACCCGAACTCACGGAGAGCACCTCAGGTGTATTACCCAACGGTTTGGGTGCCTCGCAGATCGACTGGGTCCGGCTTGATGCGTTGTTGTACACGCGTCGCACAAGCTGCACGAGTGCGCCTGACACAAACTTGGTGCATTCGAGCACTTGTTGTGAACACACAGCATCGTTCCCGACCCTGAGAATGTGCTTGCGCGACTATTTCGGTAGCCAGAAGCCTTTCGGCAGAGTGCCCTCGATTCCATGACGGCAAGGTACGGCCCTCTCCGAATGTCTCGCATCCGTGCAATTCGTCTGTGCGAGCCGAGGCGGTCCGGCGGCCACTTTGCGGATCAAACCTTGTTTGACGGAACGGGCGTCGGGGATCGTGATCCGGACATTCAGATCGCAGGATGGCGTTCTCATCATTTCATTCGCGCCGTCGATTTACGAACAGCACCTCATGCCGATCCGCCCAGGCGCTTTGGGTGTGCGCTGCCCTACATTGCAAGACATGCGACACAGCATTGCTGACCCGCACGAGCGCCCATGCTCTCCAGAGCTATTCACGCCCTCGATACCGTACCGTGCAATGGATGCCCTTCCTCGTCCATGGTCCAACAGCGCACGAAGCTGAACGACCTGCTGTCTCACTTGTCATGCGCGTGTACCTCGCTAACGAGTATGCATCGTCTTAGGTTTTTAGCATCGGTCGTACAGGACCGCGTTCGTCACCCACATTGGCTGCCGCCTGCTCTGGCCGCGACGAGGAGTGCCGTCTTCCCCGACAACGCCCTCGGTCCTGCACGGCCAGTGCCCACGGCAGACGAGGCGATCGAGATGCGCCGGGCGTGTGCGTGCACCCTCCTCGCCGTGATCCCTTCACCGGTCCGCGCGCGCTTCTTCGCGACGAGCGACGAGCATGTCATGCGACAGGACCTCGAGGCGACCCTCGACCTCTTTGCGGATGCGTACATCAACAAGCATTTGTTGATTCGTCTCACCGAGCTGCTGCTCGTGCGGTTGTTTCCCGAACTGACGGTCGATGATGATGGCATGCATCTATGAAAGTGATGACCGATTGATACCATTGACGATTAGCAACGTAACGCAACGACTGTGAGAAGATGCCTGTTAATAAGAAAATGCAGAGCGAAGTTCGATATCCATTTGTGCACGAAGTGTCAAAAAATATCTGGTCCCTTTCCAGCACTCTTCCTGTCTCTCCCGACGAAAGGGCCTTCCTGGCAATAGATTCCTCCTCCCGGTAGGATCGAAAAGAATAAATAACGGGGCCGTCATAAAGTTGCTGGTGTCGTTACTGTATGTTGATGAAATGCTGGGTTGTTTTGTGTCCCCGGTTGCCCCGTCTCCCATCCTGTACCCAAATGATCCCCGATCGCTTGCGCGTTCCCGTCTTTGTCTCCCAACCGCCAACGTCTTTGCAGACGGGCATATGCTTCGGGAAGTGGTTCCCTGCCTAATCCATATCTTGTGAAAACACCTCGCGTGTGATTGCGTAAAAAAACACGCGCGAAAAAAGAAACTGAAATGAAATGGGACTCTGCTCGAGGTGAAACTCGTGGAGAGACGAAGAAGAGAAGAATGAAAAGGAACATGCAAATGCCTCCTGCAGAACTCCGCGAAGAAAAAGAAAAGATCCAAAATTTCAAAAGCTTGAAAAGATCACCCGAAAAAGTATGAGGCGCTTGTACTGAACAAACTCGCTTCGCCGCGTGAGCGGAAATTCCTCTTTGTGTGGTATCTGTTTGGTGGTATCATTCCCAAGATATGCGCCTCAAGATCATTCCCCATGAGGTGTGGTATGTGTGTGAGTGACCAGATCCATGTGGGTATGGCCTGGTTGTCTCGAGCAGAGTCGTCCGAATGGTCGAGGCTCGAGTCGATGCAGATTATGCACGGTAGATCCAATTCCGATAAAACGCCGGTTGTAAGCAAAATAATGATAAGTGGACCGTGGGAAGCTGCTGGTGGGGATATGTCCACCTGACCAGAGAAGGGGACAACATCATGGCCAGAAATTATGCTTCCACAGATGGTTCCCGAGGATGAGAAGTCCCAGGGCCATGCTTATCCGCCAAGGCTATTGCGATGTTGCAGCTTGAGCTTCTCCATCAGCTTTCCCATCGTCACGCTCTCCTGGAAGTCCAAGAAGCCCGAAGGCTGCTGCTCGAAGTAGCTCAAGACGACCTCGAGTGCGCGGCGCGCCTCCTCGGGCGAGGTGGTCGGAGTGGCCTCGCGCTTGAGATCCGGGTGGGCAAGGTGGGCCGGCAGCGGCGGGGGCCGCATCGTGTCCAAGGGTGTCACGGTGTTGCAGCGGTCGTCCAACCCTTGGAGATGAGGCGCGGTGGCGCCAGCCACGGTCTCGTCGATGCGGCCGATCGGGTCGGCCGGCTCCTCCATCGGTGAGTCAAGCACGGTATTGTCCAAGATGTACTTCGGAGTCATCGACTCGGCAGTGGTGACCATGTACTGGTCGAGCAATGGGAAGGTCTGGCTGCGCGGCCTGATAGAGCCAGCATTCATAGCAGCTTGTTGCACGGGTCGCGAGACGGGGAGGCCGACGAAAGGCGATGGCGCAGTTCCCGAATCAGGCGTAAAGAATGGCGACGTCGGGCTCAGTGGGCCAGGAGAGAAGGACGATGGAGCAGTATCGGTGAAAGCCGTGCTGATGGAGGTCCTGCTGTCGGAGTGGAAAGGATGGCGAAACGCGGTGTAGCTGTCGGGACTCTCGTTCTTCAAGTTCTCCTGGCTGCGAACGCTGGTCAGTTCTGTCGGCGATGGAGATCGCACACCGTGTTGTGGAGATGAAGTGGGCGAGACCTCGCCCCGCGCGTGCGAAGAGCCAGACAGCGAAGTCGTCATCTCTCCATCGTCGGTGTTTGCGAGCGATGCCTTCCGGGAGCGCGCGCCCATCAGATTGTTCTTCAACTTGAACTTCTCGAGCCAACTCGCGCTGAGCGTGAGCGAACCTTGGCCATCTGGATTCGTCGTTGCTGCAGCAAAATAGCGAGCCTTTTCGCGGATCAGATCATCCGTCAAAGGCAAACCCTGTCGTTCCTGGAAGACGATCAGCACAGTGGAGACGAGACGCGACCGCGAAGAGAGAGCATACCTGCTTGATCGCCCACTTCGCCAGTGTTTTATCGATATCGGGTGATCGACCTTTGGCGCGCTTCACAGGCGACCGGCTGCCATCATCTTGGTAGAGGTATTTCTCCTTCTGACGCAGGACTTTTGACACAGTGCTAGAGAAACGTCAGAATCGGTCACTCCCGCGTGTCTTGCAATGAGAAAGCCCACCTCCGCTCAACACCAAAAATTGCTACGAGAGAAATTAGCATTCAAGCCTTTGATTACCCAAGTCAGCACATGACATACCTCCAATCTCGGTCTGCTTGCTGTTAGGATTTGCTTCGGCGTAGAGACACATCTTCTTCCGGTCCAGATCTGTGAGCGTCTTTCGCGGCGTCGACGCAGACCTCGACGAAACGGCGGACACTGGCGTCGGCAAAGAGCCCATGCCCATCGGCTGCATTGGCTGAATCGATTGATGCATCGGTTGATGGTAGACCGGCTGGTACGATGAATGCGACTGACTGCTCAACATCGACGGCCATTGTGGCATGATGAGCGGCTGAAGCTGTTGCGGTACTGGCCGCTGAAACGCGGCATTGTACGCGCTGGGCTCCATCGGAAGCTGCGGTGACTGCTGGAAGTTGAATCCGGTGTATTCCTGTGCCGGCGTGCCGTGGTGCGAATGAGGATAGACGTGCGGTTGCGGACTCCACTGATGCGCGGTCGGCGGCGAAGAACGATAAGCAGTTGCAGCAGAGCGCTCGTCGTCAGCCGTGGCCATGTCGTGTCAACCAGACCCACCCAGGCACGATGCGCTGGCGTTTCGTGTTGGCGAACAACGGAGCTGGTGACGACGGAGGGTGAGTGCGTCGCGAAGACGACGACGACAGCTGCTGCCGGGGCGCAGGTGCGTGAGGTATAGCGACGCTGCGGAGGTCACAGGATGCCGCCTTGGCCAGACCTGCGTCGAAGGCCTGCAGATGTCGACAGAGAGCTGTCGTGGTGGGTGCACGCTTATGGCGGCAGGGCCTGCAGAGTTGCAGTTCCGACAGAGGCAAGGCGCAGATGCAGGCGCATCAGCAGCATGCACGGGAGAGTTGGGCAGCGAGGGCGGATGGGCGTAGAGACATAGCCTGCCTTCCCGGTGCTAAAGTAGGGCGATGCGGCTGTTGGCAGACATATATGCGAGTGTGGAGGTTTTGTGCAACTCGGTTGACGCTGACCACACCTGTGCAAGTCCTGGTAGGCGAGGACCCGGAGGGATGGATAGAACGAGAGTGTGTGAGATCGTGTGGGAGAGCGCGCACGCGAAGAGAAGAGGTGTCGGGGGTAGGTGTGTGAGTGTGTGTGTGGAAGGGTCCCAGGGTGGATGGACGAATGAATGGATGGGCGCAACTAGAGCCACAGCCGAAGATAAATCGAGCAGGGCGATAGGCAGAAGAAAAAGTAAGGTACAGTGCCGGTGTGTCCTGTACGGTCGGTATCCATGTACAGAAAGGTCGAACTTTTGGATGTAAGCAAGACACGCTGGCGGTCGGCGGCGGCGACGTGGATATCAGAGTTTGTCAGATTTGGGTGAGGCGCGCGCGATCTGCTTCTTGAGGGAAGCAGCCGTGCGTGGAAAGGCCGGCAGAGGGCACGAAGAATAAGAAGCGGCCGGTTCGGCGCGATGGGGAAGGGAGGAAGGAAGTAGAGCGAGTTTATTCGTGCCGTCAACGACAACGATGACCAGGCGCGCCGACCGGGGGTGGAGGAACAGCACACAGGAAGTTATGTATACGATGAGCCACAGGAATAGTAGCGAACGCGAACTGTGCCAGCAAAGGCCTCTCTCTCTCTCTCTTTTCCCCTCGCTCGACTCTGCCACATCGCCGGCCTGCCAACCTACCACCAACCCACCAACCGACCTGACAATCATCATCGGCCGCCCCCTCCAAGGAATCGATGAACACTAACCGCAGCGTGCCCAGCTCTTCCCTCCCGCCAGGACGCCGCAAGGACCCTCGGCGGGCCTCCCAAGGTATCGCGGTTGTCAACATCACCACTCACTCGCCATCAAACGACCCCCATCATAGGGCGATTCGACGAGCACGGGGTCCAAGCACCAGTCTAGTTCGCGACAAGGGCAACGAGGCTTTCCCAGAGCAGCCAGCCGTGTCGGCCTAGCGCAGTAGAGGTAAGTTGGGTGTCAAACACCGTCCTCGTAGCGGTTTTACTCTGCACGGGATGGATTCAACTAGCGACGAGTAGTCATTCTCGCGCAATGCTTGTTCTCCCTGCCCCCGTTTGCCCGTCGGAGACCGCGCGCAAATCTTCCACTATGCCCTCAACCCACAGGCCACAACACACTCCCGCTCGTGTTCAATGCACGGCATCGCTTTCGGACTTGGCCACCGAGTCTACAATCGCGTTTGTCGTTGATCGCTCGTCGAGGGATAAGAATCAAGTTACGTGAGGAGATGTCCAGCTGCACCGCCGTTCGTGTCGTGTTCGTTGAGGGTGCGATTGTGGTCTCAGTGAACGACCACGACCCATCAGCTTACGGTGCATTCCATTGTTCAAACCTGGCCTCGATGACAGCAGAGGAACTGCGCAGGATGTACAGTACAGTACGGCTGTACCATACCTCCCGTCAAGGATGCATCTGCACACTCTACACAGTGGCAGTCCAATTACTTGACCTATCGACTTGAGCTTTGCGCGACAGTGCGTCCACCCTCGACCAGATGTCCAGTGCGACATGGCTGATCGGCGAGCAGAAGCAAGACGCGGCTACCGCCAGTCCCTCACGTCTGTACTTCCAGCTTCCGTGGTTCTGGAGATGAAGGGCGCAGCTCTATAGCGTTGGTGGGGAGTACCTCCAAGCAGCTCATATCCATACCAGAGGGCCTGACCTCAGGGATTCGACCGTTCATTTGAGCATCTTAGCGAGACTGTCGCGACTGGCCAGTCTTGACCCAGTACCGGCGACCGGCCGCCCTCCAACATCTCTGATACCACCGGATCCGGTGTCGCCGTGCGAGAATCGACCTGCCAGTTGATCTCGAGCCGGCAGGCCAGACGGCCGTCGATCATCTCTCGTTGCCTGCCCAAGCCCATCGAAGCGGCGGCCGCAACGCCATGTATTGCATTCTCCCTCGTGCTCTCAAACAGCAAATATTACCGAGATTCAGCCATGTTTGAGGGTGCTCCATCCTTTCCTTGCCTGAAACTGTGCCTCGGGAAAGTAGGGGCCATGCTGAGACTCGAAAGCGGCGCCACAAACGTTCCCACGGCACTCGACTTTTGTCCGTCCGCCCATCAACGGATCAAACGGTCAGCGCAACGGGCTGCGAACCGCAAGGTGCATTTCGTACTCTTGTACTGTGTCCACGTAGGGACGATCAGACTGAGGGCAATGAACTGATGCGCCCAGCGCCCTGTGTCACCACCTGCAGAGGTGACGAGCGGGGAGTGCCCTGTACAAGGTGCAACCTCCTCCATGCGCCTTGGAGTCGTTGAAACGAAAAGTTTGCGACTCATTATCGACGACACCTTCGTACAAGTGGAGGCATGTCGAGAAAAGTGGAGGTCCCTGGGCCGTCGGGCCTTCGTGCCTCTCAGGATCCAAACTTCCGCCAGCTCTGTGACGGATGGAGGAGTATGCGCTCCGGTACGGCACGCTCGGTGCTAGGATTGAAGCGCATCCGGATGATACGCATGATAATACAGTGAAGTACTGCAAGTACTTTCATATACCGTAGTTCGCCAATATTATTATTATCAATCCTTTGGCGCACTTGACCTCTCGCATTCTAGCGACCGCGCGAACAGACGCGTCCGAGTGAACGAAACCCCCGCCCGTTGACCAACCGAGCGACGCAAAATGTCATGCGTATCGAGAGGGAGGACCGAGCTCTCTCCGCTCGCAGTCGCAGTCCGGCCGTATGCCGCGTCCGTCCTGCGTCGAACCTGCAGATGAGCATGGCCGCGACGGGAAAAGGTCCGCCACAAACGTGCAGGCAAACGACTCGGTCGCAGCGCGGAGGCCGGCAGAGCACGAATGAACGTTGCTGGCGCGGCCCACCCGAACGCACCTAGCGATCCTTCCTGCAGCTCGCACGCTCATCTCTTGGGCCCCCAATCGCCGTCGAGTTCGACGCTTCTGGCTCGTCATTGCTCATGCTCGCTCCACGTCGTCACCACCCGCCCACACGCACGCGGCGACTGGATTCGCGGAGGGCGTGGTGAGGCGTGCTGCGATGGTGGTGGAGGAAACAAATCATATGAGAAGGTGCTCCTCCTGTGTCGAGTCAGTCATGCGCTTGCGCCCGCCGTGTGGTTCGCCAGCAAATTGGAAACCAAGACGCCCAGTGCGAGCAAAGCAGAGAGCAACCAGTGCGGCCGCCGCCCAGCGGACAAAGGAAGCAAGCCGATCCGCGTCGAGCTCACGCGTGCCCAGCGTCGCCCACGCTTCACGATCATCTCATCCAATGCCTCCTCACCCTCTTCGTCGGCGTCTCCACTTTCAGCATGAGCACGAACCGCGATTTCTGACCTCCGAGCCTCCACTCAACCCGTTGTCCCTGGTCCTTGCGACGAACTCTGTGCTGCATCCGGGCTAGGGCGCGGCGACGCGGCACAGCAATCTCGCTGTCCGCGAATTTTGATTGGCCCGCCCACCCACGTCCTCGGCCAATCGAGTGAGGGGATGGCGTCCCTTTTTTTCTTTCTTCTCCCTCCTGCTCGACCGCTGCTGTCCCGAACGGCCCACCAGCCCGCTCCGGGGTTGGCGCCCTGCACGCCCGCTTTGAGCGTTGCAACGCTGGCTTCTCTCACAGCGCCTCTGTACCGTACTGGCCAAGGACCTGCGAACCCAATGCCGGCGCTGCGCACGCCTGCTAAATAGCTTGCGCGAGTGGCGCTCAGTTCCGCGCTGCCGCAACTACTGCAGCTATGCTACTGGCGACGACGCCCGGGCGACATGAAGCTCTCGCCCTACTCGACCTACGATGACAAGCGGGACCAGAACGACAATCGCGAACGGGCGTGGGGCGCGGAGGGGGAAGACCCTTGCTCATGGCGAAACATGGAAATGACAACGAGGAGCGGTGACACGAGAGGAAACCGACGTACCATACTTTGTCTGCTTTGCTCGGTGGACCAGCAAGAATAGACCGACTCGTACCGTCGAATCTTGCTGGGCGGGCAATCCGCAGGTGGTGGCTCTTCGGCCAGCACGCTCCACGTTTCGGCTCGCCTTGGGCGGGATCGGCATCAGGCGCCCTGGACGGTTGACCTGCGAATCGGTCGTTCGAGCTATATTGAAAACGACCTCGATAGCTTCAGCGATTGCCGCGGGCGTCATGTCATGCATAGGTAAGTGTAGTCGAGGGAGCTTGCGTTTACACCAGTCTAGAGCCCGCCGCTTCTTATTATTACAACGCATCCTGCATTAATTACGTGAAAATGCATCGCGGCATCATATGAGGCGTCCACGGGAGGAAGAACATTGATCGCACAGCTCATGTACAGGTCAAAACGACAATTGCCCCATCTATTAGAAACTCGAGCCGCGGCTCTGCGTGTGGTTGAGGCAGGTATCAATTGTGAACAGTGCCTGGTCGGAGCACGTGTCATTGGCCAATAGGAAAGCACGGATACACTCCATCTCCAAGCGATCGCTCGACGTCTTCTGAATCGAGATATCCATTCCTTGCATCGATCTGTCTTGTCCCATTTGTGACCGGTTTGTTGTACGCTCAAGTCTCGGGACGATCGGTCAGAAGCCGTAAAGGATTGTGTTTCGGCCCATACTCCGGAAGGCGTGCAGTCGCGAATGCGACGGGCCTCAACACGATCGCAGCCTGATCATGAAGCACTCTCCTCTCACGAGCGTGGCGCTGTTGTGGCATGATCTGGAGCTGTTTCGGATTGATGAAGACCTCACCGTCGTGCTGGGAACGTTGTTCCGCCCGTTGCTGTCCGTATCAGGACAATACCCAAAAATCCAATTTGCCCGTATTTCCGGAGCCTTTATCCAATCTCGCATCTTCAGACTAGCGGCTGAATTCGTCTTCCCTTTCCTTCCCTTTTCATTTTGCACTTGCGCCTCTCAGGCATGTCCGGCCCTCGTCCCGAGTCTCAAGACAAAGCGTTAGTCCGTAGAACACCGTGCTCGCCGACTCGCCTCAATCCTCGCTCGGCCAACTTTATTTCCAATACTAAACCCTATTTCACCAAGACCGGGGGGGCCAAGACGACTGCGACTTCTCCGCAACCACAGCGCCCGTTGGGCTAGGATTGGCCAGCAAAAACACTGCACTCTGCTCCAATTGATCCGCGAAGCGCCAGTTGGGCGTGCACACGGTCAATCACGCGCGACGGCCCTGGTCCTGTCCAGTCCTTTTTGCTTCGCCCGTGCCGGACCAACACGCTGCGCTCCACCGGCTCGTGCGTCGAATACTCGTCAGCCTGACGCTCGTTCTCGCCGTGCGCGCGCGGACTTGATCGGCGACTGGATCGATTGCGCACCGCACCAGCTCACGCGGGCCCCTCGCACGCCGCTCTCGCGCAGGCACGCACGCGCCCTTGTTGCCATTCCGCCATCATCGCTCTCGGGACTTGAGGGGGCGACAACACGCATGGACAAGGGAGATCGCCCGCGCCGCACTCGGGCGTCGGCACCCTGCTGACCGGTGCTCCGCTGAATCGTCCTGAGAAGCAACGCTCGTGGCCACCGCCCACGCCGTATTTGCCCCCAACTATCCCAACCCTGAGACAGGATCGTATTCATCGCCGGCCTCGGGCGAGTCCCGTCATCAACGATTCACCCCACGATCGCCGCTCATCATTGCCGAAAAATCCGAGATCCCGCTATGGATCCCTCCTTCAAACCAGGGACCTCTCGGCCAGTCTGTCCGTCCGTGATTGCCCAACCCGCGCCACAGCCAACACCACGCATGCAGACCTGGCAAGGCTGGCTTGGTGACGAGCATCTCACTGCCGACCGTAGTCGGCGGGTCCCCCCTCGGGCGCTGCATGTCAGGCTTATGGGCATATACTTCGTGAGCTGACGAAACCTTGCTTCAACCAAGCATCGTGAGGGAACAGCGGTCATCCTGGCTTGCATGCTTACCGACGGGCGCCGCCTGCGCCATCCGAGCCGCGAACCTTCATGACTGCCGAGCGAGCACGACTTCGAGCTGCAATGATGCCACATGGGTGCAAGGCACGTCTCGCTGCGTCAGGCTGAAAGTTCCAGGTCTGGCCATCGCCCCCATCGTACCCGAGATAGCCCCGTGCCCCCGCCGTGTTTGGATATAGGAACATGTTGGTCCAGTCGCGGTCGACGACGATATCGCATACAGGGGTGGTTGTACTGAAGATCATGGACCTCGTTCCTACTGGATCACGCATCCTCCGACCACCAGCTCCCTAGAGGACATTTCCCACATCGCAGCTCCTCCCCACCGCGCGCGGGGGCCGCACTGGGCATGCCACCTGAACACGGCGCCGCGACAGACGAAACATACGTCTTTCCGCGTGGCCAATCGATCTGCTGTGATTGCGGAGCATCGCCATCAGCTAGCGTTAGTGAATACCATGAGCACCCGGGACCTGCCCGCTTTCTCCGCGCGTTCTGCCAGATGAACAAGCAAAAACGTGGGTCGCCGTGGGTAATGTAAGTGAATATCGCGTTGTTCACGCCGACCTGGTCCCTTCGCCTCCCCCGTGCCCGCGCCTCGTGCGACAAGCTATCCGACGTAATTTCGCACCTTCCGTCCAGTCGCCGACGTCGAAGCCGCGCGCATGGCGGTCGTCCCGAACGCTCAGTGTTGCAGCTTGTGGGTTGGGGGCCGAAGTCACCAAACGGCACGGGCAGACTCGATTTCGAGACCGCAGCTCCGATATCGCGTTCAACGATGGCATGACAGCCGGGGCTGGAGTGTGTTCCCGTCTGACAGGACGATAGGCGCGGCCTGCCATGATTATGCCGACGATTGCACGAAAATCCTAGGATCTCAATGTGAAGGTGAGTGGGTTCATGAGGTGGTGTTTCCGGAGCTCAGGCAGGCCTTAGGCCTTCGTTGCTCAGGGACTGACGAGCATTGTAGTGAAACGAAAGGATCGATGTCACGTCAGTCGACGAATTGCGTCGCATTTGCTGGGAGCGATGTCCTGTGCGCTGCGGCCTGTGCCTTTGCTGGAAATGTTTCGATCAACTTGCATCACGATGACATATCAGCTGGTTGCAATAGTCCAAAATATTATCCTTTCCAAACGTAGCACAAAACTCACACAGGCTGCGCTGCGTACAGACTCATTCCTCCTTGTTCATTAATCGTTAACTGGTCCGCACAAGCGACGCTCAAGCGTTCTATCCAAGCACCACAAGCGACGCCGACATCCAACCGTGTCTGTCCCAAACATTCTATGAGTAAAGCCGTTCGAAGAGAAGGAAAAGGAAGGACTCCCGCCTCAATTGAAGCCTGCGCCTCCACCGTTCCTCGGGCTACGCATCATTCAAGATAGCATGAGCGTTCGTTCTCCGGTCCATCAGGTCTTCACACCCAGCTCGGAGTAAAAATGGCATTGTTGCACATGCGACTTCTGGCCCGTCTTCTCGTCGAAGATATGGCAACCGTGCTTTGCAGCGTTGGGAGGCTGTCAGACTTCTCGTCAGTACGATCGGATACGATATCCTGAAGCAGCGCTGGTGTCGCAAACATACCGTGTACAGGTGCAAGCTCACGGCGACCTCCGTTGTGCTCGCGTTGCCGACCCGATGCAGGCCGATTCGATCACTCATGTAGGTCACGCCGTCTGTTTCGTAAGTCGTCTGACGCTGGATACGCAGGGTCGTAGGCTCAAATCGATCCCCCTTGGCAGAACATGAGTGCTCCGTCGTCATGTGCTCAACCTCGGAGGGTGCGGTGTAATCGATTGCAGGCTCGAGTTCACGGCTCTGGCATGGCCATCGGTAGATTGTCTCCGTGAGTGAGCCCTTCAAGATCTTCATAACACAATGGGCATTGGCGTGGTCGTGGACTGGCGATGACTTTCCCGGGGTCCAAACGAGGATCAGCTATGGGCAATGACAGGTCAGCAAGATCATTCAAATCGTAAATGTGATGTTAAGTTCGAGTAGACATATAATCCATAGCGAATACGATAGTGATTCCGTCGTGGGAGAAACGCGTTCATGTTCAAAAAAGTGAGCAAGCACATACCAGATTGCTCTTTCCATTTCCGCGGTCCACCAAGTTCCTTGTGTATGCCCTGCTGTAATCTAACCAGGGTCAGCACATAATGATGTATTGTTCTAGTTGTGATATAGCCTACCTGCAAAGGCATATCGACTCCAGTCACTCTCTACCGATCGGTACCTCTCCATTGCAGCTTCAAGCTCTTCGACGTCCACATCAGCACTATCTATACCATTCGACGGCCCAAGAATCTTATTTATCTCTGCGACGAGATCATCGAAGGCGTTGCTGAAGGGTTCGTCGCGCTCGATCGAGCTTCGCGCCGAATCGTGGCGGGACGGGACTTCGCGTTTCGGGGACGATGACATTTTGATCATTATGCTGAACCACGATCATGCAATATTTGAGGAAGATAAAGAAATGACAAAGTAGATCCGGACATCTTGCTTAATGCAATGAACTCCCACCATCTCGTATGCATGGAATTGCGGTGACGGTTGCATCGCCTATCTGTGGTCCCCGGTTGAGAAGACGGCGTCTTCGGAGCAAGACGCCGATATCACATTCCCACCGCCGGACGATCGACAAGCCAAACAGCTACGTGTACTCGAACATGAAGTATCATTGGTTGCGGTTCCAACAACAATTCCCGAATCGATCGAATTTATCACGCTGCGAATGGTTACCGGTGACTTGTTTGGGCCAAACTTTTCCCGTGGCCATGAACCACCACCCAAACCGCAAAACACTAGGTCTGCAAGACAAAAAAGGAATCAAGGAGGTCTTGCTTCAGTTGCTGAACCTCGTGAATTTGTAGATTTGGCCGGAATTTTGATATCTGGTGTCCGGCCAGTCCGAACGGGGTTCACCCGGGGTCTCCACGCCACTTTATACCTCTGAGTCTCATCATGCAGAACTCCAGTATAATGGTTCATCAGGCTTTCAATGATTGTTTTCATAAAGCGCTTGGTCTACCCCGGCTAAACTCTTCGTCATCCCTTGCCGTCTACTGTAACGCTGTCCGCGGCGCGGACCGTGACAATATGCAATCAATCTCGGTTCTGAATCACGTCCAGCCTTGCAATCGTTCTGGCGGAGAGTGGAATTGAACCTTTTGCGCGTGTCATCCTTTTGGACGACTAGAGACCGTTCCTATGTGCACTTAGCTCTAACGAGGCGATTGCCTTGTCAATCCGGGATGAACCAGGATGTGCCGATCCTAGAAATCAACAGCGCCAGATGCAACTCGGAGACACCGGAAGTTCCTCTCTCGTAGCCTTGACGTTGTTGGCCGAGCTGGAGATTTTGCCGGGGCTAATCTGTCTTGTGAACAATATCGACCATGATGAAGGTCTATTTCTTGATAATGGTGATAATGTCCTCGTCAGCGAGTTCGTGTGAAAGACCAACTCTTTGTGGCTGATGCTTGACACTGCGCCCATAGACAATGGCAATGCGGAACTGCTCGACGATGGATTTGTGGATAGCATTACAGAAGTCCTCGACCGTGCATGCCGTGCTGCGGAGGACGACAGGAGCTGTGTAGTCTGGAAGCTTTCCCTTGGGCTTGGTGTACACTCGTCGGAGGTTGAGCTTGTCCCACATCTGTTCTAGCAGCTCATCGATGTTCCAACCGTGCTCCGAAGAGATGGGACAAGCGTTAGGAATGCGGTAGAGTAGGTCCAGTTCCTCGATACTGATCGCATCGATCTTGTTCAGAGCATAGATGACCGGAATATAGGCCCGGTGTCTGGCTTCAATGACATCAATGAGATCGTCAACCGTCGCATCACACCGAATGGCGATGTCGCAGTTGGCCATCCGATATTCGTTCATGACGGCCTTGATTTCATCGTTGTCGATATGACTCAACGTGGTTGTCGTAGTGATAGAGATGCCTCCTTTATCTTTCTTGGTGATCTTGATGTTCGGCGGCTGCTTGTTCACTCGAATACCAAAACCCTCCAATTCGTTCTCGATGATGCGCTTATCAGTCAAGGGCTTGTTGACGTCCAGAACGATAAAGATCAAATGGCAAGTCTTCGCCACAGCAATAACCTGTCTACCACGACCTTTGCCATCCTTTGCACCCTGAATGATACCTGGCAAGTCAAGCATCTGAATCTTTGCGCCGTTGTAGACGACCTGGCCGGGCACGGTGGTAAGAGTTGTAAACTCGTATGCAGCCGCTTCGGAATGTTGGCCAGTAAGCCTAGACATCAAAGTCGACTTTCCCACTGACGGAAACCCAATGAATCCCACTGATGCCACTCCAGTTCTCGCCACGTCGAAACCAACGCCTGCACCACCGCCACTGCTGCCCTGTGGGGTGAGCAATTCCTTCTTCAACTTTGCAAGTTTGGCTTTCAGTTGACCCTGGTTGCACAGTGTCAGTACCAGTGTAAAAACCCGAGCAGACCCATGTTCTTACCAGATGGAAAGAAGTCGCCTTGTTTTTCTGAGTACGGGCCATCTCCGACTCAATCTCCTTGATCTTGTCCACTGTGGTCGCCATGATTGCAGATGCGGTGCGGTCTAGACGACCGCCTGACTCTCGTTTGACGAAAAACCCCTCACAGTGGTGCAGATATTCTTATCTCAAAAACAGTCGCCCGTGAGAAGCAAATGCGTTTATCGTGCCGTGCGTGCTTGTAAGAAGGCGAAATCGAAAAAATGACGTGGGACACCGTACGGCTCCTCCCGAGTCCCCGCATTGCGGGCACTCAACACTGCGGCGCCTCGAGTAATGAGATAAGATTAGATGTTTTTGTACAATCGACCTGCCGACCATCCATGATTAGCACTCTCTCGATTTATGACGGCATATTGACTCGAGATATGTGTTGTGAGATACAATGCTCCTGATTGTGTGTGATCGGCGTGTCTTTTTTGCTGCAATGCGCCGGAAGTCTGCGCGGCGTTGATCGGGATAAGACTTACTCCATAGCTCATCAGACTCGTCTCTTGATTGTGCATACGAAGACCACGCAAGATCTTACACTCTATATCGTATTGACCTGAGCTTACTTGATCGTAAACAATGAGTCAATATATCGCATCCGTGCCGTCAGATGATCTGGTGCCAACGGAAGTCCGAGGCTTCTTCGAGCGCTTCTACCAGGTTTCCGATACGCCTGGTGAACATGAACAATATGCCAGGTTCTTCACCCCAAATGCGACGCTTTTGATGGGACCAAGTAGGGCTCAAGGTACAGAGGGTAAGGCTGCATCCACTTTGATACTCGCACGCAAGCTCCAGCTCACTTTCTACGAACAGGAATCGTGCAATTGAGGGAGAAAATGTGGGAAAAGATCACGAAGCGCTCCCATCACCCGATCCAGATATTCACGTTTGGAGCTCAGTCTGGTCAGTATATGCTCCACGGTACAGCTACATTGGGTTTCGGAAATGGGGGAGAGACAAGCATAGACTGGGCTGCTAGGGCTGAGATGGCATCCGGAAGTGACGGTCTACAAATGAGTTTTTACCAGGTCTACCTTGTGAGTTTCAGGTTTTCTTCGGCTTTGTTGCCAGAAGGGTATGCTAATTCATGCCCAGGACTCTGCGGCAACCTCAAAAGCATCCTAACCAGAAGACCTTGCAATCCATGATAGTCTTCGTCAGCTGAGATTAAGCAGCCTTTCGCTTCAGCTCTGGCCTACAGATTTTGTAACTCCGAACTCCCCACCCTTCGCTTATCATTGGGAATTATTCACATCTTTCGCGAGTGTCGCGGGCCGTCGGAGCCGAAACTGTCCGGTCACCGAGGCGCGCGGCCGATATCAACATCGAACAGCGATTTCCTCGTCTACAGCATTGCTGTCAGGAGGACCGCTGCTTTGGCGAGGATACGGCCAGGCCATTATGCCTTCTTCACAACCTTCTCCAAATCCTGCTCTGCTTGTTTAACGGCGTCCTTTGCTTCCTCTTTGATTGAAGTGCCCTTCTCACTCTGCTGGTGGATGAGAATACGAGTGACTTGCGTGGCGCCGACACAGAAGAGCAGGAAATTCACACTGGCGAGTAGAACGTTGCGCGGCTTGATGATCAAGCACCACCGGGTCCAAATGAGTCCAGTAGCCATGAGAGCTCCATTTTGCGTGATGGAGAGCTGCGAAGCAGGTCGAGCGAAGTCGGCAGCACCAGCGATAACAAGCCCCCACTGTTTCCCAGGTCAGTATCATATGCACATGGCGCAACCTGGAATCTACGGACCTTCATGACTGGCGCCCAGAAGTGGACCGTCTTCGGCCCCACAGGGCTGTTCCAGTATTTGGCGAATCCACTCTCAGCTTTGGCGGCAGCCTCTGCCGTTTCTGACGCGGTTGATTGGCATCGTCTCTGAATGTTGGATCGGATCTGCTGACGGAAAGCAGGTTGACGGAAGGTTTGTTGAGCAGCGCGGAACCCAACGCGAGCGGCCATTTTGCGATGAGGTGTCCTTCGCTCACTGGTGTAGAGGGAGATTGATTCGAAGAATTAGCCGGTCAAAAGCGCAAGAGTTTGTCCTAATTGCCTGCGAAAATGCTTCCCAAAGAGACTTGAATTGTGACGATGTCAGCCAACGGATTTAAGGCATGACAGCTTTGTTGAGGCGAAGTTCTCCCCACAGCCGCTAAGGAAACATCCGTCGCGTGGCTTCCACCAATCCCGCTGGCCGGTCACGCCTGTCCAGTCTTCCGTAGTGCAAACGGCGTCCAGTTGCCGACCATTGCTTGCCAAGGCCCTCCATTGAGTACAGCTTGGACCATTGATCACGAAGAGCATAAGCGACGACTGTGCCTGCGATCCGCATCCCATTCGCAGCAGATTACCACAGCGGCGCATCACAATGTCGGGAAAGTTCGCCTTCTCAAAAGCGCTCAAGGAGCTCCGTTTCCACCACTGCCAGACGAGCGAGCACTCAAATGCGGTCCGGTATGTTGATAATCCCGGCTCATACAAAATCATGGAGGACTCTGCTTACGAGCTCAAGATCCTTCCTCTCACGCGCATATCCGAGCATGAAGAAGAGCAACCCTTACACGCCGATCTTGGTCCGAGAAGCTTCAGGAATCGAGCCACGAGTATACGCCCGGTACGAATTCGGAAGGGAGAAGGTGGCTGATTTGAAAGGTGAGATTTATCTGGTGAATGCAAGAGGTGGCTGCAATATATGTATTGACACGTACCAGGACTGGACGACAAGGCGATCGAGGACAAGATCTCTGGCTTGATCCAGGATAGCCAATAGACGAGTGGGCAACAGGAGCAATACTTTGACGAGAACGAGATGCGACCCCTTCACCCGTGCCGCCAAATCATTGTATATTACGAGAAGAGCACAGGACTACATGCGCCATGAAGAACTTGGCGGGGTTGTAGATGTACTGCATAGATTTGAACTGGAAATACTGTCGGGGATCAAGTGACAGCAATCTCCATGGTATTTGTTGTTTGGGGAAACAGCTAAAGGGCTCCTTTCTGGGAAGCGACAGACAGAATGACACCTTTATGCCTCTGCGCGTCGGCTGATGTTAATATTCTTGAAGGTCTTGGTGATCGAGGTGATTGCTTCTTCAACTGGCAAGCGTTCCATCGAGGATGCGCCGAAGAAGCCGTGGACGCCCTTCACTCTTTCCAGAACATGCTTTGCGTCCTCTGGCTTTGCAATAGGACCTCCATGACACAGGACAATGATGTCTTTCTTGACAGATGTCGCAGCGTCTCGAATCGATTGGATCTCCTCGACACATTGGTCGAGGGTTTTACCAGTCTTCGCCCCAATCGAGCCCGAGCTTGTTAGGCCCATGTGCGCTACAACAATGTCTGCTCCGGCCTTCGCCATATCGCTGGCATCTTCGGCGCTAAATACGTAAGGGCTGGTGAGCATGCCTAGTTCGTGTGCGATTCGAATCGCGTCGACCTCGAGTTGGTAACCCATGCCTGTTTCTTCGAGATTCTGTCGGAAAGTCCCATCGATAAGCCCAACAGTAGGAAAGTTCTGCACTCCTGCAAATCCCATGTCCTTCAATTGCCTCAGAAATCGTGGCATGTGTTTGAACGGATCGGTTCCACAGACACCAGCAATTACTGGCGTGTGCTTCACCACAGGTAGAACTTCTTTTGCCATATCGACCACGACGTCATTTGCATTGGAATATGGCATGAGACCCGCCAATGACCCCCGGCCGGCCATTCGAAATCGTCCTGAGTTGTAAATTATGATAAGGTCTCCTCCACCATCTTCAATGAATTTTGCGGAAAGTCCAATGCCTAGTGAATGTCAAACATTCGGTCGCCTGTAAATCTTCGAATTACTGACCGGCACCAGCTCCAACAATCGGTTTGCCCTCTTCAATTTGCTTCCAGAACCCGTTCAAAATCGCTGCGCGCTCTGTTGGTGGACCCATTGTTTGATATGTTTGCGGCAATTCTCAGACAGGTGATGCCAGAGCTAGTCCTCGAATATGTCTAAAAGCTTTTGCACTGCCAGATCTGTATCCGAACGAATATTGTTGTCATCACCCTCAAATTTGTTGAGAAGGCAAGCTGACGCAATGAGCTTCGAGCTAATGTGGGCAGGGTGCCTCTCAATGCCTGCAGCTCTACATTTACGCTTATTACACAAGAAATCTAGAGGGATCATCAATACCCAATGCTCATTAAAGAAGCTACAAAGTACTCGTTCAATAAGCTTCAATCGAGCGAGCCATTCAAAGAAAGCTGAGTTTCAATGCACAGGCTTTGATAGTCACCCAGACCTTTCCATTGCGTCGATTTTTCATCGAGTGAATATTCTCGCGACTGGCGATTCGATACAAACATGGTCAACATTGTCGTGATTGGCACTCTAGACACAAAGCTGGAAGAGCTCCTCTATCTGCGGACGCGGATCATTAAGGCCGCCAGTGGACAACCTTGTTCCGTTGTGCTCGTTGACGTTGGCCGAAGCGTCACCACACATGAACATATCACCATTGGACATGATGTCTTGACCCAACGATACCGACCTGACAAACCCGGATCCAGCCAAGAAGTCGGCTCTCTTGAGCGCGGAGACGTCATCAAGTACATGGTCGCATGTGCCTCGAAGTGGCTGCGCGAAACATACGAGGCCGGACTCAAAGACCCTTCGAAGGCCATCCATGGAATTATCGGAGCCGGTGGCACAGGTAATACATCTCTGGTCTCGAAAGTCATGCAAGATGTTCTTCCTCTCGGCTTCCCAAAGTTTATCGTCAGCACGGCAGCATCCGGCGAAACGGGGCCGATCGTAGGAGAGAGCGATATCACGTTGATGTATTCCGTCGTCGATATTGCTGGAGTCAACTCAATCTTACGAAGAGTCTTGAACAACGCTGCTGGCGCCATTGTTGGCATGGCAAGCGCTTATGAGCGGGGTACGACACAAGGCAGTGAAGGAGCACCAACGAGCACGAGAGACGTCCGGAAGAAGATCGGTCTGACGATGTTCGGAGTAACCACGCCCTGTGTCGACAAGATTCGAACCATCTTCGAAAAAGATGGCAAGATCGAATGCTACGTATTTCACTGCACCGGACACGGCGGCCGCGCCTTGGAGAACCTGGTGGAGAAGGGTGAGTTGGATGCGGTTGTAGATCTGACCACCACAGAGATATGTGACTACGTGGCTGGCGGAGTCATGAGCGCTGGAGAGAATCGCCTAGATGCCGGCTTGAAAGCAGGAATCCCATATATTATCTCTACCGGAGCAACCGACATGGTAAATTTTGGGGCTCGCGATACAGTGCCTGAGAAGTACAAAGACAGGCAATTCATTGAGCACAATCCGACGGTGACTTTGATGAGGACCAATCGGCAAGAAGCCGAAAAGGTAGCATCTTTCATTGGCGACAAGATCGCGGAGCTCGCAAAGGACAAAAGCAGAGTGGAAGTGATACTGCCCACAAAGGGTGTCAGCATGCTCGCGACTGAAGGGAAACCATTCCACAGCCCTGAGGCTGACGACGCGCTTCGTGAAGTGCTCAAACGAAAACTTGAGTCCGCAGGAGGTGGGGTGGCATTGCAGGAAATCGACTTGGACATCAATGACGACCAATTCGCAATGAAAGTTGCGGAGCGTATGATCGAGCTGATGCAACAATAACATCAGAGGCACAGTTGCACTCGCGTTCTCAACGATCTGCACGCCGCCAGTAGATATGGTCCGGGGCTTAGGAACTAGTAGCAGAATATTGAAGTTAATTCCCTTTCCTTTGCAAGGATCTCATCGATCCCATCACAGACGACGTTGGGGAGTCTGTGTTGTAGAATTGTAAAATCCGAGGGCGCCCGACTCGGTGAATAGCGCAGCCTCACGGTCAACCTTGATACCAGATGCCCTGTTTCAATGCTAGAATGGCAAAATGGGTTCCCACTGTGCTTCTTGCTTTGTTACCGACCCAGACTCCGGTGTCTGCACCTTCTACATCGTATTTAGTGCCAAACGGAATCGTGTTGAGACCGTTGGTCATGAATGCCCAGGTGGTATTGACAATTGCTTCTTGGACATCAGGCGATGAAACGCTCGCAGCCATGATATCTGCGATCCGTATCAGCAAATGCGGCAGATTGAGAAGAGAGCAACTTACTCCAATCTGTGAGTCCCCATGTGAGATTTCCACCAGTATAGCCGAGGTAGGTGGATGGTCCTGCAAATGGCAGGCCACCCGGCTGTATTTGCGTAGCATACCAGCTTGATTGTAGCTCCCATGCGGCCGCTGGGAATGTCTGCAGCTCAAGAAGGACGTCCGCATATGCTGGGAAGATGACATTCCACGTCTCACCCACACCATAGTTGTAGGTAAAATGCGTGCTATCTGCAAGTGTAGCGCCGTCCAACCCAAGAGCATCAAGATAGATGGTGTCCGCGATGGATTTTGCAACATCATCGTAAGTCGTGTTACGCAAAATTACGCTGGCTGCGTTCAATGCGACGGCACACTGAATTGCCAGGCTGGTCTGATTTGGCGACGCGCGGATGGCGTCGACGGATGTCAATTGGCTCGACGAATACAGAGAATTCTGCACCAGGTACCGGGCATACCCATCGAGCAAGGTAAGATATTGCTGTGCATAGTCGGCATCGCCCGAAAATTTTTGGTAGGCATATAAGAGGGTGAAGAGGCTGGATGTCTCGAACAAGGGCATCTGCTCGGCGTCGCCGTCATCGTGGCCAGTTGCATTGGGATAGTCTACACGAGGTAAGCGGTCAATTCGGCGGACGAGTGAATTTGCATGTGTCAAATCGTCCACTTACGAGTTCCCATATCATGTATCACCCATGGATGGGGCCATCTGCCGCTTTCCAGATACGGCAGGATGGGCTCCCAGAAAAGTTTTATATACTCGGGATTCAGGCTTATAAATATCGGCCAGGATTGAAACATCAGGTCCACGGTGTTGATGTTTCCATCACTTGAGATCTCTTTGAGAAATAGCGATGGTGAACTTGCGGAGCCTGTGAGTCTGGTTTGTAACAACGAAGAATTTTCAATAATCCTGGTTGAGATTCCGGCGTTCACTTCGTCTGTCGTCAATTCAAAGGAACTAAATGCTTGCCGGACACTCGCTTCGACAATATCTGCGTATTTCTGACCGAACACGCTCGATGTTGCCTCTGCTCTTGACCGGATCTCCGAGTCCAACTCCAATGACGCCGCTAACCTTGCCTCGTATGTCGTTAGAACGTACGAGACAGCTTCTCTGATATTCGGCCAGCGTGTACGATGGAATCCTGTCTGTGGTACTCCGAGGTAGTCAATTGCCCAAGGACGCTCGAAACCGATGACGAACGTAGCACTCGCAGTACCAAGCACAGGACCCAGATCTTGAGCGAGCGCAACGAGATCAGAACTTGCACAGTCTTGAGTGCCAGACACGAATCCTTCTGTCAAGAAGCTGCCGTAGATCGCGGCAGGGTTATTGCAAGCAGCAGCCGAGTTTGCTTTGACTGACGCCGAAAAGATCACGGATCCCCACGTAGCCATTTCGCGGTTCTCTGTGAAAGGGATCTCGTCGACATTGTGAAATTGGAAGTAAGCGGATGAACCGGTTTCTGTATAGTTCAGCTGTGCAGCACCTTGTTGCCCGGTCCAGGATTCATCAATTGCACTTAGAATCTGGATCTTCTTACTCTCAGGGCTGAAAGCGGAAATGGTTAAATAGCTATATGGAAGTGACTGCTCAGCATATTCATCTTTACCCGGAGCGATGGGTGAGAAGAAGTCCAACACGAAGGTCGTGTTGACCACCTGTAGTGTGAAGTTGGTGTGGGAGGAGCTGTACGAGGCGGAGAGGGTTTCGGCGCTCTCAATTCCATCAAAGGCATGTGGCAGGCCGAACAGCGCATATGTCTTGTTGTCGAGACGAGCCAGGATAGACCACGTCAAGTTTTGTCCCTGCCAGAATTGTGATTGCGCCGTCGCGACATCTTGAGTCTGATTACCAGGGAGCCATGCGGAGAGATACGGGCTCTTCACGGCGAGAGGATACGAAGGAAGCCTCGCCGTACTGATTGCTGAGCAGTGAATCGTGAGCCATACAATAGCAAGCGCTATGGCCTGATTCGAGCGTATTGGCGACATCGCTAGCTAGAGAATCACTTTGCCGTTGAGGCGATGAGCTTTACTTTTCGTTGCAGGGTCGTCTGGCCGCGTACAGGACACACAAGCTCCTCGTCAATTTTGTGTGATGTGACGCCTTCGGGCGGTCATAATCACTTGATATAAGTAGGCGTGGCCTTTAGCAAAGATGAGGTGCATGAATCTGAATCGTTGCTTCCCTCCCGCGTACTTCCCTAGGGGTCGACCACCTCGATGTCGCGTGCAGGAGGTCGTGGTGATAGAACGAATTGGTCGCAAACTGTGGTACTCCCCAAGCGCGATCATAAATGCGTGCCTTCCGTTCGAAGGATCATGGTACCAAATACCTACCTTGCTCGCATCTTCTTATCGTGGCTCGACATTCGAGGAATCTAAGGCGTGCTTGGGAGCATCCACGTCATCTCGAGTAGTGCAACTTACCATGTCTTCTCATCGTAGAGCTGTCTATTTTAGTCGCTGAGCTCGGTACACATTCTTCAAGGTGGAGGAGCTTCAACTGCGACATGCCGATAGAGCCGGCCGAACGCTGAAAATGAAGCATGGCCCAGAAATGGCTTGTACTGTAGGAAGGTACGGAGCGTGCGGAGCAGGCGGACGTTCCCGTGGGAAGCGGGCACCTCTTTTATTGGAGTGTGATGTTCAGTCGAGCATTGAGATCGTATCAACCTACCACCATCCAGAAGCATTGAAGTCCAGCTGCTGCATGTAATTTCACGCTCATGCCATCATCGAGATTGCGTCGTCCGCCAAACTTGGGTCTGACAGCCGTTGCATTCGCTGCAGAGCTGTAGCTGAGGGCAACCACACCAGGAATCTGTCAACGGCTGAGATCCTACCAAAGAACCCTGAGATATCAAGATGGGCTTTCTGGATGGTTGCGTGCATGTTGTCCTGTTGACCAACGTTTCTGGCAAGTGTTGCAGTCGGTGTCGAGATATATAGCTATTGGAGAACGCCACTTTTGGAATACGTACATGCATCGCAAACCTGACCGATACCTCCCTCTCTACCACATCCATTTACACTTGTAAAGTCCAGAATCTTAGCCATGCAGCCACCTCTTGCTCTTCTCCCAATCTTTATTGCCGCAGGCATGCACAAGACCGAACTCGTGAAGCCCACAACGACGAAAGCCCTGCCTGTCCTACCTACGCTTCCACCAGTCTACCCGAACAATGGTATTTTTGGGATTGGTACTACTGACAAAGTCCCAGATGCAATTTCGTTCACAGTCACCGGCCACAGCACGACCTCAACGTTTGCAATCGCGAGGCCGGCCAACCCTAACACGTTCACGACGATCCTGTTCCAGAATCCTGCGCCGACGAAAGCGAACATCGCGCAACAGCCGCTACATGCCGCTGGTGCTCAGTCGGAGAGTCACCAGAACGCTGCAGACCCTCAGGCCGTGGTCGGGCACGCAGACGTGACGACGGGTGCTGCACATGCGGTCCCGACGTCAAGCCAACATGCTACTCCGATCCTCGAGGCGGCAGCAGAGGCCGATTCAACATCGGTGCAAGAGCTTTCCGTAAGCACCAGCCAACCGACGACAACCAAGATCCGGGTGAAGAGAGATCCTGCTCTGCCTACGATCCCTCCATTGCCTTCGATCGCCGCCATCCTCGCAGCAACTCATGTGGATTGTGTCACGGCCTGCGACGTCGCAGACGTGGAGTGTCTAGCACTGGCGAAGTACGATGTCAACGCGATGCACCTTTGGTAAGTGCCCGAGTGCGCAGGATAAGTGATCAAACATGCTGACGGCGATACGCAGTGCGGGTAGCTTCGCCCAATGCTTTGACGAGTGCACGAATTCTGCAGCAGATGCTGCGTCGATGGCGATGAAGACTTCGAGTTGATTAGCGTTGTGTTTTTGTTGTTTCGTTGGGCCGGATTTTGCATAGAATGGCGCTATATTTCCTTTCTTGATGGCAGGTCAAGCATTTTGTATGATACCACTTTAGCGCTGGGATGGATTTCGAAGAAGGGACATGCGTAAGCAACGCCTGGCACAGATGGTCAGAGGCACCGGTTTTAGGAGGAGGCACGAAGCATTGTTCATGAAATTGTTGGATTAGTGGGCAGTTCCTTTTGAGCCCAGTGAGAGAATGAAGCGGCTTATTGGACACAATTCCGCGTGTTGTCTTTTCATCATTATAATCACATTGCCCTTAGGGTTACACCTTCCATCTCTGACCCTAAGTTAATTAGTAATGGCTGTTATATAGGTACCTACCTAATCGGTGTTACTGACGCTGCAACATGTCGCAACCGCCGGGACATGATGCAAGTCCCGACCGCAGGATCATGCAATCGGGCGCAAAAACGAAGTGAATGTCTTGGTCCAAAAGCAAGGATAGAGATAAAGTATGGTCACCTGAATCTCGAAGGGCTCGGGACTGCGTAGTATGAATCGCAAGGGTCCCTCAGGCGACTGACGATGGCACGTGCTTGTCCGAGGTTAGCACGGACGGCTTCCACTGCCCCGGACGTTTGGTGTCGTATGTCACTGACCGACCCCTCCGCAACGCCGACGATCAAAAGGTACTGTCGCGCATATTACCCATTGCGCATGCGCCCAGGCAAATCCCGGCGTTCTCATTCGTGGACGCAGCGCGTGGTCATTATGTGTACTTTAGAAGAGCTTGATCCCCGACCATTCTCCGTCTCATCTCGTCGTGCATACATAATCCCCAAGATCTGGCACTGGTCTGGATAGATCGACGACCTCTTGTCTCACCTGCGCCATTGTCAATTCACATCGAGGCGAGCAAGCCCTTTACAATAAGAAGTATAGTACCTCCTCCGTCTCACCTGCTCCCACCCAGGTGTTCTACACGACCTGGTCCAGCTCCACCATTTGTCAAAGGCTCACTAGATTGTAGCAAGAAGATCGGCTTCAATCTCGATTGACGAGGTTGGTGGTCTCGAACAGAACAGGCGCTTGGCGGTAGCTTTCTGATATCATATATTTTGACATCATTTCGCCCACCATGTCGTCTCCGGCAGTAAAACGACTCGCTGGGTTGACAGCACACTTCACACCGCCCTCAATGCGTGCCCCATATGCCAATGAGGAGTACAGCCACTCCCACCACATTCACCAGCTCAGCCCGACTGTTTTCTTGCCGCGGGCGGCAAGTATAGAGCCAGACGTATGCCATTCTGCGATCCGGTGGTTTCCAGAACATCCAAGTTGACTTTTAACAGGCGATTGCTGTACATCATTTGACTGCCAATGGGAAGACTCTGCGGCGGACATATGCAGAAACCGCGGACCGCGCCCGTGGCCTCGCATACTTTTTGCTAAAGCACAATTATAAGCGTGTTGGCATTCTCTGCACCAACACGCCCACTTACTTCGAGACCTTTTACGGCATTGGTGGAGCGGGCGCTGTTAATGTCGGTAGGTTCTAACCTCAAAATCTGAGTTCAGTCGTGATCAGACAAGCTCATGCATGACTCCAGGGATCAACTACCGCCTGAAGCCCGACGACATCAAGTATATCTTCACACACAGCGAGGTCGACTTCATAATCGCCGATGCAGAATTTCGGCCGATACTAGACGAATACGCACAAGCCCACCCTAATGTTCCGATATTGGTGGACACCGACACGGATGAGGATACCGGGCCCTACGACAAGGCCGTCCTAGAAGGGCTTGAATATGACCAAGCAACGGGAAACCACGGCTGGGCCGGGCTCGAGACGGAGACACGAGATGAGAACGATGTCATGGCGCTGGCATATACCTCTGGCACGACCGCCAGGCCAAAGGGGGTGGAGTTCACCCACCGAGGTGCATACTTGGCATCTCTTGCCAACATCGTCGAGAGTGGTCTGAACGTATGGAACGCAAATGCCGAGCGATGCCACTACCTCTGGACGCTACCGATGTTCCACGCTTGCGGCTGGACGTTCCCCTGGGCTGTTACGGCTGTCCGAGGTACCCACTACACCCTACGAAAGATTGACTACCCGTACATCTGGAAACTGCTGAAGGAGCAGCAAATCAGCCACTTCAACGCGGCGCCAACGGTCAACACTCTCCTGTGTGCTGACCCGAATGCGGCGAAGCTGCCCGAACCAGTTCGCGTCACTGTCGCCGCAAGCCCGCCTACGGCTCACCTTTTCGAGACGATGGAGAACCTGAACCTGCGGCCGGTGCATGTGTATGGCATGACGGAGACCTACGGCCCGATTACGAAAGGCTACATCCTGCCCAGCTGGGACACATTACCGGTCAAGGAGAAATACGCTAAGATGGCGCGTCAAGGCCACGGCTTCATCACCTCGCTCCCGGCGCGGGTGATCAAGACCGACATCGACGACAGCGGCTCGTGGGCGACGCTCGAGCACATCACCGACGTGGCCAAGGACGGCAAGGAAATTGGCGAGATCGTCTTCGTCGGCAACATCTGCGCGCGGGGGTACTACAAGGACGCCGCGGCCACGCGCAAGCTCTTCCACGGCGGCGTGCTGCACTCGGGCGACCTGGCCGTGTGGCACCCGGACGGCGCCATCCAGATCCTCGACCGCGCCAAGGACATCATCATCAGCGGCGGCGAGAACATCTCCTCGGTCGCGCTCGAGGGCCTGCTGGTCACGCACCCGGACATCCTCGAGGCCGCGTGCGTCGCCGTGCCGGACAAGCAGTGGGGCGAGCGGCCCAAGGCCTTCGTCACCGTCAAGGCCGGCAAGCAGCGCGGCGGCCTTACGGGCGAGGATATCATCGCGTGGGCGCGCCAGCAGAAGAGCATCAGCCGCTTCATGGTCCCGCGCGAGATTGAGATCCTGGACGAGCTGCCGAAGACGAGCACGGGCAAGCTGCGGAAGAATGTGTTGCGAGACTGGGCGAAGGGCTCCAAGCGCGCAGCGAGCTGATCTGGGCCGGTGATGAATCATCCTGACGGGGTAATAAGATGTGATCTCGTCCGCGAAGTAGACGCGGGCATTTGTAATGCACATAGGGTTATCCGCGGAATTCAAAATGCAACGCTTCCGATATCATCAGATCACCTTCCCGCGCCGCGCACTTTGTCAGCGTTCTGGTCTCGGACCAGCGCGGATGTCGCGTGTATAAGCAGCAGCAAGGACATCTTGTGATTCGTGCGCGGAAGCCGCATTACGCGTACACACGCGCGCAGCCGGACCACGATGTCAGAATGAGATGCGGAGGGCGGGGTGACCCTGCGTACGCCTTCTCGCGCGATGGTATCGCGGTACGTGAGCGCTCATGGCTGCAGGTGGCTTTTCTGCTGTACAGGAGGATCTGTATCCATGACTGCGGTTCGGCAGTCGGAGGGGGCAGCTGTCCGTTCCGACCGCTTTAGCGGAGGCGAGGGCCCGATGGGAAGAGGGAGAGGAGGAGTGCCCTCGGAAAGGCGGCCCCCAATCACGCGAACGTGGCATCGAGGATTTTGGGGTGACACGACGTGCGCGAGGAGCGTGGTGGATTGGTCTTTCACATCCCATGCTCACACATCCATCCGCGGCATGTGCCCCCGTTGCCAAGATCGCAACGTGTTTGGAAAAATCGGAAAACACAGATGAGGATTGGCCCTTGGCTCAGGGTTTCTGGGTGATCGCTCCATTCATCGTTGAAAGAAGTGTTTGTACCTGTTTCATCATGGAAGGTAGAACCCGGCGCGTGTGGAGACCACAGACTGCAAGCTTGATGTGTTGGTGGACCGCAGAATGCTGTGAGAGGTGTGCGAAAGCGCCCTATCAGAGCTTCGGTGTGCCACGCCGCGTGCGAGATGACACGCAAGGCATACCGCCCACCTGGATATAGCACCTGCCAAAAATCTATATGGCCGAAACACGTTTTTCCGCATCGCGGTCGTTGCGTGATTGGCATGAGGCCTTCCCAAGTTGGGGATTCTCATGGCTTTCGGCGGCAACGCGAGGCACGAACACGTAGCACGGGGTACTGCACCCCTACCTACCTACCTTTTTCATCGATTTGTCAAGCAGATGGCCCAGGATCAGAGCTGTGCGCCTTTGTGATGATGGTCCCGATGGAGTTGGCGACAATTTTGGTAGAATATCTACCAAAAACCTATTAAGAGTGAGGCGAGGGGCGGATCTCCAAAATGATCAGCATGCGCGATGCATGCGACCACTGTCATAGATTGGAATTTAGGTTCGGCAGGGCATGTGAGGCGCTGCACGAATCGCTACTTTCGGATGAGACGTACCTAGGCAGGGCAAGATAAATCACCGCGATGTCGTCGTCGTCAGAAGCATTTCGTTGCAATATCACGGGCCGGTAAAACTCTTCTTCGCCAACACTCATCCATGCGTTGGGTGCCTAGCATCTGATAAAAGGAAGAAGGGGAGCTCGTGACAGGACGATGCCTGATTCACTGCACGTGTCCAAGTGACCTTGAAATCCACCACCCATCAAGAGGTGACTGCAAGGTGGAAGTGGATGAGGAAGGGAGAGAAATTCAGTATAGGTCGCAGGTAAGGCCGGCAGCCTCCAGGCTACAACGCTGTAATAATATGCAGGCAAGCGCAGGTGGTGTCAGAATCGTTCCGGTCAGGCAGTGGCATTTCAGCCGCCTTGATGTGAGGGAGGCACAGCCGCCAGCGGTGATGCTTGACCGAGTGTGAACCGCTGCTGGTCGTGTGAGGTAGGAATAGATTCGTGGTGAGGACGAAGCTGATGAGACGACAAGAGAGGATGATACGTCGGCCAAAGGGTGGAAAGATTTCCACGGATATTGCGCTGATCTTTTTCGGAGCTGTGAAGGTGAGAATTATTACAGGCAGACAGACAAACCAGCATGAGCACAGTCAACCCCCAATCCAAATTGTGGCACCCCCGAGAAGCACGCCTTCCGCTGGGCGGGCCACCGCGGGCCTGGCCGTTGCAGCGGCAGCTAAACCGCACGCACGCAAGCGTGATTTGCTCGCGGGCAAAGCACTGGTCGCGCGGTTCGACGGACGGTGGATTTAAAGGCGATCCCCTCCGCGCTCGCTGGCTGGCCATCAGCGGGCCTGGCGCTCTCATCAAAACGACTTGGAAGCTGCTGCACTACGTCCGACTGTATCGTCGTCGTCGCCCTCGTCGCCCACCACCACCACCACCGCCACCACTTCCAGCTGTGTGCTTGCCGTCCCATCGCCAACCTGCGACTCCGCGCCCGCTGATTGGTTCCCACACATCCGCGACGGCCAACATCACACAAAAATTTCCTCATGCATGACATCCGCCATAGTCGCCGACTAGGTCTGCTGTAACGCACCGCGCGCTCCTGCCCTCGCGTGCATTTCCAACATAAAGGGCCAACTCCCGGATCGCTGCCGATGATACCCTCATAGCTGCCCCCATACCTCCCCATGGGCTTTCCTATTGCTAATTAGATGCATCGTCGCGGCGTTGGGTCTCTTTGCATTGATTCACGATTACAATGACGACTTCACGGTAAGTGCCGCTACTCATGCATCACAAACACTTACGTGGTTAAAGTTGGCGCACGATTCAAACTTGGTGCTGACTGTGTCACGTGACACCAACAGATTGGACCGATTGGTCACCTTGCTGGAGACGGGAAGCACCCAACTCATTCGACATACCGCTGCACAACAGCTTGCAGATGTCCAGAAGAACCACCCGGACGAGTTATTCAATTTACTAACACGCGTTGTTCCTTACCTGCGCTCACCATCGTGGGACACTCGAACAGCCGCTGCCCGCGCCATTGGCGGCATCGTCGAACATGCTGAAAAGTATGACCCGAACGCGACGCTGGACGATGTCAAGCCGGAGAAAAACGGCGACCATGACTCGACCATCAAGGAGGAAGGCCGAGCGTCATCACCATCCCCAGAACAGTTGCAACTAGCAACCCTCGATGTCGAATCGATCCTGCTCCATGGCAAGGAACTACTCGGCAGTGCAGGCAAGCAATATGACTTCAAGTTGGCGGGATTGAACCCGGCAGAACGGTTGGCGCACCAGAAGAAAACGCTTACTGCTCGTCTTGGCCTGGGCGGTGAGTACATCGAAGATAGCCTTGTCGATGAGAAAGACATCGCCATACGGTCATCGATAGCCACGCCCGCACTGTCGCGCGTCGACACGAGCTCGGGCAAGGTTGCTAACGGCTCACACGACACGTCTATGAACTCACCCGAAGATCAAGCTCCTCCAACGCCTGCCGGTGGCGAGATGAGCAAGCGACAGCTTAACATGCTCAAACGTCGACGGAAAGAAGAACTTAAACGCGACAACAAAAAGTTCAAATACGACTTTGCCAATGTACGCCGAGAGAGCACGACCGTCTCCCAGACTCCGGCCGACGAAATCAAGCAGGAAGTCAAGCAAGAGGGTGACGAGAACGGCAATCCTGATTACTTCTCGCTCGATCGGAAAGGCCCTGATGACGACGGTAAAATCGTGTCGGAATTTAAGGGTGTTACAGCTCCTGAGAAATCATCTTTGATCTCAGACGTCGAGGATGAAGGCAGAGAATGGCCGTTCGAGAAGCTGTGTGAGTTCTTAACTGTCGACCTGTTCGATGCGCAGTGGGAAATCCGTCATGGTGCTGCTATGGGCTTGCGAGAAATCGTCCGGGTTCATGGCGCTGGGGCTGGTCGGAAAGCCGACAAAAGTCGGGAAGAGAACGAAGAGCTCAATCGAGCCTGGTTGGATGATCTTGCGTGTCGCATATGCTGCGTGTTCATTCTCGATCGCTTCGCCGATTACGTATCTGACAACGCCGTGGCGCCGATACGAGAAACCGTGGGCCAGGTACTGGGATCAGTCTTACAGTTCCTACCACCGGCCTCGGTCCATGAAGTCAACCGAATACTCTATCGCCTAGTCATGCAAAAGCACGCCAACGACCACCGTCGCAGTTGGCATGCCTGCCACGGAGGCATGATCGGCATGAGATATCTCGTCGCGGTTCGGACGGATCTTCTCTGCGAGAACCACTCCCTCATGGATGGCGTTCTGGAATGTGTCATCAAAGGTCTCACAGACTCTGACGACGATGTTCGCTCGGTCAGTGCGGCAACGTTGATCCCCGTCGCGAAGGAATTCGTGAACGTTCGCCCAGGCGAGCTCAGATCTCTCATCAAGGTCGTTTGGCTGTGTCTCTCAGATCTGTCTGACGATCTCAGCGCCAGTACCGGCTCGGTCATGGATCTTCTTGCTAAGCTGTGCAGCTTTCCCGCTGTCCTCTCGGCGATGAAGGACAATGCCGAGGACGACGCTGAGCAGTCATTTGAGAATCTCGTACCACGTCTGTACCCCTTCCTCCGACACACCATCACGACCGTTCGCTCAGCTGTGCTTCGCGCCTTGCTGACCTTCATCAACATTGAGGGCGGCGAGACTAAAGGTTGGATCAATGGCAAAGCGCTCCGCCTGGTCTACCAGAATCTCCTGGTGGAACGAAATGACAATGTCCTCAAGCTCTCACTCGAAGTCTGGACCGCGCTCGCCGACGCACTCGTTGCAAAGAGTCCGAATGCCTTCAAGGACGAGTTTGCGCCATGGGCAACCCCGCTCGTGACTCTGACTTTGCATCCGATCGGTATCAGCCGCCACCCGATCCCGATGGACGCGACACTATTCGTCAAGCCGTCAGGATCGGCATATGCGGCCCTGGCAAGCGCCCACCGGGATTCGCCAATGAATGGCTCCGAGCCTGCGAAGAAGCGCCGCAAGTCGGACAAGAAAGAGACTTCGGCGCCTCCCGCCCAGCAACAAGCACCAACATCACACAACATTGACGCTGCCATCATGCAGGGTGATGTTGACCTGGTCGGCACTGATGTCATGATCAGAACTCGCATCTTCGCCACGAGAGCCCTCGGCAAGGCTATAGCACTTTTTCCCCCCGAGGAGCGTCAAAGCTTCTTCGGGCCACAACTGCTGCCTCGCCTGAAATCGGGCTACGGATCTACACAGCTTTTCACATCCATGGCTCTGGAAGGGTTCGCTTCGAATCTGCAAGAGAAGGACCCTCTCGCGACGGTCGCCTGTACAGAGCTCCTTTCCTTGGTCGAGGATGAGCGCCCCAGCTGCTACAGCGATCTCGCAAGCTATCTCCGCATTGCACGAGCCCAGTGTCAGCAACTACTCAATGCTTTCCAGGATCAAGCTCACGTTGCACCTGGCAAGCTGCCTGTCCTGGCAGTCGTTTGCCAAGGAGAGCCAGAGGCTGGCAAGAACGCCTTCTCCATCGCTGATGCCGAGCGTATAGTCGGGCAGGATTATGAACGGATCAAGAAGAATCTGTCCGCTGTCCAGCGAATGGCATCGGCCGAAGTGCTGAGTACAGCCAAAATGGATGCCGAAGTTGCTATCGCGGATGCCTCGGCCGCCAAAGCACAGTACGATCTGCGCATCAGGTCGACTGCCGCTGCCGCCGTGATCGCTTTCAGTGCCATTCCGAAGAAGCCACAATCGGTCATCAAGGCCGTCATGGACAGCATCAAGGAGGAAGAGAATGCCGATCTGCAACACCGAACAGCTACTGCTATCTCCGAGCTCATCAGCCAACTTGTCAGCAACGAAAGGCACAAGGTGGTGGAGAAGGTGGTCGGAAACATCGTCAAATTCTGTTGCATGGAGACCGGGGAAACGCCCGAATTCCACCCGAACGCAGACAAGGAACTTGGCATTCTCTCTCTGCAGAAGGATGAGGATATTCAGGATCGTCCAGATGCGGCTAAATACGAGCGGGAAGTCAAGGCGGCGCGGATCACACGACGTGGTGCCAAGGATGCCCTCGAGCAGCTCTGCCAGAAGTTTGGGCCGGCGATCTTCGAGAAAGTTCCCAAACTGCGGAACGTTATTGAGGGCCCTATCCGCTACTGCTTTACCGACCAGTTGCCGAACGAAATACTCGATCCCGAGACTACCATTGGTCAGGAAGCCATTGATGCAATGTCGACTCTTCGCGCCCTCGTAGCAACGTTGGACCCCTCCCTCCACGAGTGGGTTCTTCAGCTCTTGCCGTTCGTGGCTCGAGCTCTGCAGTGCCGACTGGCCGTGCTGCGGTACACTGCTGCGAAGTGCTTCGCCAGCGTATGCAGCGTCATCACGATCCACGGGTTTACGATGCTCGTGGAGCAAGTCCTGCCGCCCATCAATAATGCCCACGATGCCATCCATCGGCAGGGAGCCGTCGAGTGCATTTATCACCTTATTCAAGTCATGGGCGATGGCATCTTGCCTTATGTCATTTTCCTGCTGGTGCCTGTGCTTGGCCGGATGAGCGATTCTGACAGCGGAGTTCGGTTGATTGCCACGACTGCATTCGCAACTCTCGTCAAGCTTGTTCCTCTCGAAGCTGGCATCCCGGATCCACCAGGCCTTCCGCAGTCACTCCTGGAGGGCCGTGACCGAGAGAGGAAATTCATCGCTCAGATGCTTGACCCGAAGAAGGTCGAGCCGTTCACAATTCCTGTTGCAATCAAGGCTGAGCTGCGGTCATACCAGCAGGACGGTGTCAATTGGCTTGCCTTCCTCAACCGATACCACCTTCACGGTGTATTGTGTGACGACATGGGTCTCGGCAAGACCTTGCAGACGCTGTGTATGCTTGCAAGTGACCACCATAACCGTGCCGAAGAGTTTGCGAAGACGCAATCGCCAGACTGCCGGCGTTTGCCTTCGCTGGTGATCTGCCCACCCACGTTGACTGGACACTGGAAGCAAGAGATCCGCACCTACGCGCCATTCTTGAACGCAGTCGCCTACGCTGGCCCGCCGTCGGAACGTGGCAAGGTCCGTGACCAGCTCGCCACGGCCGATGTGGTCATCACTTCCTATGACATTGCCAGAAACGATGTCGAAATCCTCTTCCCGATCGCATGGAACTATTGTGTTCTTGATGAAGGTCATTTGATCAAGAATCCCAAAGCAAAGGTCACCATTGCTGTCAAGCGTCTTGCGAGCAACCACCGCCTCATTCTCTCTGGTACACCCATTCAGAACAATGTGCTGGAACTGTGGTCGCTGTTCGATTTTTTGATGCCGGGCTTCTTAGGCACGGAGAAGGTCTTTCAGGATCGCTTCGCTAAGCCGATTGCTGCAAGCCGTTTCGCGAAGTCATCCTCGAAGGAACAGGAGGCGGGTGCTCTGGCCATCGAGTCTCTGCACAAGCAAGTCCTGCCCTTCTTGCTGCGCCGTCTCAAGGAGGAAGTGCTTAACGATCTGCCTCCCAAGATTTTGCAGAACTACTATTGCGACCTTAGTCCTCTGCAGAAGAAGCTCTTCGATGATTTCACCAAAAAGGAAGGAAAGTCACTTCAAGACATGGCAGGAAACCCCGACAAGGAAGCCAAACAGCACATCTTCCAAGCGCTTCAATACATGCGAAAGCTGTGCAACTCTCCAGCCCTGGTCATGAAGGAGGGTCACAAGCAATATGCCGCCACGCAAGCATTACTTGCAAAAGACAACACCAGCCTGTCTGACCCTAAACACGCCCCGAAGCTCATGGCACTTCGTGACCTCCTGGTCGACTGTGGCATTGGAGCGCCATCCAACGATCTTGGCGGAGTGCCGAGTGCGGACCAAGCTGTGTCACAGCACCGCGCATTGATCTTCTGTCAGATGAAGGAGATGCTCGACATGGTTCAAGATACTGTATTGAAGAAGCTGCTGCCAACGGTGACATACTCCCGTCTCGATGGTTCCGTCGAGGCCTCCAAGCGTCAGGACATCGTCAACCGGTTTAACTCCGACCCGTCCATCGATTGCCTCCTGCTCACCACCAGCGTTGGCGGTCTTGGTCTCAACCTCACAGGTGCTGATACCGTCATCTTCGTCGAGCATGACTGGAATCCGCAGAAGGATCTTCAGGCCATGGACCGCGCGCATCGTATCGGTCAGAAGAAGGTCGTCAACGTCTATCGCCTCATCACGCGCGGCACGCTCGAGGAGAAGATCCTCAACCTGCAGCGCTTCAAGATCGATGTGGCGTCGACGGTCGTGAACCAGCAAAATGCCGGGCTCGGCACGATGGAGACGGACCAGATCCTGGATCTCTTCAGTCTGGGCGAGACGGACCCGAACTTGTCGATTGGTGAAAACACAGATGCGGGCGGTGTGGACGAGAGCAACGCCGTCGACGCAGAAGGCAACATGCGCGAGAAGGGCAAGAAGGGCATCTTGGACGAACTCAGCGATCTTTGGGACGACAAACAGTATGAGGAGGAGTTTAATTTGGATGGATTCCTCAAGACGATGAAAGCTTGAGTATGAATCCTGGTATGAAACTCGTTGGCAATGAGAATTATGAGTTGTAATTATTATGGGGTGGTGAGATTTGCATTCAGCGTGGGTATTGATGATGAGACTACATGAGGTGCACGAGTATGGATCTCCATGGGTTCTGAGCCGCGCCCTGCGCGCGGAGTTACTCATTTTCCTCTCCTCATTTTTGGGAGTAGTAGCCTGCCTGAGCAGGCAAGCGGCTGCGTCTAGATAGAGACATTGTACGATACGTGAGCTTTACCTAACTGAACTCTTCCTCATTGTGCCGATCTAGATCAAGCTCGGGCGTCTGTAAATCTCTCGGCCGGTGTGTTCTAATGACGTGAAGAGTTCCAGAATGCCACTGAGTGGTTCACTTCTTGATGGCCCGCACGACCCACAAGGGATCCCGCGAATTTATACTCATCATGCTCATCAGGTTGCGGAAGTCTGCCGCGGCAAATGTAGACGGCTGATCCGGATCTTTCCCGTTGCTTAGCTCGATCAGCTCGATCTGCTTCCACCCAGCAAAATGGAGGAAGTCGCCGACCATCTGTAGGCGCTCCTCCTCCGACACTCGCAGCCATCGACCGATCGCTTTCGTGGGGAAGCACCGATTGCTGATGGTCAGATGCACCGCGCCGCCGGGTTTCGTCGCGGTCAAGAGGCTCGAGAGCACGGGGACGGGGTGTATGAGGTAGTCGATGCTCACGACGACCGTGGCAGCGTCGAGGAGCGAGCTCGCGTCGGAGAGATCGATCGATTTTGCATCGACCAGCGCGGCGGAGATATCTGGGTGCTGGTTGAGGTCGACGATCAAACGGCCAGAATTCAGCACATCATTGGCCTCCAGCTCAGCCTTGTTCATGCCCATACCGACGACTCGCAGATCCCCTCGTGCCGCCGCCTCCTCAACGCCGGGCGGATAATGACTGATCCAGCTTCCACAAAAGTCCAAGATTTTGCCTTTCGTGGGCAAGGTCGAGGCATAGTACTGTCGCAGGGACGCGATCGCGGCATCGTCGATATGGGTCACAAACCGCGGCGAGCTATAAAAGGAATCGTCTGAAGACGAATCCTGCCGGGCGAAATCAGAGTCTTTGTAGGGCCAGGTGGAATGCCGCGGTGTGTACAACCGGATGGGCCATGATGCTGGTGATGAGGACGACGACATTGCACTGGAGTGAACAAGCCTCAAGGAGGCTGTGGGAATCTGAAAGGAAGAGGACGATGTCTTGCAATGCGCGAGCGTTCTGAGTAGTGGACGGACTGGGTGCTTCATGTGGATTGATCAAGCGATGATAGACTCCGACTCAATTCATTCAATCAAGTGCGAGTTTGACCATACGTGATGGAGAGCGATGTAGAAAACCTACCTGTTTGAGGCCTATCATTGACATTGGATATGGTGATGAACGCTTTTAGAATGTGACGTGCATGACTGCTGAACATAGGCGGTCGTCAGCACGTGCCGGTATATGTGAGTCCGCTTTCAGTGCGGTGCAGTGTCAGGCTCGGCTTTAGCCTCCGCACATCTCTTGCCAATCACAACTAGGCTTGGCGGACATTCCCGTGCCAAGCACACTCCCGCACGAAATTCGAAGCCAGTGCTACAGGCGCACTGAGAGCAAATCTAACGTTCACGGTTCAGTCTCGCGACATCACCACATCACCACATCTTTCACCACTTCGAACAAGCACAATGGCGACGTTCGAACCGGTGGTACGTCTCGGTCCAGGTCAACACGAAGCATTGCCGCTCCGTTGTCGACAACCCTCACAGGAATGCACGGCTCATACTAAAATTCTTGTCTACAGGTTGTCATTGACGGAAAGGGCCACCTTCTCGGTCGTCTGGCCTCGACCGTGGCCAAGCAGCTCCTCAATGGTCAGAAGATTGTTGTCGTCCGCTGCGAAGCGATCAACATCTCGGGCGAGTTCTTCCGCGCCAAGCGTACGTCTCGAAAATTTCCCAGCCAGGACTTCGACAACAATCTAACCCTCCCACAGTGAAGTACCAGGCCTTCCTCCGCAAGCAGACCCGATTCAACCCCAAGCGAGGTGGTCCATGGCACTTCCGCTCACCCGCCATGATGTTCTGGCGCACCGTCCGCGGCATGATGCCCCACAAGACCGAGCGTGGTGCTAAGGCCCTCGAGCGCCTGAAGACCTTCGAGGGTGTCCCACCGCCGTACGACCGCAAGAAGCGCGTTGTCGTTCCCCAGGCGCTCCGCGTCCTCCGCCTCAAGCCCGGCCGCAAGTACTGCACGGTCGGCCGCCTCGGATACGAGTTCGGCTGGAAGTACCAGGATGTGGTCGCCCGCCTCGAGGAGCGGAGAAAGGTCAAGGGCCTGGCATACTACGAGAAGAAGAAGGCTGCGCGGAAGAGCCTCGCCGAGGCGAAGGAGAAGGCGAAGGTTCCGGAGAAGGTCAAGGAGCAGTTGGAGCAATATGGTTACTAAGCTCGGGGCGTTCGTTCTTGTGGTGACGGGGTGGAATGACTGCATGGCATGAGGACCATGGCTACATTTCCTTCGTAGCTTTTGACTGTGGGTCTGTTCTGGCGTCAAGAGATAGCACCGTGACACTGAAAATTTCCAATGCATGACTTCTACGCTTACCTTTGCGCGGTTCATCTCATTTCGCTTTTGCTACACAAGCATGAGCAAAGGCTGATGCTAAGGGGGGGGCAGTATCGGTTACAGACCGTCATAGAAGAAGATCTGATCCGCCCATTCGGGTGGCATGTCATGCTAACAACTCAAAGTTGTTGCTAGTGGTGCTCGAACGAGATACGTTTCGATGGCAATTGCGTATCCATGATCCTCGCACGTTGACCAGGGAAATATCTATGCTGTCAGCAGCCTACATTGAGAACTGTCACCAACTTGCACGTCAGCTGGTCTCATGACCTGAACGATTTCGCAAAGACTCTGGACCGCAGACCCGCAACATGGTGACTATCACGAAAGCGATGTGCAATTTCGACCACTGCGAGTTGACGATACAATCCCCTCAGTAAACGTTAACAAAGCATTATGGCAGTCTGGCCTATATGAGATTGATACTGCGTTGCAAGACCAAAGGGGAAACACCGAGCGATTGGTTAGAGAGTTCTCAGATCACCTCGTGTTGTCAGTAAGTTCGCATCGATTCAAGCCACATGATACACTACATGAAATCCTGCGATTCGCAAAGCAGCGAGATGGATCTGCTGTCGTTTAGAGTTCTTCACGTTGCCAATCAGCGTGGTCTGGATCTGAGAGCCACGCGTTCCTGCTCGACTCGTGTTCACGAAGGTCATTTCGTTGATGCTGTGCCACTGGTGTGCAGGCTGACGACGAGAGTCAGGACCTATAATTTGATCGGCCGCGTCATGAGATGCGAGCGACCTGAATCCGATCCAGGGTTAATTGGACAGCCCATGGCGCAGATCGCCCGGATATGCTTAAACGGATTCCTTAATCTAAGATTGTTATATCGCGCGCTCACGCGGTCGTCGAGAGCCAAACGCTGGAACGAAAAGCACCATCCATGCGGCTGTTGCGGCAGCCCGGCAGGGATTTGGTCCGCAGGACATCCGCAAACACGTTTTGGCTGATCCTACGACGTAAGCACACAGTTTGCTCCCGTCGCACCTTAATTTTTAACTGGTACGTATGGGATTCACAGCGGACACCCGAGCGGGAAGGTGAGACGTGCAGCGTCGATACTTTGCGAGTCAACGGTGCAGGAGGACACTGTCCACCGCCAGATCTGCGACTTTCCCTACGAGCAGCGAGTGCCTTGCGCACCGTATCTCAGACGTCAAGAAGAACTGCAGCCAGGCACACCGAGGGGTGGCGTGGATCTCAGGGTCCATCGGCTGAGCAGCATTGCCTTCTGGGTCGTAGGGGTTTGTACAGTAGGTACCTATGGCTGACCTTTTTTCTTCTTCTCTCGCGCTTGCTTGCGCTTGTGTCCCAATTTGGCAAGTGTTGAAATTGGAGACGCGTATGCCCAACTCCCTGTCCCGTGGTCGAGGCATTTTGAGTGTCGTATGGAGGGCTCGTGTAGTGAAGCAATCAGAGCCGAAAGTGAAGCAATCGTGATATGCATACCACCATCAACGTACTCAGTGAGATCTTGCTGACACGTTCCACGCCAAGACCTTCGAGAAGAACTCATTGCCGCGCTGCCAAGACACCACAGGGAAAGGATATCCGGCCTCGTGAGACATTGGCACCTTGTGGGGCTCGCATGGCAATCCTTGGGCACGATGTCACATACCACCCGGCTCGGGCGTATCGGGCGCATAGGTGCAGGCGCTGCCAGTGTGACGCTGCATCTGATCTTGCCGATCATAGCGTCTTTGAGCAGCAGCGGCGGAGCCACTATTGAATGCAAGGACGGGATGAAATCAGCCACGAGGGGGGTCCCCTCACCCTTGCACGCTGCGCGCGCTCCCTTCCCCCCGAAATCTCATCACTGCCAGGCTATGAGAGTTTGGCAGGAGGAATCGCTGGCGGGCCACGCAAGCGGACTTTGCACGCTGGAGATAAATAGCGAGACCGGAGGCGGCTAGCGGATTATCAATAATGACATGCAAAGGCCCCCGGCCTGCCGGCGGGCATCCGCATCGTGAACATGCGCGGCTAACCCGCGTCGGGCTAGCCGGGGACGGTACAGTTCCACCACTCTGGACGTGGGCATTTTCGTTCCCTTGAAATCTATTGAATGACGACGCTCATGGCTGAAAAGAGGATGACGATTCTGGCTAGGTGTGCGACTGTCGGGCGAACAACGTCCGCTCGCCTAGGTAGTCATTGCGGGAGGAAGCATGGTCTGCGCGAGAGACGAGCAAACACTGTTGCAGACAAGCAAACGCCTCGCACATGTTCTGTATCTGGCATGTCCAGGTGGTGGTTCCCCAGCAGACGCTGTCGCCGCCACGGTCGCCACGGCGCATTTATGCCCGGCGGCGTGCCGCGGCCTCCAAGACATGTCCTGCTCCGGAGGCAAGAAAATGTGCATAACCAGACGGAACCGGGGCAGGCGAGGCACAACCATTCAGGGACCGAAATGGCATTGCAACGGTCTTGCTGGCGAGAGGTGGACTATGACGGAAGAGTCAACGGGCGGAAACGCAGCTATAGCGGACTCTCCTACACTCACCCTCCGCTATGTGGCGTTCGCAGCGCTCACCCGGGTCCATACCATCAACCGCGATAATCTGACCGTGTGGCCACCAGCGCTGCACACCCGGACCCACTCTCTCCGATTGTGCCTCTGCACGCACTCCGCCGCCCTCGCATTCCCATCACTTCATGCTTACCCTATGTAGTCATGTGGGGCTAAAACTCGGTAGCCCGCCATTCGTCCAGGGCCATCTACACCTACTGTAGGTTAGCAGCATGTCCTCTTCGTTCAAATGCCGCCTCCGCGCGCGCGCAGCATGCAATAGGGTGCCAGTGAGCCTCGTGCACCTGTACACTCGCATCTTCCCACGAGGGTTTCCCCCCATTCGATTTTTTTCCTTTGCCTCTGCAGTTCCCAATTCTCTTTGTTCTCGTCGTTGCGCAAACGTTCGAAGGTGCGCCTCTCACGATCGCGTTCTCGAAGAACAACGAACAGGCCAAAGCCAGGCCAAGCCCCGCGACACCCGCCATAACCTCCAGCCCATAAGTTCTCCCCAGTCAAATAGCGCTCGCGCGCCCGCCCCGATACGTCACCGTGCGGTGCGAACGCGGCACGATTCCCAGCGCTTCGGTTACAACGCAGGCGCCCATCGGATGTGACACCGGTTGAATGTTCTGGCAGGATATCGAAGGCACTTTTCCAACCGTTCCTTCGAACTTCGAACTTCGAATCCGACTACAGACAATATTCGACCAGATTACAGACGCCGCATGCTTCCAATGCCAATCTGAGTGTGCGCAGCTGGATCTGTCGTTGCTGCGCCAAATTCCAACCTGCATTGTCCTGGAGGGGTGATCGTGCTGAATAATACTCCCAACAACGGAGCTGGGACTCTCCGATTGCCGCAATGGATCATAACTCGGACGAGTACGAGCACGATGGGAGCGACGTCGACTCTGTCGGAGACGGCCACGATATCAAGGCAGAGTCACCTGGGTCGGAATCGCGGCCGAATTCCAACAATGCATCGTCCTCGAAGCCACCAGGCCACCTCCAGAAACGGCGCCGAGTCACCCGAGCGTGCGACGAGTGTCGACGGAAAAAAATTAAATGTGACGGCAAACAGCCATGCACACACTGCACCGTCTATAGTTATGGTATGTCAGAATACCAATGTTGTGGTCGATCGTTCGAAGCGCTGACGTGTTGCAACAGAATGCACCTACGACCAACCCTCCAATCGACGACGCAACCCCGCGCCGCAATATGTTGAGAACTTAGAACACAGAGTGCATCGTGCGGAGGCACTCTTACATATCCTTTTTCCGAACCTCGATCTCAACAACCCAGGAATCGACGCTGCCGTTGCCCAAGGTTGGATTCCAGGTGCTCCTGGAAAGGGCAAGCCCCCGGTTGGTCCCAATGCAGCGCCCTCGCTCGTACCAGCTGCACCAGAGTCAGCCGATGTTAAATCCGGAGCGAACCTGGAATCAATGGTGCGCGCAGTCGCAGAACTGGACCTCGACGAAAGTGGCCACTGGGATTACCACGGACACTCCTCAGGTTTCAGCTTTGTTCGTAGAATGCGCGAGCAGCTGGGAGATCTCATGGGCCCCGAAATCTTCTCCCACACGACTTTCATTAAGGCGCCGCGGTTACCGCATGTCTTGGACTCTCCCCGATCTATGCCAGAGTCGCCTTCGACCGAATTTTCCCATTCTCTCGCGGAATTGCCGCCGAAAGAGTTGGCAAGGAAAGTCTGCGGTTACGCGGTCAAGGACGCCGCTTCGTTGCTGCCGGTCGTGCATAAACCCAGCTTTTGGGCGAGCTTCGAGCGCCTCTACACCAATCCGTCAGAACAATACACAAACGAGGACCACGTCTTCCTGCCGCTGTTCTACAGTGCCATGGCACTGGGAAGTCTTTTCGGCAAAACAGACGATAAGCCTGAGGATCGCGAGGGTTACGAGTCCGCGCTGGCGCAGGGCCTTGCGTATTTCCAGACCGCACGGCATATGATGGACATTGCGGACTGCCGCGACTTGCCTCATATCCAAGCTGTGGTATTCATGATTCTTTTTCTCCAGTCGACTGCGCGACTATCGCAGTGCTATGCATACGTGGGTATTGCGCTTCGTTCAGCCTGCCGTATGGGTCTCCATCGGTCTGCTATCGGGAAATTCAACCCGATCGAAGCGGAAACTCGGAAGCGATTGTTCTGGACCATTCACAATATGGACGCCTATGTTGGTCTCATGATTGGAGTGCCACTAACTCTACGAGAGGACGATATCGATCAGGACCTACCAGTGGAGGTGGACGACGAGTACATCACCCGCGATGGAATCTTGCCCATGCCTGAGGGAGAGGTCTCGCTTTTGGCAGCATGCAACTTTCACACGCGTCTCGTCGGTATTCTGATCAAAATCATGCGAACAATTTACCCGATCAAGTTCCCGTCGCCATTGGGCATGGGCGACAGATCGTACTCCGTCCCGTTCGCTAGCATTCGAGAGATCGAGAGCGAGCTTGAAGAATGGAAGAATAGTTTGCCGCCCATCCTGACGCCGTCCGATACCATCAGCAAGTACACGCGGGTACAGCAACTCCTACGTCTCACATACGCACACGCGCAGGTGATGCTCTACCGGCCATTCTTACATTTCGTGGACGCGGACAAACGTACTAAGACGATCGACCAACGAGCATACGCCTGCGCTGCCTCCTTCGTCAACGTCTCGCGCAACATCATTCATATCCACACGCACATGAAGCAGAAGGGGTTGCTCAACGGTGCATATTGGTTCGCAATGTACACCACATTCTTCTCCATCCTTGCGCTGGTCTATTTCGCCGCCGAAAACCCTGATCAGCCATCGACGCAGGCCGTCATGAAGGATGCAATCGAAGGTAAGGAGGTCTTGAAGTCGCTGGCATCGAAGAGCATGGCGGCGGATCGCTGCAGTGAAACTCTCGAGCTCCTGTTTGCGCGCTTGCCCGCTTGGATGCGGGAGGGCCAGGCAAACCCTGTCGTCACCAAGAAACGACCGCATCATCTCTCTCAGACGCATATCCGTGGTCACTCGCCGAATTCTCGGAGTCAAGCAGACGTTTCGCAGTCTACTTCGGAGCCCTACCCGACTGCCCGACGTGCGGCTACCTTTCCCAAAGCTGGATCACCGCACAGTAGCCCTTCGCCGTTCGATCCGAGCTGGTCACAGGGTGGACCTTCGTTCCCGATGCCGCCTACACCGATGAGCGGATCTTTCGATCCGAACGTGATGTCTGGCATGGGTGGCCAAAGTCTACCAAACGCCGTGAATGGAGGAATGCCATCGTTCTCGGACCCAAGCAGAGCAGTGAACCCGGCCATCACGGACATGTCCACGATGATGTTCCCGATCGCAGACGAACCCCTAATCTACCCGAACCAACCTCTGACGACATTCGAGAACAACGCGCAGTACGGCAAACCAAACAACTACATGAGCGACATGTCCGATCGGCTCTACAACACCAACAACATGGACGGCAACAATTCGCCCGTCTCGGACCGGCGCGTCGAGGAAGACATCGAGGCGCAATTCTACGCGTTGCCGCCATACATGCAGCAAGCGCAACAGATGATGCCGCCGCCGCAGCACCACCAACAATCGCAAGGCATGCCGTTCCAACATGCTACAAACGGCGTCTATGCCGGTGGACCACAACTTGCGCACGCGCAGACGATGCCACTCGGCAATTCTTGGAATAACCCACCGCAAAACCCACAGCAGGACATCAACAGCATCAGCATTTCGGCCTTGTTCGGCGGCAGCGAATGGAACGCAATGGGAATGCCGGCAGCTGGCTTCCCGAACCCATTGTGAGAAGCACGAGCGCTTCATGATTGATTCAGAGTAAACGCAAGGCATTAGAGCCGCATTTTGGCGTGCTCGCACACATACAGGGGCTCATCGGTGGGAGTTGTTCTGGCTTTTGGATCTGCGATACCCCTCGATCGTTGTCATCGTGACTCACGAAAGCGATTTTGGAATTTTGTAAGGCGCAGTAGGACTCATGCTTCGGCATTTGCTTTCTAACTCATCACCGAGTGAGGCTTTTCAAGCAGGAACTTGGAAATGCATCCTTCGACTTGAGTTCTCATCGCACAGTTATATTGGCATTTTTGGTTCGATTGCTCAGATAAACCTGTTTTCAAGCATATTTCGTGCATGTCATTTCAACTCATCTGCCCATTCGAAGCTTGTGCCATCGTTGGCGCTCTGACGTAGTCCGGCAGTTCTCCAGCTATCGACACGCGGGCTGCTAGTGCCAGCTAATGGAGGGGCCGAGAGAGACAAACGGTGGCAGGTGACATGGTCTATCCCAACCACCTTCTCGCGACGGACGGAAAACGTCGTCGTGCGTCGACCTGGCAAAAGAGAAAGAACTGATTTTGCAGTCTGGCAGTGCTCTTTCTGGAGAGTTCCACGATCAGCGTGCGCAGCGATGGCGAAATTCAAGTCGTGGAACCCAATCGCGTTCCTGCCGGCCCAAGTGACGGTCATTGGCTCGCTCGTCTACCTGGCCCTCGTGGTGAGCTTGCTCTGGGCGCACCTCAGCGTGCCCGCCGCACCAACGAACCCGACGCCCGTCGCCGGCGTCAACCTCACCGAGGCCTGGCGCGACCTCAGTGTCATCACGAACGGCTACCACCCGTGGGGCAGCCGGCGGAACGATGCCGTGCGGAAGTACCTGCTGGAAAGAGTCGGACAGATCCTCGAGCAGAATGGCGCAGATTACAAGACCGTGTATGCCACGGGTGACCAGGCATACTACGCAGAATCCTCCACCGGCGCGGAGCCGAAGCGGGTGACGGTGTTCGCGAATGACACGGCCACGCTGACGACGCGCGACGATTGGGGCTTCCGGCCGTATTCTATCTACACCGAGGCCGACAACATCATCGTGTATATTCGCGGCCAGGATGACGGGAAGGACGACTGGTGGAACACATCGTCCAAGTACGATGGCTCGAGCGGCGTGCTGGTGAATGCACACTTCGACAGCGTGCCCTCTGGCTTCGGTGCGACGGACGACGGCGTCGGCGTGGTCACCATCTTGCAGCTGATCTCCTACTATACGACCAAAGACCACCAACCGAAGCGGGGCATTGTCGCGCTGCTCAATAACGGAGAAGAGAATGGGCTGAACGGAGCTCGCAATTACCTGCAACACCCAATCTCGCAGCTCCCGCACACGTTCCTGAACCTTGAGGGCGCTGGAGCCGGTGGTCGCGCGACGCTGTTTCGCAGCACCGACGCTGAGGTTACGAACGCCTACGCGAAGAGCCCTTTTCCGTTCGGCTCGATCGTCAGCGGTGATGGCTTCAGACGCGGCTTCATCAGGAGCGGGACAGATTACACCATCTTCACGCAAAACCAGGGCATGCGCGGGTTAGACGTGGCATTCTTCGAACCTCGCTCGCGGTACCACACCGATGAGGATGATATCCGAGATACAAGTCGGGACTCACTGTGGCATATGCTGTCCTCTTCGATTGCGACGATGGATGCGTTGACGTCCTTCGGCGGCGACGAGTTTGAAGGCAAAGTGGGCCGCGATGGGAAATTCGACCTTCGCTCTGGCACTGATGCGGTTTGGTTCGATCTCTTTGGCCGTGCATTCGCAGTGATGCGTATGCCGACCATTTTCGGACTCTCTGTGGCGCTGTTGACGGCCGGCCCGATTATCTTCATTATCCTTGAATTGATCATTCAGCGAAGCGACAAGTGGTATCCTTTCTCTGGCAAGAAGTACCTTCGCTCGGAATACGATGACGAATCTGTGAAGCTGCATGGTATTCGAGGCTTCTTCCGCTTTCCAATTGCCGTCGCGATTGCCTCGGGGGCTGTCGTTGCACTCGCATTCCTGCTCACCAAGATCAATCCATACGTTCTGTATGGCCACCAGTTCAGTGTCTGGGCCATGTTTCTCAGCGCGTGGTTCGCTGTCGCATGGTTCCTTTTCGCCGGTGCTTCGAACGTGCGACCAACCGCGTTTCAGCGCATGTATGCTTTGCTCTGGCTCTACGTCCTCTCCTGGATCGCATTGGTCTTCGCCACGGTCGGCGAGAACAACTTGCACCTTGGGAGCGGTTACTTCTTGGTCATCTACAACGCCTCCGTCTTTGTCGCGCTTTTGATCTCGTACCTGGAGCTCTTCGCTCTTCCCACGAAGACCAGATATGTCGAGCATGTCCTCGGAGCACAGTTGGACCCTCCTTCGACACGTCCGGGCAGCGTTTCTTCCCGGAGGCTCCTCAACCGCAGCGAGGATGGCCGGCATGACGGGACAGATGATGGCGACGCAACTGAGACTACTTCTCTTCTGCGTGGCAGAACCTCGGGCTCGAACAAAACCTTCCCTTCGTTCTCCAGACAGCGTCGCCCTGACCGTGATGAGATTCCTGAGGATACTGAGGATCCCTATCTCAACAAGGCTTTCCTCGATGAGCAAGCTTGGTCGAGCTCACTACCACAGTGGACCTGGATCTTGCAATTCCTCGTTCTTGCTCCAATCAACTTCATTCTCGTCGGTCAAGTCGCGCTTCTCCTGACTTCTGCTACCGATCAGACCTCTGCTGATGGTAACGAAGTCCTCCCGGTCTTCCTCATCCTGGCAGTATTGACCATTCTGTTACTGCTCCCGGTGACGCCATTCCTGCATCGCTTTACATTCCATGTTCCGCTCTTCCTCTTCCTTGTTTTTGCAGGCTGCCTTGCATTCAACTTGACGGTTTTCCCGTTTTCAAGAGAAGCACGGCTGAAATACTACTTTGTCCAGCAGATGGATTTGGACAGCGGCGCGAACAATGTGACGATCCGTGGGCCTCGCGGTTTCGTTCAGGACATCATTCAAGAATTGCCCAGCAGTGTCGGACAGCCTCTCCAGTGCAGCAAGTTTGACAAGATCAACAGCCCGTCATTGGATGTGTGCAGATTCAGCGGCCTCACTCCTACTCTTGTGCCACGAGGATACGCCGGAGCGCCGAACATCACCACGAGCAAATCTGCGCACAAGACATGGCTCACCTACAACGCGACGCACGAGGGCAACACGGCTTCGATCACCCTGCGCGGCCTCAACACGAAGATCTGCCAGCTCACGTTCACCAACCCGGTCTCTGGCATCCAGATCGCCGGGTCCGGCTCTGATCCACGGACGAAGCCTGTTGCAGACGATGGCAGCTCGTCCATCGTCCTCTACAGCCGCACCTGGGATAAGACCTTCCAGGTCAATGTCACCTGGGCTGACGCAGCGGCCAAGGGTCAGAAGGGACGCGTCGCGTGTCTGTGGAGCGATGGCAACGAGGCGGGAGTCGTGCCCGCCTTTGATGAGGTGCGGAGGTATCAACCCGTCTGGAGCATTGTCACAAAGGCGGCGCATGGATTGGTTGAGGGCTACAAGGAGTTCAAGATTTGAGAGAATTTCAATTCCTATTGCGGCATTGCAAGTTTGATGAAAGCAGTAAATACTCCGCATAATGTTTTATCTTCGCCGTCCATTCTCTTGTGTAGTGTTTGATGATCCATGTTATCGATAAGTTCGTGCATGTATGAGGTGGAGGGTCCGTGCATGGCTGTTCGGCGAAAGGTTTTTCCGCCCACTCCGCTGCCAATCTTGGCGGCTTCGTGAATTTGGCACGCAAGATATCTCGAAATCCAGCTTCACGAACTGTGTCTTCGGAAATAGTCAGTCGCCCAACATGTCTCAACAAGCCCTGAACAAGATCGCGCCCAACAGCCCGTCGCGGGCCAAGCCCAATGAGATCGAGACGAGCATCGCCACTGCTCTCTACGAGCTCGAGACCAACATTCCGGACATGAAGGCTGCCCTCCGGCCGCTGCAGTTCGTCTCTGCGCGCGAGGTAAGATGAAAACATCACACCACCACCGCCAAACGAAGGCTCGAGGAAAGAAATGAAAATGCATCCTTTGTGGTCTCTGCGTAAAGAGGTGGACGCCAATCGGCAACTGGGAAAATCACGAGAGCGACGTCCTTGAGCGACACACATTGGCATATATCTGTTACACCTCGATCGTCACGAAGAGGCGGTGGGCACTGGGCGGCTTCGCGCTGACACCAGGACTCTTACAGATCGAGGTCGGACACGGTCGCAAGGCTATTGTCATCTTCGTCCCGGTTCCTCTCCTCCAGGGCTGGCACCGATCGCAGCAGCGGTACGTTTTCACATCACCTTCAGCCTTAAGTGCTTCTCAACCTAACATCCCTCCCAGCTTGACCCGTGAGCTCGAGAAGAAGTTCTCCGACCGCCACGTGCTCATCGTTGCCTCGCGCCGCATTCTGCCGCGCCCCAAGCGCAGCAACCGCAGCCGCACCACGCAGACCCAGAAGCGCCCGCGCAGCCGGACACTGACGGCCGTGCACGACGCCATCCTCGCCGACCTCGTCTTCCCCGTCGAGATCGTCGGCAAGCGCGTCCGCACGCGCGAGGACGGCAGCAAGATCCTCAAGGTCGTCCTCGACGAGAAGGAGCGCGGCAGCGTCGACTATCGCCTCGATACCTACTCCGAGGTCTACAAGCGCCTGACCGGCAAGGGCGTCAACTTCGAGTTCCCCCAGGCCCAGGCCGACTACTAGATTTCCCGTCAGTCGCGGGAGTGTCTTGTGGTAGAGTTGAGGTAGCAGGGATGCATGTGTGGAGATCTTATGGCACTGGCGATGGCGTCTTGGTGAATGGGATCGCGTACGAAAGGTCATTCTAGATCAACGCGAATTGAAAGGCATCAAAAATTCGACATGTCACAACAATTTCTCTGCTTCCAGTCCCTTCAGAGTTCTATGTCGTGCTTACAGCACCGTTCATGTCACAATTTTGATTCTTCGACAGCTTTGCTCGTCGTTACTCTATACTGTGAGGCACATGTTGATTTCTTTTTCCCCCGAATTTGTTCTCGCTATCCCTCCTAATACGCCATCTAAAACCACATGTGTTGGGTATCTCGTCGAAGATGATTTCTTTTTTGTTCGTCATTCCCACGCATCGTCCCATGTACCATCATGCATGCAGTTTGAAAAGAGGAAAAGAAAAACCACCTGGCCCCAGGACAAGAAGCTTCACCGCTCGAATCGCAAGCCTTGTCTGCGCACAGGAACACAAAATTTTCGAAACAATGCCAGCACCAAATTCCGCCTTTCCTGTCCAACCGTCACGGGCGAAATGGTCAAGCTGCACCATCTGCCCCTCCTCCTCCTCCTCCTTCCTTCGCTTCATCCAGCAGTGCCACCTTGCCCTTGCCTTCGCGCCTCACGATCTCACTCTGCGTCGGCGGGGCCTTCGTGCCCGCAGCCGCGGTCTTCCCATTCTCATCCGTGACAACGACGTCTGCCTTCTCTCCATCGCCATCTGTTTCGTCGTCATCTTCCTCATCCACGAAGGTCGTCCAGGGATGCTCGAGCACGGCCTGGATGGCGATGCGGCGCTCGACGTCGCGGTCGAGCATCTTGCGGATCAGGTCGATGCAGTCCTCACTCAGAATATACGGCACCCGCAGGTCGTGGTCCATGATCTCGTCAATGCTGTAGAAGGGGTTCTCCTTGTAGACGATGGTGTACAGCAGGATCCCCAGGGCCCACACGTCCTGTTCCTTGCCACGGTAGGGCAGGCCGCGGAGGACTTCGGGGGCGGCGTAATCTGGTGGGCGTTGGGTCAGTTTGTGGTCACTTGGTTGTAAGCGGGGGGAGGCTCTAGTGTAGAGACTTACCAATGGTCCCGACGAACACGTCGAACGGGCCGCTCTTGATATACGCCGCGCTGCCAAAGTCAATCAACTTGATGTTACCCTCACCGTCCAGGATGACGTTCTCATCCTTGATATCCCGATGGACGACCTTCGCATTGAGGTGCAGATGACCGATCGCCTGCGCGACCTGGCGGAAGATCTTCCGGCACTCGGGCTCGTCCATGGTGACGCGCAGCTCGATGTAGTCGAATAGGTCCATGCCGGGCAGGCCGTGGGGCACCATCTCGATGTAGTAGTTGACGTCGTCCTCGAAGAAGTCGGCCATCTCGACGATGTTCGGGTGCTGCAGGCCGTCGCGGCGCAGGTAGTCGAGCACGTGGATCTCGAGCGGCACCGTGCCCAGCCGCCGGTCGCGGTGCCACGTGTCGACGAGGATGCGCCGCTTCGTCACGTACTTGATGACCATCTTGCTGGCACCGGCCTTCTTGTAGCGCGCCAGCTTGACCTGCCCATACGCGCCCTGGCCCATCTCCTCGAGAATGACAAAGTCCTCGATCTTCTTCTTCTTGATCACGGTCACATTGGCGGCGATGAGGTCTGGCGACGGGTGCTCGAAGGGCTCGGCCTCCGCGATTGTGGCGGCATCCGGCGGCCGCGCCACGGTGGCGTCCGACTTGGCCTCCTCGAGCCGCTGGTCCAGGATCTTGATGCGCAGGTCGTCCTCGCCACCGCCCTCGGAGTCCGCGACAACCATCGGGCTAGGCACATTATCCGGGGCCGGCTGGTGCGGCGGCGTGCTCGGCCGGCTCACAAACGGGGTGACGGGTCCGACACCGTGGTTGACGGCGTGCAGTTGGCGACTGTAGGTGATCCACAGAGCATACACAACTTCGCTGCTGCTGAACGGCGCATCTTCCTCGATGACCGTCTCATTATATATCGGATCGCGATCCGATTTGACCACGCGCATCTGCACATCGATCATAATGTCAGCCCCATCTCTGTGTTTCGCGGGCACCCCACTCGGCAGCAGGAAGATGGCGGCGGCGTCAGCTGAGCCCTCGCGAAGCGCGAGCAGGGCACGTGCGCGTCGGAAGCTGTGCTCCGGGATCACGATTCCGTCGACCAGTTTGATTTTGTCTTCGTCTGTCATGACGCGCAGGATGGTGTCGAATCCGGGGATGAGATCATTGATCGGCAGACCGTCCGGCGTCGCGTGACCGAACAGCGCCGCCGAAAAGACGCTGTTGGAGCTGCTAACCCGCATCGTCGCCGGATTCACGACAATGATGCCGGCGATGTGCGGGAAGCTGGATATCCGGAACACGCTCTGGTCGTCGGTCTGCTCCACCGTCACAGGAACATTGATGTCGTTGCTCGTCCGCGCGGTGAACCGCTGGAGCCTCGTAATCGCCTCATAATCCACCGCGCCCGTGTTCGTGCCCGATAGCTTCGGCCACGCAGGAATCAGCCTCTGCACGTCCATGCCGTTCCGCACACGGTCGAGACCAAAGATCGCTTCCAGATGCCCGCTGCCTCGCAACACTGATCCAATCTCATCCACCGTTAGCATCGCAACGTCCTCCGCAATCTCTTCGAGCACCCAGATTAGATTATTACCCTTCTCTTTGACCCAAAGCGACGCGCTGCCCGTAGCGCCATTCATCTTGCGAATCGGCACTACATCTCCGCATAACAGCACCCCTCTACTCTTATTATTAGGATGATGCAGTTCCTTCTGCGTTGGCCTCTTCCCGTCTTCGCTCTTGCTCCGTCTACTCTGGTACGTTTCGCGCGACGGCGGTTTCGATAATAGCTTCGCCGTAACGCCATTTCCCATGCTCGCCAGGCTGTTGGTTGGTGCCGGTTTCGCGACGGGTGAAGTTGGCTGCAGCTTCGCCAGTTTGGCCACACTGCCGCTATCCGGGTTGCGCAGCTTGTCCTCCAACCACTTCCGGCGCTCCTCCTTGATCACCTCCATGATTCCCAGCTTTCGCACCTCCGCTCGCCTGACGCCAAAGACCAAACATGCGAGATCGTTCGCCGCAGTGATCGTCCAGGGAGCCTTGACCTCCGTAGTAAAGATAGCCTGAGCCTGGGCATTTCGATGACCGTGTGGCGCCCTGTCGGTCCCATTGCCTGGCCGTGACGGTACCTGAGTTGCCGGCTTCACCACGCTGGGAGCCGCAGGCCGGTGAATCTGGTAGGGTTGCGCCAATGCTTCTGTCAGGCGATGTTGTAATGAGTAGCCAGCGACGTCAGTATAGGTCCGCTTTAGCGATGATCGATGTGACGTGCGATTCATTCCAGTCAGAGAATCGTCGTTTGTGGTTCCGGCGGGTATTTGAGGAATCGACGGGACGGATTCGGCCTCCGCGGTGCTTGCCGTCTCCGGAATGTCGGCCAGACCTGTTGATGACCGATGTTGGTCGCTCTGCTTGCCAGAGGGCGGGTGGGAGCTCTTGAGCACACTCGCCGGCGCTTCCATCTCGGTTGGACTCTCGCTCTGCTGCCCTCCAAAGCTCTTCTCAAAGATGTTCTCGTTGGTCAATTGTGCGGGGCCTGTCAACGGTCCTGGATCGATGCTCAGACCTGAATCATTCATTCCCTAGTCACATATTAGCTGGTGTCTCCCTGAATGCAGCTCGGACGTTCCCACAACATACCTGTGTGCCCATTATGTTCGCCTTCTGCAACAGCTCCATCATGCTGAGGATTTCCTCGTCACCCGCTAATCTTGCCTGGGCACTCGCGATGCGTGGTGAGGTGGCCGCCCAGCTGAGCTTGTCCCGCATGAACTCGATACTTCGCTTCAGCACATTCTGCCGGTTGTGGATGGAGTCGCTGCTCTGGTGTGCGAACGAGAAGGAATGTAGTGACTCAGATGGGAAGCGCGTCAGGTCTTCGCCGAATGAGATCGCTGCCGTGGCGGGGCCAGCACTAGCACCAAGGGCGAACGACGATTTGCGAGAGACGGCGGGGCTCAGAGGATCTGGTGAGGCCGGAATGATGTTTGGTGAGGACGGGTTTCGACTCGAGGGAGGTTGCTGCCGGATGCGACGAAGACCAGAATCGCGCTCCGTCAACGGCGAGAGGATCGGTGATCTATTGTGGTCGTGTGAACAATGGTCAGCCGAGTGTTCTGGCATGGCCGTGCATTCAGACATGTGACAGCAGTCTGCCATGGTTGTCTTTCCTTCACAATGCCACCCTTTGATTATTTCACTCCCCGGGGAAAGTCTCTCTCAGACTGTATGCCCTTCAATTGACCTCACAACTACCAGGGATGACGGGGAACAGCGGTGACAAAAGATTGCGCGACTGCAGGCCAAAGCAAGAGGAGAGACGATCGTTGCGCCCAAACACGCACCTGGAGAGACTCTCATACGCGTCGGCGGCGTTGCTACCATCTACAGAGAGCCGTGGGGCCAGGCTCGTCGAGGAGGAACTCTTGCTCAGACTGGTGGTGGAACGATTCTTAGGGATCTGTAGCGCTGGCGGACGGGAGGCGGAGGAGGAGGAGGAGGACGTCGGCGGCGGCGGCGGTTGTGCCTGGGCATCGGCGGGCGAGGACGAGGGAAGATCTGCACGCATGGCGAGTCGCGGTCAGCAGCACACCGGAACTACACCCCCCCCAAACTAAAGACGACAAGAAACGAAAGGGAAGATCTGGCTTGACCAGCAAGCCTTCCCGGCCCTCCGAACACAAGTCTCTCGGCTGTGGGTCGCAGGCGACAGCGTCTGGTGGTGGATGTGTGGAGTGAAAGAGCCGGAGGGGCGAGAGGCGGAGGGGATTTGGGTACTGCGGCGGTTGGTTGACAGGTCGGTGCGAATGCCTGTCACCGTTGCGGTCGCACCACGGTCTTGTGCCCAGCTAGCGCCGACCGGCCCGCCGGAGGCAATGGGCGAGGAGCAGTGGGTCGAGAAGGGCGGAGTGAGAGGATCGGGCGCTGGGCGCGGGCGGCGGGGAGCGGGCGGAAGGACTCACCATTCTGCGGGCGGCCAAGAGGAGTCATAACTCTCTCTTTCTCACACTCCTCGCTTGGCTTGCCACCAGCGCAACGAATCGAAGCCGATATGGAAGAGACTGGGGACACACGGGCGGAATGTCGGGTGGGGAGAAAAAAAAGAATAGGTAGGGAGCGGAAGGAGAGCTAGAGGCGGAGACAGCGGCGGTGGTCGTGGTGGTGGTACACTTCAGTAGTGGTGGAGCAAAGGTGGGCTGGCTCGGGAAACGCGAGACGACCGTTGGATCGAAAGGCAGAGAGGCGTGCAAATACCCTGACGGTGACTGGTCGGCAGGGCGTTGATCGAGGACAAACCACACCCTGAACGCAACGCAAAACAAAGCGCCTTCAGGCTGGAATCAAACATTCTCCTGTCTATTGTACAACAATCCGAACGGGCGACTTGCATTGTGCTCGTGGAGGAACTCAAGCCGAACGGGGTGGCGCTCGGCGGTCTCGGTACTGGCCATGCCCCGGCCCTTGGACAATTGGCCGATGGATCCAAATGATTTCAGTGATCTACTCGGGCCGGAGAATTCCCCGCTGGCGATTGATTTTGAGCATTCATTGCAGATCGACGCAGGTGACAATGGAATGCATCATCTTCTGAAACGGTCATTCTTGCAGCGCGGCATCCACAGCCGACAGTTTTCGAGATCTTCACCGTAGCGGGGTCATGGGTCTCCTGTCCCTGGTCGCGGGACGCTGCATGTATGCAGATCCAAACCATGTGTCAGCAATCCGCGCCAGCCTGAAACAACCTCCGTCCATTCTTGTCTGTGGTCTCGAGGATTCTCGAGGTAGAGGATCGCAAACAGGGTGCCGGTCGGTCTGGACTCCCTGATGGTACGTGCCGACTCGATGCTGATGATGCTTATCGATTGGGGACAGGGTTCTTTGGCAACATTGACTTTGGTGAGCAAGAGCGAGCCATTGGAGAAAAAGAGACTCGATGCATGACTGCAGGTGATCATCTGAACAGATATTGAGCGCCATGCCGCCATGGCTAGATAATTACAAGAAATAGCATCGACGATCAAACCCAACGATGACAGCCAGCATCCACTGTACTGGACGACCTTGCATTCGTTGAATCGTGCTTTCAGACCACCCCTTTGCCTTAGAGTCGTCATTCCAACACGAAGCCAACATTGATAACAATTCGCAAGGCATGTCCGTGATTTGCAATGTCGGCAAGTGGCAGCCAAGAACTCGAGCACTAGAGGACCGTCGCAGTCAAGCTGTATTCGCATCGGCACGGACACGCTGGTGACGCTTCGCCGGCGGCGGCGCGTCATCCGGGCTGCTGGGCTCGGTATCGTCGTCGCCGTCATCATTCGGCGTGTCGTCTCTAGCACTCTTCTCATCGTCGTCATCATCATCGTCGTCGTCGTCGTCGTCTTTTCCTTCCTCCCCTTCCTCCTCCTCATCATCCCAAAAATCCGGCATACCCTCCTCCGCCACTGCCTCCAGGGCCGCCCGCAACGCCTGCCCATTGAGATGCCTTCCCGCCGCAATCCCCGGCAACTCGAGCGCATCGAGGCGACCGAGCGTGCGGAATTGCAGCATGCGCAGTGCCGACAGGTAGACCTTCGCCCGGAACAGCTCCTCGCAGAGGCCGCAGATGCGACTCTCCTCGTAGTGGTCGCGGGGCCCCGGGCCCAGCCCGGCATGGATCTCGTCGAGCCGCGCCGTCAGAGCGTCGACGAGGGTCGTCACGCGGACTTCCTCCGGGTTCAGGATCTCGGCGGGCATGGTCGCTTTGCGCAGGACCGCGGCGCGGCGCTCGGCGGCGTAGCCTGCGTCTCGCACCGGGTCGGGTTCGAGGGTGATGATGATCTGGTGTTTGCCGTCTTCCTGATCCTTGTCGGAGCTGGCGGCAGTAGGTTCCTTGCGGCGCGACAAGGTCAGAATGGGACGCTCCGCGAGGGCGGCGTGGCGGGTACGGACCTCGTGCAGCTCGTCGAGCGATGCGAGGATCTGTGAGGTCCGGTGGAAGAGCTCGTTGGCGTGGAATGCGGACATCTTCGGGTTGAAGGCAAATGGAGGGTTATCGCCACCGCCGTATTTAGCTGGTCGGGGCACGGTAACGTTGTCATTCGAGGTCACGGTGGTACCGCTGGTGGCGATCATGGCGAAGGGATTTGGTGTGAAGTGATGAGTTGTTGGAGGTGTGTCGCTGGAAAGTGGATCGAGGAATGGAAGACCGACGATTCAGCATCGGGAGAAAGGTGGGTCGGCGTCCTCCTCTTCAATGCCCAGTTTCAAGCGAAGCATGTGTCAGGACGATACACAACATCAGCAAGGACAAAGAGAAGGAAACGAGCACGCTCCTTTGCCATCGATGAAAAATGCCCGGCTTCCCGGTTTGTGTCTTTAGCTCGGCGCATTCCCTTACAGGCCGATATTGGCAACTCGGTAGTCGTATCATTGGCAGTCCGAACCCATCGAAACGAAACACCATGCGAGGACTTTGGTGAAAGAGCCAATCTCGACCGTGATGGCGATGGCTGCCACGGAAGCGTTCGGGGTACACCATGCAGGTCTGAAGATTGGTCACGGTCTACCGTGACAGACGGGAGCCGTGAAGGATGACACAGCAGCGGGCAGAGTCGCACTACCTAGGTGGGTAGGTATCTACTGAAATCCTTCCTTTCAAGCATGTACACGTCGACGATGGGTGCGAATCCAGCGTCCAAGCAATCTTCGCCAACTGCAAGCAGTCCACTCATCACATGTCGGGAAACCTTTGATACCCGATAGTTCCAACAAACGCCAGGAGGTTGAACAGCCCTGGGACAACTGTTCTACCTTCCTTGAACGCCTTTCGATCTCAAGCTGTGAATTGTTGCTTATCTCTACTCAATTCATACGTCAAATTGTTCAACGCAGAATGAAACGATGGACCTCGCAGCCTGGGCCTACAATCCCCCAGAAGCAGTCAGTCGAGTAGGTAGATCGTCGTACCAAAATAAGCAAGGATCAAGGATGGTGGTCAGACGATGAGAGATTCGTCACACGCACATTAGCTCCGCTCGAAGAATACCCGCCGTGTTGCACAAAGACCGCTGCTCGGCAACCCAATCGTCTTGATCCTGCACACTTCACGGCGTCTACGATGGTGTCACCGAGATGTCAGCTATCTCCGCATCTTCATCAGTGTGTGGGGAATTGAGCAGCGTTCATGGTTCGGCGGAGATTAATTCCTCAGAGATGCTGAGCGACGACCGGAGCGAGGCGGTAGCCCTGTTGTACAACCGAATTTGCGCGTGGTACAACGCGTACCTTGCCTCCTGCGAACACAAAGCAAACCCGACGGCAGGCTACCCCTTGGACGGCACAAAAGTCGAGGAAGAACCTTCATTATTGATTTTCTCCTCATGTACCTTCTTTTCTCTGCTCCACATGTACAAAGAAAGAGCGAGCGCGAAAGAAAAGGAAAAGCAAGCGTCGCCTCTTGCTCGTTTGCCCGGCCCAGATTTCTACTACTTCTCATGTATGACCGTGACCTTCGTTCGTCCGATCACGACCGGTTCCCTCGCCTCATCGACACGCTGGGGACCTCGATATCGCCGCGGGATCGGCCGCCGGTGCTGCGCCGCATTCTTCGCGAGCGCGACAAAGTCCTCTGCCACGACTGCTGTCGCGGCACCCTTAGTCCGCTGCTGCTGCGCTTCTGGTCGACTGCCTGCCGGCAGAGGCGGGAGTTTGTAATAGTCGAAGCGGACGTCCAACTCCGCGTCACGGAGTACCGGGGTCAAGTTGTCCAGGACCTGGTCGAGTCGGACATATCGAAGCGGCGGCCGGTGGTCGCGGAGGCGCTTGTGGGCTTGCGCGATCGCCCGGCACTGCTCGGCGCCCTTTTCGATCATCATCTGGAAGCTCTGTGCGCCCGCTGCGAGCTGTGAGTAGGAGATCTGCGGCAAGTTGGCCAGGAGGAAGTCGAGGCGGTCATGATCCGCACGGTCCACATCTTTGGTCGCCCACGAGTCAGCCAGACTATCCGCGAACCCGGCCTCTCCTTCGCGATACAGCAGCTCCAGACCAGCGGCGCCCAGCAGAGGTGCGACCTGCGCATTGAGAACCCAGAGGGAAGAACCATCCGAATCATCCTGTTCCAGGACTTGGATGGGCGTGAAATGATAGGTGAGGTGCTCGGCCGCGGACGTGTCGTCGTAGTCGAAGGGCGAGTCCGAGTCCAGGACATGCGCAATCGGGTTCGGAAGACCAGCAAGAATCGAGCTTTGGTGAGCGCGCTTCTCCTGCGCCTCCTTTTCTCGGTCCTTGCGTTCTTGCTCCTTGCGAGCTTCCTCTTCCGCGCGCTCCTTTTCCTCCTTCTTGCGTTTAGCTTCCAGAGCAAGACGTTCCTCTTCCTCCTTGCGACGGGCTTCCTCGGCAGCACGCTCTGCTTCCTCCTTGGCAGCCTTTTCCTCCTCTGCGCGCTTCTCTGCTGCAGCCTTCTCCTCTTCTTCCTTCTTCTCAGCCTCGAGTCGACTAGCCTCCTCAGCGGCCTGCGTGTCTTTTTCTTCTGCTTTAATTTTGACATCGGACTCCTCCGCTGCCTCTTTGACGGTAGGCAAGGTATCGTCCTCCGCCCCGCGCAGCGACGAAGACCTTCTTCGCGTGTTTGGCGACGCAGCCGGTGGCTGGGCCGAAAAGCTCTTCGTCCTCTGCCGCCGCGAAGAACTCGGGGATCCGGGTGGCTTCATGGATGAGCGCCGTTCGCTCGATTGTTCAAGATTCGTGGCGCCGTCGGAGCTGGACCCATCGTCGTCGGAGTCGGAGTCGGATTTCGATTTCCCGTTCGCCCGGATATCTCGCCGTGACATGAGCCGTCGCTTGCCGAGCCGGCGCGGGGTGACGTCCTCCTCGCTCTCATCCTCGTCGGACTCGTCCTGCACTTGCCGGCGCTTGCCACCACCGTCCCTCCTAGTAACGGGGCTCGAGCTCTGGCGCTCCTTCCGCTTCGCTTCATCGTACAGTCGCTTCAATAGTTCCTTCTCTTCCTTGACCATCGGCCCGTTGCGCTCCTCCGCCAGCTCCATCCATGTCCTTCCCTTCCGATCGATCCAGGTGGGGTTGAATTGTTCCAATTCCGTGAGCGACTTGACCATGTCGAAATGCGAGGTGCCGATGACGCTCAGCATGGGCTTCTCGGGCTTCGAAAAGCGCTTCTTGTCCGGCATCTCCGCCAGCAGCATGTTCACGAGATAGGAGTCGCCCGTCTTGGCCGCCGCCGCGATGACGCCGTTATCGACGGGCACGCGCGCCAGCAGGAACTCCCTCACTCCGTTGCGATCGTTAATCTGCACCAGTCGTAGAAGATTTTCGTAAGTTCGTGCCATGAAGTGTAGTTCTTTGGTAGGTCCGGCGCGGTGCCGCTGCTCTTCCTCTTCTTCCCGTTTCTGTCGTGCGCCCTTGCTGTTCCACTTCTCGATCGCCTGGCGCAGCACGCTGCGGATCTGGTCGGCCTCCTCGACGTCGTCCTTGATCACGTCGAGAGCAGTTCGTCCCTTCAGATTCTGTCGTAAAGGATCCACGCCCGCGTCGAGGAGGCTTTTGACTACGTCGAAATGACCATTCTCCGCCGCATCTATGAGAGGCGTGTCTTTATCCTGGTTGGCGCAGTCAATCTGGCAGCCCTGTTCAATGAGATAGTCCACGACTTCGATGTTGCCCGCAAGAGCAGCAATTTGGAGCGGTTTGTTCCCAGCGAACTCGGCGATCTCAAGCTGCTCAGGATCCTTCTCGAGCCAGAGCTTGACCTGGTCCAGATTCCCGTTCTCGCAACCTTCAGCAAGTTTCGTGAAGCCGTATCGGTTGACGCGTCGCTTGTGTTCTCGTCCGTTCGGTCGTCCTGGAGTAGATGTCGATCGGCCGATGCCGCGCCGGGGCATTTTGCCCTCAGTCTGGTCGTGCGAGGTGGCTTCAGACGACCCGTCCGATCCTTCTTCCCAGGCCGCTTTCGAGGAAATCTTCGTCTCGCGAGTGGGGCCTTGCGTCACAGACCGCCGTTTTCGGTTCGCATCAGCCGTCGCATCCATGATGGCCGACTGCGTGGAAACCGCACGACGGTGATTGCGCAAGTTCGGCGATGACGATTTGCCATTCCTGCCTTGGAACTCCTCGGAATGGAGTCCCCGCAAGTTGCGCCGACTCACATCGACATCCTGGCGCTTGTTCGGCAGGCCCACGGATGACGCGCGATGCTTGCGCTTGCGCGGGTTGGGCGATCGGGGTGATTGGCTCGGCCGTTCGGAGGCCGCGCGGGATCGCGACGAGTCGCGCGACTCGGAGGTGCGCGGCGTGCTGAGCCGGTCGCTGCCATCGTCGTCATCTTCATCGTGGTTCTCCTTATCGTCGTCATCCACCTCCATGCGGTCCGCATCCTGGTTCTTTTTCCCTTTGTGTGATGACTTGCCGGCGGCCCCGCCGACGCTGATTTCCGTGCTGGGCACCGGCGAGACCAGCGAGTCGACCTCGTCATCCGTCGGCACCGGCAGGCCGCCGATGCGATGGCGCGCTGGCCGGTCGGCGGCCGCCGCATTCGCCTTGGCCAGCTTCTCGGCCTCGCGGCGCTTCACAGGGCTGTCGATGAGCGTCTCGGCCTCGGAAGCGGCCCCGTCGTCGTCCTTATTGGCCGTCTCGGTATCCTGCATCGTGCTATCGTCGTCGTCGTCGTCGTCGGCATCCTCCGCCTTGACACGGCCATCGGTTTTGTCGTGGGCGTGCGAGCGGCTCGAGTCGCCGTTCGTGCGCGCGGCGGCGGCGTCTGCTGCTGCGCTCTTGCGTCCGGCGTGCGGCTGTGACGGACTTCTGCTCCCATTCATGCTCTCCGTCGCATGCTTCTCTTCTTCCAAAGTGCAATGTTCCAAAATCGGGCGAGGCGGCGACGCTATTGGCTCTTCCGCTGCGTGCGCCGGTGGGTCGTCCTGGTCGTGGTCGTCGCGCAAAACAGCAGCGCGTTTCCCAATACAGCACCGGGCAGTATTATGCTGTCAGATAAAGCAGAAAAAGGAAAATACGAAAAGGTACGAAGAAATTCGGTGGGTTGCGTAGGTAGGTGTGTGTGTTGGATCCAGGTAGTTCGAGTAGTTAGTAGGAATCTCGCGCAAGAGGCGGCGAGTGTGTGAGCGAGAGAGAACGCAGCAGCCAGCAAAGTTGATGATTCGCCGTCGCGGCCAATCAGCACCCGGGCCGGCAAGGACTGGCGCTAGCGACGGGGCCAAGCTGCCCCCCACGGTGAGCGCTCGTGACGAGTGAGGAGCAGCAGCAGCAGCAGCAGCAGCAGCAAAGCCGTTTGCGAGCCAATTTCGTGCCCTCGTCGTATGCAGGGCGTTCGAGAAAGAGGATGGTCGCAGCGATCGTCTTGCGCACTTGACTGATAAGCTGCATCTCGTATCGGCCCTCGATCAGTTTTCACTAGAGGATTTTCCTAAAATTCTCGTTTGATTGTTCAAAGATAAGGCCTGCTCTGCATATTGTGCAATCGCATATCATGACTCCATTTCCTCACTCGGCTGTATGCTCCGATCCTATGACGCCGGTTCTAAGACAATGCCAACTCCAGCCGCGGCCAATGCTTCAGGAATAATGAGACAAGGTTGCGCCAAAACAGGGCTGCGATCGATAATGCAATATAGGCAGCCATTGCGTCCCGAACTCCCTCCAGTGACCCGGAAACAGATGGCACCTCAGGAACTCTAGATTCCTCTCCCAGTCATCAGTCTCACACCTCACATCACACTGCACCCACCACTGCGCGCCCGGCGCCTGCGTCCTCCGCCAACGCCCGAACCAGCGGTATTGACGTCCTCCTCATCGGCGTGCATCATCTGCGCCTCGCGCGCACGCCGCCTGCGTCGCCGGCTGCCCGCACCACCCGCGCCGGCCTCCTCCTGCGCCATCATGAACTCGGCCCACTTGCGCTCGAGGCGGCGCGCAGCCATGAAGTCGCCGCGCATGACACGCTTCGTGTGCTCCTCGACCGTCGGCTGGTAGGTGTAGAAGCACTTGAGCTGGATCACCTCCGCGGGGAAGGTCGTGCTGCGGACGATATGAATGCGCGGCGACGGGGAGCGATGCGGCGTTGAGGAGAGGTTCTCGGACGAGGAGGTGGCCGATGAGCTGGGCGCTGGCACCGGTGTCGGCTTCTCCAGCGGCGGTAGCTGCGTGGTATGCGTCGTGATGGTGACATCGGCATTGCGCGACAGCACTTCGCGCACACCGGTCCACGTCACATTCTGGCAGTCGTACGCGATCAAGCGCAGACCGCTAGCAGGCAGAAATTGGGCGCTGCCGGGCTGATAGACTCCCTGTACTGTCAGCCGAGGCGAGCGCTTGCGAACCATCGCCGCTGCCTCCGCCAGGACCAGGTCGCCAATGCGCGTGTTGTCCATCTCGAGCGAGCGCAGGTTTGTGCAAGCCTGCACGACTGGGATCATGCCCACATCTGAGATGTTCTCGCAGAAGGAGACGCTGAGGTGACGCAGCCGCTTGGCGCAAGCTGAATTGGCGAGGGTGTTGAGGAACACATTAGTAAGATCGTCAAGCTCTTCGAGATCGAGGTGAGTCAATAGAGGAGTCGTGGGCAAGAGCTCGACGAGAGTCGTGTCAAAGACGCGCCGACATTTTGAGAGTTGCAGTCCTTCAATCTCAGGAATGTTGTTCACCATTGTACGCAGGCCAATGTCGCTGATGCCACGGCACTTCGTGAGATCGAGGTGCTTCAGCTTCCGAGGAGGAACAATGGGCCGGCCAGTAAGATAGTCCATCTCGGAATCTTTGCCCTCCATCAGAACTGCTAGGGCTTCATCGGTCAAATTGTCACAGTTCATCAGGACTAGTCGCTCGAGTTGATTTTTGTGGAACAAGGTCTCCATGAACTCAAGATTGTCCCAGCCCTTGCCTTGCCCGGCGCGTAAATCGGTCAGGTTCGGGCAGCTGTCGATGATCTTGTGCAAGCCCGTCGTTGTAACGTGCTTGCACCAGGAGACGTTCAGATGCTCAATCTTTGGGCAGTTCGCAGCGATGATGGCCATTGCCGCATCCGTCGCGCCCTCCAGGCCAGACAGGTTGAGATGCACCAATCTGCTGTTCGCCCACAGGAAGTTATGGACGGAAGTCCGACTAATGCAACAGCCCTCCAATGACATATTCTCCAGGTTCGTACAAGCATCCGAGAGACCATTCGCGCTCCACCGGTCCTTGAGTTGAACGCAACCTCGAAGATTCAGGTCCCGGACGAAAGGCCCTGCCGCTGAAATGATCGCTGCTAGCCGGTCTCCCGGAATTTCCTGGTAGAAGCCTGCCGTGTCCATATTGCTCCACAGCTGGCCATCGAAGCACATAGCATGCCACGCCTTGGACACGATCGAGCAGCGCACGACTTCCCGCGGGTCGAGGTAGGTCAGGACCGCCATTCTCAGCTCCGACGGCAGGTCGCGCCAGAAATTGAAGTCTCGGACCGCAACGACCGACTTCTTCTCGGTCGGCCGCGAAAAGTAGTCTTCGTCCACCTCCGCGATGCCCGGCGTCGCGGAAGGCATTGCGCTGACGCGAACTTCCGCTGGGAGTCCGACCGACGCCTTACTCTCCAAATTCGACACATATCGAACTCTTGCCCGCTCATCCAGCAGCGGGATCTGAACGCCAGGAGTGTTGACAGGCGAGGTGGGAGCTGTGGCGGAGCCCACCGCGAGCTCCTGCGTCAAGCTCTGGCCGAGCGGATAACCGCCCATTGACATGGACGTGTTGAGCGAAATGCAGGAGATCGATCCTCGCCCGGAGCCATTGTAGCCGCGCGATCGACCCGAGCTGCTGCGCCCGATCGATTGTGAGGAGGATATCCGCTGTAAGCTCGCCAGTAGGCGTTTGCGCCCCTTCAGTCGCGGCGGCGGCTGCTCTTCAAAGACTGGCGAGGGGACCTCATTGCTCAGAGCCTCCGGCGTGGAGGTCGTCACGATGGTGACCGCCTCGACGGCCACCGGGTTTGTTCTTCCAACCATCGTGCACTACAATTGAATACGGTCACAAAGCTGCGTCGGTTGTTCAACTCAGAACGCGACCAGGCCAAGCTGCTTGGCTTCTCGCGGGTGGAAACGAGTGGATATAGAGCGCAGAGGGAGGATGCGACCCCGGCGCAACGAGCGTGTTCCGATCAGCGATTCATAGGCGACGGACAGCGACTATGATAACGCCGGTGAGGATTTTATTGAAGGTAGTCGAAGGTATCGACCGTGCCAGTCGGTCGCAAAGCGGTAAGTGTGCACCTGAGCAAGGCACAAGATCCGCCGCTTGCTGGGTGGGGCACACAGGGTCGGGCTTTGGGATGGGTGGTGGTCAGGTCGCGCGCTATGGGTTGTGCCAGCATCTCGTCAGCCGGACGACTCATGAGGCCATCGGTGCAGGGGAGGTCGGGGCAAGTAGAGACGCCATATCGACGTTTCGGAACATACCGCGTGACGAGTCTGGCGACTGTCTTGTTGAAGAGGTGCACTCGACCTCTAGAAATCTTTCCCAAGATATCTCGTCGTGGTTGCGACCACTAGGGTTGGTTGGCAGCGCGGTAGGGTCCTGTGTCGCTCCCGTCGCGTTATCGTGCTTATCGGGGCCCTTCAAAACGCGGGGTGGGATGGCGACCGTTGAGCGTGTGACCAGCCGTGCCAGCGTTTTTGGCGGCTTGTCAGGTGGGATGTCTGGACGACGATGGGTATAGCGAGGGTGTCTCATGTGAGAACAGAGAGAAGAAGATTGTGTGAGGGTCAGGAAGGAACAAATACCCAAAGACCATACGAGTATTCCCGTTCAGCAAGCAGGGCCTTGTCTCACGGATATGGGACCACATGGGGCCCACTCTTCAATGCCGCTCCATGCGTCCTGCCTGCTACTGCCATGGCGGGTGGCCGCGAGGTCAGTGACAAGCCCCCCATCGGACGCACATGCCATCGGTTTCTCCATTTACCCACTCGTTCCGTCCGCTAGCTGGGCCTCTTTCCCCAGCCCACGAACGATGAGAGGCTCACCTCAGTAGCAATCGGGTCTAGCGGCCGAGCTGGCGCAGCTCCGCTTGACAGCCGCGCTGACTGGCACCTGGGCAGCGGCCGCATACGCTGAGGAAGGCGACTTTCTGGGCGAGAGTTTACCATCTGGGATGACTTTACGTGCGCCTAGCATCTCTTTGGGCGACGTGGGCCGTACGGCGGTAGGGATCTGACGGCGGCAGCGAAGCACACGAGCCTGATCCATGTCTGGATCCTGGCCACTGCTTGCCGAAGCCGGGATGTTTCGAGGTGATCTATTTCACGTCCTCTCGTCCTCTCGTCCGTATGCTGGGCCCGACCGTTCCGGCACGACGAAGCGTCTTCCATCAATCCCGCATATGGAAAACGAAACGACCCATGGTGGATTGCCTCAAAAGCGTTTCCCAGCGTCAACGTGTGTCTTCTCACCGACTCAACAAGCCCGCCTCGTGCCTTCGTGGGATTTCACACTGTTGGACCCTTGTTTCCATGCCGCAACGCCCCCCAATGCTTCTCGACCTTCCATCTTCCCGCGCCTGCGTTGGGCTCGTTCCCTGAAAGCGTAGGTGGGCTTGCAGCGGATGCGTGCGAATGGGCAGCGCCCGGCAGCTGGTGGCCTGCACCAGGATCTGGTTCCCACAGTGCCGCAGTCCCACCTGCGTTTGCGCCCCCATCGGTGCAAACCACCCCATCGAGCCCTAGGGTCCGATTGTATGGCCGAGCTACGGCTATAGAAGAATCAAGTCGTATTTATCCAGCCGCATAGCTCACAGTAGCCATGTAGATATTGCGTGAACTCGCTTTGTGAGAAGGCTGGAGATTTTCTGAAGCCTGAGCAACTCGCCAAGGTTCCGCTCTTCGTGAGTCTGGCCGTGGTCAAAATCGTCGTTCGACTCGATGGGGCACAGGCTCCTGCCGAGAAGCGAACGCGCGTGCCGGCGAGTCTCAGCCGTGCCGGCTTTGACACGGTTGCCCTGCATAACTTACTTCGAACACGGACGCTTGATACCTTCGCCCGCCTCGGCTGCAATCGACCTGCAGCAGGACGTTTCACAGAATCAGCTACACATGTGCTCGAAAATCTAGCACGGACAGATTGTAATACTGAACATGTCGATCATATCAGCTTACAAGCTTATTAGCTGTTGGACAATCGTGCGATGACTCGGGTTTTCCTGTATAGGCTGCTGATTTGGACAACAAACCCCAACTTAACTTGATCAATCCAGCCCATCGAAGTGTTTTCCGAACAAACCTTCAGATAAATACTCTACTTGCATTGGACGACGCGCAAGAGCACGACCGTGCGATTTGACGTTGTCCGCTGTTGTTGTTGTGGTGGTGGCGGAGTCCCTCGACTTTTGCACGTGAATCTGGCTCGCTGCCTGAGTCGGGTGTCACCAGCGCTTTGTTACCAGAATTATTACTACCGGTCTGGACTTCGCTGCCTCCATCAACCCGCCATCAATCACGACGCGCCAACATTCAAGATGTCGTGGCGTAATAATGCGAGCCAGACGGGCTCAAACATGATCCCTCTGGGAAAGCGTCGGTTCGGCGGTGATGATGACGGGTCAGCCGGAGGCGAGGTCGAAGAGCGTGGTCGCAGCATGGAGATCAAGGAGCGCAAGGAGCCCGAGTTAAATCCCGACGGAACAAAGAAGCGACGCAAGCGCAACCGCTGGGGTGATGCATCGGAGAACAAGGCTGCTGGTCTGATGAACCTGCCGACCGCGATCACAGCTGCCATGACTCAGGAGCAGATCGATGCTTATGTGCTTCATCTGCGAATCGAGGAAATCAGCCAGAAGCTGAGGATCAACGATGTGGTGCCCGCGGATGGTGACAGGTATGTTTTGAGTTGCCATGATCGTTCCATCACATACTAAGAATCCATTTTCAGATCGCCATCGCCCCCGCCCCAATACGACAACTTTGGTCGGCGTGTTAACACGCGCGAATATCGCTACCGTAAGAAGCTCGAAGATGAGCGTCATACTTTGGTGGAACAGGCGATGAGGGAGATTCCGAGTTACCATCCGCCTTCGGATTATCGCCGCCCGGTCAAGACGCAAGAAAAGGTCTATGTACCTGTCAATGACTATCCGGAGATCAATTTCAGTGAGCTTGACATTCCACTAACCTGCACTTTGCTACACCCCTTTCCCTGGCTCATATCCCGCTCGTGGACGGCTCCACGAGCAGCACTAATCTACTAACATCTGTCCCTGTACAATGATCAATACTAATAACACTCACCGTGCAGTCGGCCTGCTCATTGGTCCTCGTGGCAACACGCTGAAAAAGATGGAACAACAATCCGGTGCCAAGATTGCCATTCGAGGCAAAGGCTCCGTGAAAGAAGGCAAAGGAAAGTCTGACGCTGCTCACGCCAGCAACCAGGACGAGGACCTTCACTGTCTCATCATGGGCGACACCGAGGAAAAGGTTAACAAAGCTAAGGAGCTCATTCACAACGTCATCGAAACGGTACGTATCGTATTACCCTCAGCTTCATGGAAGAGAACTATCACTTACATGATAAACCAGGCTGCCTCGATTCCTGAAGGCCAGAACGAGCTCAAACGCAACCAACTTCGGGAGCTGGCCGCATTGAACGGTACACTCCGTGACGATGAAAACCAGGCCTGTCAGAACTGTGGCGAGATTGGCCACCGCAAATACGACTGCCCGCAAGCCCGCAACTACACTGCTAACGTCATTTGTCGTGTCTGTGGCAATGCTGGACATTTCGCGCGTGATTGTCCTGACCGCACCCGTGGTACTGACTACCGCAACATGCCTCCACAACGTTCCGCCGGAGAATTGCTTCAGAATGATTATGACAGGCTCATGAACGACATTGGCGGTGGTGGCGACACGACACATGCTGGTCGCCAGATCGGCTGGGAAGACGGCGGCGCTAACAGCAGCAACGATGGTCCTCGTGGTGGACCTGCTCCCTGGGCTTCTGGAGGCGGCGGCGGTGGACCAGCCCCGTGGGCCCGACCGCAGCAATCCGGAGGGTCTTCGGCTCCTTGGGCGAGTCGCGGACCTCCGAGCCACAGCCAGGATTCTGCGCCTACTGGTGGCCCAGCTCCATGGGCTCGAGGTGGTCAGGGTGGCGGTGCTGCTCCTTGGCAATCTGGGAACCAGGGCCACGGTGGTGGCCAAGGATATGGTCAAGGCTACGGACAACAAAATCACGGAGGCAACAACTACGGCCAGCAAGGATACGGCGGCCAAGGCTCCCGATATGGCAACAATGGCTACGGGAACCAGGACTATGGCGGCCACGGCTATCGCAATGACGGTTATGGTGGTCACGGTCGTGATGCACCACCACCGCCGCCGCCACCTGCCGACGTCCCACCACCACCGCCTCCAAGCGATATTCCTCCCCCGCCTCCCCCGGCATGAGTAACTAATTGAAGCAGACGACGGGACCTGTGATGCAGGCCTTAAAATTGCGGTCTTTGTCTAACCACGCTTGTATTTACATTAGGATTGACGTGCAGTGCTTTGCGCTATCATGCGCGTCCAATAGTCGTCGTGATTTCCTCTTGACTGTCCGCTGGACAGTTGCGAGAGTCTAATCTCATCATCAGTGCTTACGGTCACCCCGAGTTCGGTCGCGGGCATTCTCCATTCGAGTTCATCGATCGATCACGTCTGATCTCCGTCGACCCGCACTTCCTGGAGTCAGTACTCATGTTGTTCCTCCACAACTCAACCTGATGATATCAGGGCTTGGGCATGGTTGATTAAGGATTGTGGTGCTTGACCCCGAGAATATATGCTACCCAGCTTACTGGCAGAAGGTCTGCATCAACATGCAAAAATCTCGATGCTTGTTCGCCTATGGACTCTTTGACCGAGTGAGGCCCTTACAAGGAAGCTCGGACTGGTCAATGCGCAGGTAGGTCGAAGGTTGAGAGATTGTCTCGTGTTTTCGCATCGCTTTTGCGTCGATGTCGTTAGCCGTTAGGAATCACTTTAATACTGCTCAAGCCCTTCGCGGTCGATATTGTTTCGCTCGCTCAAGTACTTCACGTAGCAGGAATTCGGCTTGTGGCGATACGACTCAGAGTTCTTAGGAAGGCCAGTTGTCACGACGATTGATCCTTGGTAATTCAATGGAACGTTATACACGGGCAGATTCGCACCGTACAGTGTCTTGGCTATGTTAAACAGCACAATCGATCTCGCAGCCGGACTATTATTCTATGCAAACGATTTCATGCGTAGAGCTTCGGTGCCGTAGTGAAACAAATTTGTAGTGAAAGGTTTCCAAGAAATCTGTGACATCAGGTGTAATCAGGCGTACTGCCATTTAATCCTCATCAGGGTCACTGCCCGGGAGGGAACGACTATGAAATGCCACGGCACGTGCTCCTCAAGGGGCACTGTTCAACGCAAGGAAGCCGTACACGCCTCCGATCACTGGGCGGGCCACGAATCTGGGTCCATCTGACGGGTATCTATATAGCTCTGGTCAGCACATGTGTCAATCGGAGGACTCTGTTCCTAGATGTCACTCACCCTCCCGAGATGGTATCATAAAGGTCAGTAAAGGGCTGGTTGGTGGGTGTCTTATCAAGCCACTGCGCGAGCGTGGAGACGAACTTTTGCTTCGTGCTGTCAGAAGCGATGGCTGCACACCAGATCTGTCATCCCGTCAGCTACTATGTTGGGAAAATCGTTGAAAGGTTATTCTCACCTCCCAATCCATCTTCGTGTAAGTGTGGCGCGTGTCGAGCGGCACGCCGTACTGTTGGAACACGGTCGGGTAGAAGTTGCTCTGCATCGTGTACACCGACTCAGGGACGAGGTTCAGGCCTAGCTCCTTGTCTGCGTACAAGTTGTAAAGCAGTGAATAGGACGAGTCATTGTTGTAGTTGAATGTGGTGTGCGGCGGGCTGGCGGTGTTGTCGACGGCATAGCCCTGCCACTTGTTGATGTAGTCGTGTGCGATCGCGGAGTAGTTTTGACCGTCGGCGGAGTTGCCGGTGAGGTTGGCGATCTGCGCCATAGCCTCGATGCCTATGATGCCCTTCAGCGCGAGGTTGGTCTGGTTCGACGCGGGTCCAGCGAAGTCATCAGTCGAGATCTGATTCGCTGGAATGAGCGCTTCTTGCACCAGGAAGGTGGTCCATTGCTTCAGGAGATTGTAGTGTTGCTTCAGGTACGAGACATCGTTTGTCCGCTGGGCATACGCCAAGGTCATGACCAGCATATTTCCGCCTGCCGTTGCGATCAGCTTGTATTTTCGAACGTAGAGTTTGGAGTTCATACATTCCTCGAGGGGCATATCCTCGGCATTGCCGTCATTGTGGCCAGTGGCATTGGGAAATGCACTGCCAATGTCATGGATGCTATATTGCTTCGGCCAATTCCCTGAATGAGTTGTTAGTCTCTGAATGCACTCACTGTCGGGATTGCAGCATACCAGCTTCTTGATTGATGAAAAGCGGATCCAGAACCCATTTGAGGATACTCGGATTCGTGTAGAGGGCAATGGGATGGAATGGGAAGATCACGTCGACTGTGTTGACGTTGCCATCGGAGCTGATTTCTTTCATGAAGACGTAGGGTGTGGTAGGAGTGTTCGTGTACTCGATTGCACCAAACGCCTGTCGAGCCGCGAGTGACGTCAAGCTCGGATAGTCTTGGCCGCCCGCAGCGATTGAGTCACTTGCGACTTGGTTATCGAAGCTCGTCGCTAAAGAGCTTCCGGCTGCGAAATCGTTGTAGAAGTGAGAGACCTACGTGTTGTCAGAGACAGTGAGATGGTAAGCAAATGGACAGAACCCACAGCTGCGGAATCGCTTGAGAAGTAGCTTTTCCAAAGACACGGAATCTTCGACACTATATTCTTCTTGTCCTCGAATTGGACGCAATTATCTTGATGCAGACTAAGCTGGAAAAGGGCGGTTTGTGATGTGGTTCCAACTTGGCCCAGATCAATGGAGTATGCAAAGACGGGCCAATTATCGTTGATCGGTCGGTAGTTCGTGTCCTGAGAATTGGGCAACGCTCCACTGTTCAGGAAATTCTGTCGGACCGTGATGTCCGGTCCGGTCTGGTAAGTCAGGCCACGCGCGCTTTGTGTGGCATAGTACCAATAGCCCCATTCTGCTTGATCGTTAACTTCCGAAAATTCCAATTGCTGCTGCCTATAGAAGCGGTGATATACAACGCTTGTCGATGAAAAGTCATCTTCACGTGGCTGCACACGCAAGATTGGCTCAGGGACAGTAGAACTCCTTCGAATGGTCGCACTGGATCCGCTATAGTCCCATTGCACGGTGGCTCCGCGATCGCCAGCAGCCCATTCAGCGCTGACGTCGGTGTACAGCTGAACGGAATGCTGCTTCCCGTCGATCGATTCCACGGCGACGCTGAGATATGTATACGGAAGCGATGACCTCTCAAGATCATTGGGTGTGACCTAGTCATTTCTACTCAGCTGGCTCCAGGAAGCAACGGGGTCTTAAGTTTGTTACTTACGGGGCTGAGAAACTCGATCGTCATTTTGACTTGGCCCTGTACATCCATGGTAAAGGTAGATCGAGTGGAAGTGTATTCGAATGCGGTCTGGTTCGTATAGACTGGGTGGTTGTCCGGTTTGCCCATCCTGTCAGATCGTCAGACTCTTGATCGGGACTCATCGCGCTTGACATACCAAGTATAGGTCGCATTATCAACACGAATCATGCCTGTGCAGTTCAGCGCTGTCATTCATCCCAATGGTCGACATCAGCTACCTGTCCATCCCGTGATGGCACCACTGTGGAGATGTTAGCTAGAGTGTCGATCTCTAGGAAATCATCACAACTTGCCCCCAGAACGTGGGCCACTCGCCCGTGAGATAGCCGCCATTACCGCCATCGCTTCCCGCTTGCTGCCATGTGCTCATATAAGGCGACCGCACAGCCAGGGGGATCGCTGGCGGGCGTCTTGGACTGAAGGAAGATTGGGCAATGCCGAGACTTGCTAGGGAAGCGATCGCCAGAGCCGAAGTGAAAAACATCTTGACTATGCTCTTGGAAAACACTTCAGGATTGGCCTGGGTCGAAGGTTATAAGGGCTTAGACGAAGCCCAGGAAGCCATCGAAAGCACCCACAAGGCCCTCGAGCATCATGCGGAACGGGCCCGTCATGTACAGGTGGCCGAGTCATGTTGCCATGCCACTACGTTGCAAGCATGAGCAGTTGACGTTCATCGGCACCCTCATAACGGCCGTGCCAATAATCACGAGCCAAGCTCACGACCCGCGATCGTCTGAAGAACTTAGTTCTACCATGAAGGTCAATTCTCGTATGCATCATAGGGCATATATCGAACGACGTGACATCGGCGTGAATGTGCATGTTTACCCGGAATTAAGGAGAGCCTTCAAGGAGCTAATCAGGTCATGCTTCGGGTCAAAGGTACTGTACCTACCAAGATTTCATGAAGGGCAGACTCCATCACGTCCATGTACAAGCTGGGAGGCCGCGGGAGGACCCGATGGTACCATGAAGCCAGATGACCAGCCGTTTTGGTACTCCCCTTCTGCGCATGAGCGTCCACAGTATCGATGGTTTGTACTCCGTACATGCGCCGTACTGTAGCTTTGACAGCCCATTCTGACAGCTTGTGGGGAGTACTGTGGGGTACATTTTGGGTTCACCTGATGGCTTCTGCAGCTGGTCATTTGATGAATATCGAGTTAGAGTTCCTCTCTATTGGCAGAAGCTCGGCCGGAGACTGGAACCAATTCTCAATCAATATTCGATTACATCATCAAATTTTCACTAGGCTGTCGAGGCACCGGATTCACCACCAAGTCTAATCAGGTGCAATAATCTACTGACTTCATCTTCGCAGGACTAGCTAGATCTACGTTCTCGACTCAAGGCATTGCGACCTTCTTAAATCTAAAAGGTGTCGTATCTGGACCGTTCTCCGGCACATAATCCCCAAGCGCTACGAACGGCAGCTGGGCGCCGAACTCACCCTTCTTGTAACCGGGCACGGTCTGTATAATATCCAATACTCCTATACCCGTCTGAAGCGTATATATACGCAAGTAATCGCTTTCCGCTGGCTCCGCTTTGATGAAGTAGTATTGCGTCAGCAACATGAACGTCTGATTCCACGACACAAGGACATCCCAGTGAGGGAAAAAATAGCTGAGGCCGAAGTAAAAATCCTCCAGGCCATTCTCGGCAGATGTGGCCTGGGTCACGAGGCGACCTACGCAGTCGATATTGTAAAGCGCGGCGGACTGCTTGTCGGCTGTAAAATCGAAGCTGTATGCGCCGGCGCCGGTGTAGGCGTCGGGCGTTTGGGTTGCGTAGAGGGAGTTGAATTCATCTGTTTTGGTGGGATTGTCCATGACTTGGAGGCCGAATGATGGCGTAGGATTCGTACCGCTGCAAGTCGTCTTCGTATAAGTTATACTCGAAGGCAAAGTAGTCTTCAATCCGGGTCGGTTCGTCAGCGTACAACTCCTTCGCCTTCGCAGTATCCAATAATAGGTTGCACATGGACACAGGCATACTTACATAGACATATGTGTAAGTGGTGTCTACCACCGTGTCATGGACTGTGGTGTAGATGTTCTGATATTCGGTTTCGGTCGTTGTCGTGGTTGTCTTCAATGTCGGCGTCGGTCCTTTCGTCAGTGTTGCCGCCACTGTGCTGGTCACTGTCTTCGCAGTCGAAGACGGAAAGAGACATGAGCACGCAGTGGAGACTGCTGACTTCGCTACGCCACTGATCAACGTTTCCGACGTTGCTCTGGCATTTATATCTCGCACTGCATTTGGATACCCCACCGTCGAGGTCTCAAATAGACTACCGATCGGCGATTGTCAGCTTGTGCTCAATTGGTATTCCAGGCAAACCAACATTGTATAGCTGTAGTCGTAGTAAGTTGATTCTCCGCCATCAACGACGACTGTGGTCTATGGGTATAGCAAGCCTGTCAGTTTTACAACACTTTGTGAAGGCTGATCGACCGCAGTTTATCACGTACAAAGTTGAACTCCGTCAGCGTCTGCTTTATCTTCGTGTGCTTCGTCTTCGTGATTGTACTCGTCACTCTTTCTGGTGCCACCGTGACCGTTGATGTCTTTGTGATCGTCGGTGTCGAGGAAGGCGGCTTGGGTGTTCCAAACAGCGACACACAGGCCGACGATATGGCAGAGCTCCCGCGAAACTTCGTCACAACCGATTGCGCAATGTCACACGCTCCTTGACCGCCTGCGGCCCTGTCGTGGACGGCGGCAGCTTGAGCATGAGTTGAGCATGCCCATAGCACGATTGGTACGATGATGGGAAGTCGCATTCTTCAATTCGAGCAGAATTCTGAAAAGTTGATCACCATGATCGATGCGACAACCTACCCGCATGTTATATCATTACACAGAATTCCACTGTTCAATGTCCGTTTCATATGGTGATCTCAGCCTCCTCTTGGCAAGAAGGATTTGGCGCCCTCAATGGCGGGCCTCGACTCGCCTAGCTGGGCGTTCCCGGGTATCTCGAGACAATCATTTGTCGCGATTTTCCACGGTGGACCCCAAGATATTCCGCTGCGATCGCTAATAAATCACCACTATCCTCGGATGCTTCTTCTGTTAGATTCGTGCTCGGAGATTGTGGTTCGTGTTGCACAAATCTTTGTGAAGCACGCGCATACGCGCAACAGAACCCGTTTCACGCGAGCACAGGCTTGCAAGCCATGGGGTGATCGGCTTTGCGTCCGCGCTTTTTTTCCAGCTGATCAGGAGATGCAATTTTCAGCCTGTAGCCGTTTAGCACGTAGAAGTTAACATCGGCTGACCTTAACGAGGTCAAGCCTGATCGGAAGGTCATGGCTAATCAGACCACATCCAAGGTAAGCACACGACACCACTGGACATAAAGCACATCTGCGTACACAAGCTCGACTTCTCCGCATGTTGAGGACGGCGATGATCGACACGACAGAGAAGCGCATGACCCTTCGCAGATGGACAAAGCGCAGTCCTCATGGTCACCAGAATCTATTGGTATCTATGTCTATCTTCTCTATTCTAAAGGTAATATCGGTATGGTCCCATGCCGGAAGATCAAGTCATGCACGTATATCGAAACGGCACATACAGAAGCATTCCCGGGGCCGGACAGTACGATGTCCGTGCAAAGGAACGCCAACCGCTTTAGACAACACAATCATACTAACCCGGCTGACTCCTCAATCTTGAACATATGTGCTAACCGGCTGTAAAACATTGAAAGGAGCTTGCATGCAAAAACATGAGCATGTGAACATGCGCAGCTGAGATTGATCCTTCCCGGACCGGCTTTCCAGCAGGATCCGGATCCCTGTCCCTCTTTCTCGATGTCGCTGTGATCAACAATCAAGACTCTTTCAAGATTTCGCTGGCGAACTTGCTCCTCGCTCGGATCTTTGGACCCCATATCAAAAGCACCCAGGGTACAATTGTCAGCAGAAAGCCGAGGCCGCCGAGGAAACCTCCGGCGCCTTGAAAGGTCATGGTCGTGTACAGCTGACGGGTGTAGATCGGGAATGATCCTCCCAAGAGGTTCCGACAGCAACTCTGCGCCGCAAGCGCACTGCTGGCATATCGGTGGTAGGCATCCGCAAGGTAGTTGAAGACTGCCAGATACACGCTGAAAATCCCCATGGTTGCGCATGCGATGCCGAGTGTTGGAACGATCCAGTGGATGTCTGGGTATGCGCCTGTCACGCTGAACCAGACACAACCGATCGGAAGCAGCGCCGATTCGACGCAGCAGAAATAAAGTCGTCCTTCAGGAGTATCGAAAAGCTTCTGGTGTTTCTCTGGGAGGAACTTGCGAACAACTTGCTCCTGGTATATCGCCACGAATGTGAAAAGGATACTCGCCGCACTGATAGCTGTGAAGATGGAACAAGATTGCTCCAGGTTGAAGCCGTAGGTCGTCTGGAATATTAGAGGAATGGCACTGAAGGTGAGGTATAGCACTGCCCAGCTGAAGCTGATCCACACGCTGAAGAAGAACACCGTCGGCTCGGTCACCAGCATGTGGAATGGCCGGACCAAGCTAATCCGGATCATCTGTGCGATGCTGCCGCGTTCTTCGTCGGACTTTACCTTCCACCGGATTCGTTGGCTGGTGGTCTTCTCCGATTGCTCCGGCATCGGCATCATGACGCCATAGTAGCCATCAGCCTCCAGCCTCTCGTACCATTTATTGAGGACCTTTGCTTTGCGCGAGAGAAGGACAGAGCCACGGGTCTCCTTGAAGAGCACGGCGATGAACAACATCAGGACGCCGTCGATAATGACTTGCATGTAGAAGATCCATCGCCAAGTCGTGTGTGCTGCCAGAAAGCCACAGACCAACGGCCCCAAACCGGTACCGAATAGTGCCGCGGCGGAGAACAATGTCATTGCAGTATTCCGATCTTTCGCGTGATATATGTCGGAAACCACGCCGCCAACCATTGTGCTGAATGTGCTGCTCATACATCCCGTTAGGAACCGCGCGACGAGCATTCCCGCAAACGTCGGTGTCAAGGCACACGTCAGCTGGAACACAACCCAGAGCAATCCGGTGACAACGAATACGGGCCTGCGTCCATTGATTTCGCTGAATGGGGCAAGGAACATGGGCGCGATAGCGAATCCGCAGGTGAAGGTGGTGATGCCAACTTCAGCGGCCACGCTGGATATGTTCCATTCCTGAGTCATCTGGCCGATTCCTGGAGAATATGAGCCGGCAGTATAGGCTGTGAAGATTGTAGCTGTACATGACAGCCAGATCATGGTATCCTTGCGTTTCTTGGACCAGAGAAACGGTGATTCGTACTGCGTGAGGTCCGGGCATGGTGGCGGTGCCAAACGAGGGTCTCGCGCTTCCGAGTTGTTTGAAAGGTAAGTAGGGCAAGGAAGCTCAGTGTTGAATGCTAGGTAATGCCATTTTATCTCCTCGGGACTCTCGGCCGGCATGATGGAACTGGAAGAATCTTTTCGAGCCTTCTTGTCGAAGTCGTCATGACTAACTGTGGTTGGCAATGTGACCTTCCCTTCCTCCGACAAGTTGCCTGCTGAAGTCGGTGCGTTTCCTGCCATGAGCAAGGATGGCACAATTGGAAAGATATGCGAAAAGTAAGCACCACTGACATCGAGCCGCAAGTGCCGGGATTGGATCGTTCTTGTGTCTTAAATGTCACACGGACTTCATCACTAGCGTGGATGTATTGATGTCCCGCCCTACAGCAATGGTTCGCGCCGCTTTATATCCGCAATAACATCGCAACCTTATCTGATTGATCACCGAGTTTTGACTCAGTCCGTTCATGCTGCAAGAACCGGACGATTCTGACTCACGGGTCCGTAGGGCGTGTTGCTGCAGCCCAAGACGTGGCTCGCGAACATACACCGACAGCCAATAAACCAGGGTTCGCATAATGACTAGTGAGATTTTGCAGTGCGTGAAAGCCTCACAGACCGAAAACCGCTGGCACCCGGCAAGTGTGTTCGGCCGAAGTTCGACCGCATATGATGACATAATCTTACAGCGCAAAACCCCGCCCCCCTAATGGATGAGATCCGCAAACTGAATACTCAGCGCCATATCCAGGTTCGCCGATTATTATCAGCTTCAACTGTGTTTCTGATGAAATGACACTATCCTCGCAGAACGACACAGCTAGACCATCGCTTTGGTGTAAACTTCCGGAGAACGTCGTCCTTGCACGTTGCAAGAACTATGCTTAGTTTTGCGTCTTGGCTACCACCTCCCCAACGAGAACAACGCAGGCACGGCTTCTGTTGATACAAACCGCATATTCAATGCAATTGGGAACTAATGAGTCCGCATGGGAAGTCGAGGTGATAAAAAGGCTGAATGTAGCATATCGCCTTGGGAGCTCACTTGAAAATCACATGGTCGGACTCAGGGTACCGATAACCGGGCCTGGTGGTCGGGTGTTTCCGACATCGGCACTGCCCACATCGTCTTATGCGCGGACGCCAAGCATGGCTTTTTGGCAGCCATTGTTTTCATCACAGTACATAAGTGTACAGTACATGCAAAGGCGAAGCCTTTAGATTTGTATTGCACGAGGAGTTCAGTAATCGTAAGTGGCAATGCTGACAAAATTACAATGCCTACCTATGACGAAGAGCCACGTGCTTGCCATAGTCTGCACGGCTTGCAGCAGCTGTTCCGAACAATGGATAATCATGAGGTTCCTACTTTTCCAGGGTTCACATTGTTCCAAAGCGACGCACGACTTGCCGAGAGCAAAAAGTAGAACCAGCCCAAGGACCACCTCAGAACACTGCATGGCGTTCTTTGGACTTGTCGTGGGATGTGCCATCAATGTATACTTGCGCATGCGCGGCATGCATGTCGCAGTCGAGTCGTGTCGCCCCTTGTGCCTTTTAGGTCGTTTGCAGATCAAGATCAGACCCTGACGACATGGAGGGGCGCGTGGGGCACCGACGCGGTCCAGGTTGGCCCCTCTATCACGCAATCGAAGTGAGGCGTTGGTGGGGTGACGGGTATGATTTTTTCGTGTCTTGCGCGTGTATGAATAGGCCAGTCGCCCCTCTTCGCGTGCGAGCAGATTCAAGTTTCCTGCTTTCCTGATTGCAACATTTACCGTCAACTCTATTCACAAATTTCAAGATGTCTCTCCGACTCGGCAGCGTTGCCCCCAACTTCGATGCTGAGACCACCAACGGTCCCATCAACTTCCACGAGTTCATTGGCGACAACTGGGTCGTTCTGTTCTCTCACCCCGAGGATTACACTCCCGTCTGCACCACCGAACTCGGCGCCTTCGCCAAGCTCGAGCCTGAGTTCACCAAGCGTGGCGTCAAGCTCATTGGCCTCAGCGCCAACACCATTGAGAGCCACGGTGGCTGGATCAAGGACATCAACGAGATCTCCGGCTCTGACCTCAAGTTCCCCATCATTGGCGACAAGGAGCGCAAGGTCGCCCTCGCCTACGACATGTGAGTTTGCGGCGCGGCGGCAGCAGTGGCAGCGGCGGCCTGAAATCATCCGGACGATGATTGCAAGAGACTGACGATATTCTACTTGCAGGATTGACCACCAGGATGCCACCAACGTCGACTCGAAGGGCATTGCGTTCACCATCCGCAGCGTCTTCATCATCGACCCCAAGAAGACCATCCGCCTGATTCTCTCTTACCCGGCCTCCACTGGCCGCAACACCGCCGAGGTCCTCCGCGTTGTTGACTCTCTCCAGACCGGTGACAAGCACAAGGTCACCACCCCGATCAATTGGGTCCCCGGTGACGACGTCATCGTCCACCCGAGCATCAAGACCCCCGAGGCCGAGAAGCTCTTCCCCAAGATCAACATTGTCAAGCCGTACCTGCGGTTCACTCCTCTCCCCAAGGAGCAGACCAGCGCCGCCGTTTGACTGGATTTCGTTTTTCGGGAGACATGGCAATCGGAATGGGGACGTCGTGTGACGGGTAACAGATAGCGTTGATACCACAAAATGAAGATATGATTCCAGGATGAAATTTTCACGTTGGGGAGCTTCACAATCGCAATGACTGCAGAAGTGGTGACAGCGCATTGTTGTCAGTATAGCTATGTCTATGGCGTGATGCAGACAGCAATTGACGGAAAGATTGCGACACCTCCGCAATCACCCCGAAAGCTGCGAACTTGTTCTTCTCAACCTGAGCACTCGAGATAGTCTTAAAATGACATGCTAGCTGAGGAGTCATTGAGGGCGTGCCCTCTACTCGATGGTGTTGCTGCTGAACTATCGCGGATATAAGGGAGACGACGGGCACCAGAAGCAACCCTTACCACGACTCCTGGACAAAATTTGCAGACTCAAAAGGTTATGGCCAGAACTCGTGTAATCGATGCCTGAGGATAACAATGCGAGGTTTAGTCTGTGTTACGGTAGGCCTGCTTTGGTCGCCTACAGTAGTCGGACAAACTCGATGACACCCTTGCCGCGAGGACCTCACGGCCAGGCCGGACGCTGCACGATTCGTGAGTAACTAGGAACAAAGACTCGAGCGAATCGTCATGGGGGAGAGGTACGATGCGCTCCGTCACGGCAAGACGCAGCGACGGCCAAGTCTCTGGGCGACGGCTCATGAGGGTCATGACTATGATCCGCAAACCGATGAATAGCCTCGGTGAGCTCACGACCAATTGGAGCCACGTCCATCCTCAGGGCAATGTTTAGGTTGGTTTTCAATTTGTATATCGGCATATCTCGCCAAACGCTCCTATACGAATAGTGACGCCTCGTACCCATGTATTTATGCGTTGATGCAAAGTCATGCAAGCGTCCCTTGTATTCCATCGCCGATGTGTCGTCGGGATTAAGCTCACATTTCATGGCTTAATGCAACGTCGAAACGCCTATCCACTATGGAGAATGACAGGCAAGTGCGAGTACCAGACTCAAGGGAGCCATCGCGAACCAAATGGAAATCACCATATAGCCTTTGCTAATTAGCTCATTGTTGCATTTCTGCCCTGCAGCTAGCGTACGTGGAAAGTACATCATCAAATCCCAAACCTCCACTGGGTAGGTAACCATGGACTTGCGAGGACCAGCTCTTGTAATAATACACCACGTCTCTCGTCTCACCTCGCTCACCAATGCACCGGCAACTGATATCTGTGCCAATGCTCAGCAGTGTCGACCTCACGCCACTTCTCAATTCCTCCGGCTACACCATTCGCATCGACTTCCCAATACCCTGATTCTACAAGTTCGGCCCATCGTTGTAGCACGCGCTTAAGCTGGACGTCGTGACCCATGAGGAAAGGATTTTGCCCGTGTTGGAACACTTCCGTGCTAGACGCCAGCGGTTCTCGAGGCAGCGCAGGATGGGTAAATTTGGTTGCAAAAAACGTCCCATCGCTGCGCCGCGCGTGCCCTTTATCGCCAATCATGTAGGGGAGTACTAAGCGACATCCATCCTGTGAGCAAGGGTCAGTTTTGTGAAGGGGGCGTAACAGAGTGCATAAAAATGGTCCATTGCATAGTCAAACGTAGCACTAGCCACAGCTCCGGACGTACCTCCCATGGAAATGGATGATCCGGCAGCAGCTCAGTGAGATAGAGACCACACGGGATGTCGTCGGCATCTTCGAAAACTTCTTTGATCCGTAGATATGTACCCTCCGCGGGGCTTTCTTCACCACGAGCGAACAAGACCGGTCGGAGGCGCGCATCGGTATCAAGCTTGGGATGTAGGTCTGAAAACGGTTGCATGTTGGTACCAACACACCACAGACCAGGCGCAATGAATTGAAACCGCGGGCGTCGCGCCGCTGAGAAGAATCGCCTTGCGAAGCCGTGCTTCGGGAACATCCTGAAGTCATCGGCTTCGTCAGGATCAAAAAAGCCGTATCGGATTGGCACGTCTGGTGACAGTGCCGGCATACGGGCTTCGATCGCTTCGATCAAACGCTCAAATTGAAACAATGCATCTCGAAGATCAGTTTCCGAAAAAGGTTCCATGACCCAAGGATCGACTCCTTCACGCTCTTCCCTTCCTTCCTCAAGCTCAAGCAAACGTCGATCTTCTGGTGCAAAAGCAACTACTTTGCCTTGATCGATCATATCTAAGAAGCCATCCAAAATGACTTCCAGTGGCTGCCATTCAATTCCATTGAACATGACCGTTTCTGTGTCCCAAATGCTCGGCTGGAAAATGGCTTTAAATGTGTGCTGATCCAACACGATTCCAGCTGGGTGCGACACTCCGGTTATGAGATTAGTTGCATGAAGAAGTAAGTACTGATCCTTGTCCCCAGATATTTCATTGTTTGGCGCGGACGGATATCCCGCTCCGTAAAAGCCAAACACCGACCAGAAGAAGCTTTTACCATTTCTGCTGTCAATCGCGATCTTGTAGAAGTCCACTATCGACGGATCAAGGTTCACTCCCTGAGGCGGCCAAGAGGGGTCATCGTGCCAGCGGTCCCAGTACGTCGTACGGTCAAGAGATTCAGGAGCATTTCCGGCGCCGTTCCAGCCGCGTTCGACGATCTCGTTGTGTAATGCTCCGCATCGTTCGTAGTCCATACGGCCCAAATCGCGGACTGGGCTCAGCGGCGAAATGCGCCAGTTGACCGACATTGTTCCAGGTGGCCCGTAGTGCGACCGGAAAAGTGCACGCGTCGCGCAATGCTGTAGTGAGCACTTTTCCAGCTCTTTCTGGCTGGTTGCTAATAATGGACGCAGGGAGATACGCGGACTTTACTCTCTCGGGACCTATCCGGATCGAGGGGCGACGACGGGTTGATGTTGAAGGAGGATGAGCTTGTCGCACGATCAGATTTCAATCTGCATTGGGTAGAATTGGGGCTGCGAATCTTCTATGCACACAAAGACCCGTACCTTATATGGCGCGGGTAATGTACGCTCACACCTAGGTTCTGTTATCTATCTCTCTTACCCCGCTCTCGCGGGGCTGAAGCGAGCTATCGAAAACATTTGATCCGAGCACCGAGGTATTCAAAGAACAGTCGTCCATGATTTTGTGTTTTCGTTTCAGGCAACCGCAGCATCACACATTGGACTTGAAGGTGGACTGACGTTTACAACCGCGACTCACACACAAGATTATATTTACCCACCAATATATACAAACTTGATCTTTGGAAACGCTGTGCGGCCGCTGTACTCCTGTACAAGACCCTACTGATAGCTACATTGACGGCGCGTGTCAATGTCCGTCTTCACGTCGGACTAGCTAAGAGGCTATCGCGGACACAAGACGATGTCGGCTCAGATTGAAGATCCGCCGAGATAGCTCATACATCGCGACCCGCTGAAGTCGCCCCCTGCCCACTACGTACATTCGGTGGAATAAGCTGGCTGACAACCATAGCTGCTGGAGCAGTAATACGTTCCATTCCCGCACTTGTTGAATGCACCGCAGCAGTCGCCAAAGTCTGTTCCTGCACAGGTGAAATTGCCGGGCTGGCTCGCTCCGCAGGTGCCGTTGGTGCTCGGAGCGTTGACATAACAGCCTCTGGAGTAGGCATCCTGACAACCGTACTTGAATGCACAGTAGTAGTCTCCGCTGCCACATGTGCTGAACGCTCCACAACAGTCGCCGTACGAGGACCCAGCACAAGTCATGTTTCCTGGCTGGCTGGCTCCGCAAGTTCCATTAGTACTGATTGCGTTGCTGCTGCCGCTGGAGTCGCATGCCCCGGAGTAGCAGTTTCCAACACCACAATAAGCTTCAGTGCTGCCACAGTAGCCTGAAGTTGAGCAGCAGGACCCGAATTGTGTGCCGGCGCAAGTTTTGTTGCCTGCGAAATTGGGCCCACAGCTGCCGTCAGACGAGGGACCGCCTTCGTCCGTCTGGCAAGCGCCTGAGTAGCAATTGCCGGCGCCACAGTAATCTGCGTGAGCCAAGTCAGCCTCAACCGTGTTTCTGCTGCAGAGCATAGAGCATACCGGTCGAATTGCCGCAGTATCCGGAGGTGCTACAGCACCTGCATCGAGTCGGTAAGCCACTTCTCAATAACGGATCGAAGATTGTGTCCACTTACGGGCCAAACTCAGGGTTCGTACAAGTGGTGCCGCCATGGCTTGGGCCACACGTGCCATCGGTGGTGGCGACGGTATCGCATGCGCCAGACGCGCAATGTGCGACGTCGCAGTACCCTATACAACCGGCATAGTTAGCATATATTCGGAGCAATGATCCCGCTGGCTCGATCGAAAACTGTACATACCATCTCCGTCTCCACAAGTGCCAGATATTGAGCAGCAGGATCCGAACGACGTGCCTGTGCAAGTTGCATGGCTATATGTGGCACCGCAACTACCATTCGTCGACAGTGGAGGCTGTGTAACTGGTGCAACGCACACTGCGTAATTCAACCATAAGTTTGTACAGTCAGAGTTCAAGTAACTGTTGAGTTGTTGAAGCTGCGTAAAATTGATGCCGTAGCGCAGCGCGATTTCGTTGCAAGTATCACCTGCGACGACGTCGTAATATGCACCACAAGCGGCTACAGAACCGGATTGAGTAGGCTCGTTAGCAGTTGCAGTCGCATAATATTCGCTAGCAGCGCTCGGCGCATAAATTACCCCTGAAGGGACATAAGCACCTCCAGGAGGACTAGTACAGACGCGTTGACCAATAGGAAGGCCACGGCAATTACCCAAGATGTTGGGATTCCAATTGAGGAACATTGCTGTAGTGACGTTGTTGGTCGAGTTTGAAATGCTTGCTACCCACTCGGCGCAGGTTTGTGTCTTAGTAATGATGATTCCCTCACATGGTAGCGGCAAGCAGAGCGGCTGATCGGAGGAGCACAGGACCGCATCGCCGGTTGCTGCAACAAGATCTCCCGTTGCGAGACCATATGCTGCTGTGATGTTTTGGCAGAACCCGCCAGAATTTGGTGGAATGACTTGTCCCAAGCAATTTGCTGTAGTTGCGGGAGTGCTGGTTGTGGCAACGGACGTCATTGTGCTGCTCGTGCTTGTTGGGTCGGCTGTGGTTGTGGGGACGATATATTGTGTAGAGGATGCCGTCGTAAGCGGCAGAGAGACGGAGCAATTCTGTTGAATATTGTCATATTGCTCGATCAAATAGCCAGGTCCGTCTCCTGACTGTAGAAATGGAGTTTCGAGGCGTTGTTTCCACATCAAGATAAAACACTCGTCACACAGCTGCGCATCTCAGCATCTGCACCACTCAGGACAAAGAGTTGTTCCTTTGTGAATTTTGTAACAACTTACCAGGTCCTGAGGATACAAATTCCTCACGTCGACCATATCAGCTGTTCGCGCAGACGTCGCGGGATCAAACGTTGGATCGTTGCACTGTGGCGGATTATCTGCTGGGTTCTGATTGGCACACATCATTGGATCGTAACTATATTCGAGTTAATCAGGGACTTCTTGTTTTTGACTTGGATAAAGCCATCTTACCTGATGTAGCTGGTTCCAGTCCAATTTTGTGAGGCATACATGCACCAATTCGCCTGGCTGTCTTGCAAGCATGCGGTGCTGTAACCGTACTGCCAAACAACAGGCATTGTTATGGCCTGCATGATCGTACCCATAAACACGATGGCCTGATTTGAGCAAGCACCCTCCACTTGTTGCATCCAGTCATCTAATGAGGATTGACATTCGTTTGTGCAAAGCGTTGTGAGATTTTCGGTTCCCCAATCTGTGCAGTAAGTCAATTCCTTCCAATCCTGTTGCATTTTGTCGGCAATCAGGCTCGCCTAACGATTCACGTACAGTATAGATCAACCCCTCCAGCTGCCCTTGACATGGTGGTCTCGTCGCAATTGATCGTAGCGTTTCTGTGTATCGGAGTCAACGCACATCTCTTGCAGGCGCATGCGCCTCCAGAGCCACTTACAGCGCTGCCACACATGATGTTGTCAAATTGGGCTGGCTCAGCATGAATTGCTCGCCGGCGTAACCATCCCAAATAACGAAACTGCCCGATGTTGTTGACACCAGCATCGCGAGCCAGATCAAGCTGAACATGGTTGCGGTGCTTCTCCGCGCTGGCAGAGAGGGGAACGGCCGAGCACGCATCGAGTCCATTCCCATGGTTTAACAATAAAATCGGACGTGTGCGATGCGGTACGATTTCCGAGTTGTGGTAGCCAAGAGCTAAAAATCCCAGGCCGCGCTTTTGTAAGTCTTGTAGACTGAGCACGAAGCCGAGAACGACCGTCCGCCGACAGCAGGAGCCATTGCTTTGCACGGCTCTCGTTCGTTTGAAAGAACCGGGGGCAGCTCACAACTCGCTATCACCCCGCCGTGCACCCCTCGTCCCAAATCCTCGATACTGACGCCCGCATGTGGCCCAGCTTCCTGTTTAAGTGTGGATCGTCGTTCAGGAACGTCCGTTCTGATGATAGCGTTCTTGTGGCTCGGCTTGCACAGCCGTTGACGCCGGGATTCACCGCCGGCGAACGCCAAAGGGTCTGAATGGAAGAACAAGACCGGTCAAGCTTTGCCGCGTGTAGGCCTAGGTAGGCTTGAGCGGTTGAGGTGCACGGGAGCGGCGTGATTGATTGGATCATGTTGCTCGGTGCCTTGGCTGGACCCCGCATTAGTGGGTCGACGTGGACCCTCGTGAAGGCGGCCCAGCGAGACTAATGCCAAATTATTGAGACGATGGACGGACGGACGCACGAGCGACGCACGAGCGATGCCAGCCGCGCGTGACAGAAAAAAAGACCAATTTTCTGCTTCACGTCGATAATGATCTAACATCCCCAGTGTTATGACCTTGAAATATACATCGACCGGAAGGGCGAATCAAGCACTTTCTGATGATACCTTGATAATGATTTCAAGTCAAAATTTGAAAGACTTACCACAAGAATAAAACAGCATAGGTGGAGCACGGTTCTGTCACTAGCGCCGCATCTTAGTCCCTCGGCGCCTACTAGATCGCGTCGGTACGCGCGCATGCACCAAAGGCTGCATGGGGGTGGTCAGCGTCGGCGGGATCCATTCCGAATCACATTCGTGTGATCCAGTGCGGCATACCAGTCCGTGAAGACCTCGTGGAGATTCTACGAAAACATGGAGCCTCGGGTTGGGAATTGGGAGCAGTATCCCTGTTGTGCTTTCGCCAACCAGGGCGAGATAGTCTGAACCTTGTGCATTCCGATGTGACCCAGGCGCTCGTACCCGCTTTCTACTGATGAACTCATGCCGATCTCATAGCCTCGGAAGGTCGTTTATTTATTGTGTCGGCTCATGGCTGGCCAGCCACCATTTGGGTTAGTCCTTCAAGTGGATGAATCGAGAGGGTGGACAGGATGCAGGGCGTGCCTTCACCTGCTATGCCCGAATAGCTCGCCGATATGGGCATGGTGCCCTTCGTGGTCGAGCACAACCCGTGACCGAAACAAGCCTTTAATGTAGACTCGTGCCCTGCACAAGATTCTTCGCCTACTCGGGTGTTTGGATGGACTTCTGTCTCGGAAACATACGAATATCATCTCTGAACATGGTTCGCCTACTGGCTCTTGTTATCTTTGCGCATGCTATGTTGGCCGTACCAGCCAATAGTGATGCTCTCAATGATGCTCATACCTGGCCAAGGGCCGTCAATCAGACGCTTTATCCTCCTCTCTATGCTAAGCACTCGAGCTCGACGCCTCAGTTCCAGAATGTGAGCCGGATCAACGTGAACCCGTTGATTAAGGCTGTGGCAGGGCACTCGAGCAGCAGCAACTCTACCTCATTGCACAGACGACAAGGGAACAACTTGCCTGTTGGCACATGTGCGCCTGGAACTCCATGTTCGAATGGGGCTTGCTGCAGCAACACTGGGATTTGTGGCTACTCACCAGACCAATGCGGGAGTGGCAGCTGCATATCCAATTGTGACGCGAAAGCCGAGTGCGGCGAGTACGCACCTGCTGGGAATGCGACCTGCCCGCTCAATGTCTGCTGCTCAAAATATGGATTCTGTGGAACGACAGATGACTTCTGTGGAGCTGGTTGCCAGGCTGGATACGGTGGTTGTGGAGAGCCAGATCGACCATCCTGCTCCGGCGCGACGCTACACAGAAGCATCGCGTACTACGAGAGTTGGTCTCCAACACGTCCATGTGATGCAAGATTGCCCACCGATCTTGACCTTACCGGAATCACACACATTAACTTCGGTACACAGAGCCCACGCAATGACCACAAGACGGGACGATCCTAGCTAACGTGAGCCCCTAGCTTTTGCCTACTTCAATCCGTCGACCTTTCAAATTCTACCGATGAACGCTGGCGATCCCGCCCTTTATCAGCAGTTCACTGGGCTCAAAGATACATGGCCGGGTCTCCGAACCGCGATTTCCATCGGTGGTTGGTCCTTCAACGATCTGAACAATTCACCGGACACGAGGCAAGCCTTCAGTACAATGGCAAGCACTGAGGCAAATCGCAGAAGCTTCATTTCTTCGCTGAAAAGCTTCATGCAGACCTATGGCTTTGACGGTATGACCTGGGGCATGATTGATTCTTAACACCAAATGAACTGACCATGGACACCACACAGGCGTCGATATCGACTGGGAATACCCAGGTGCTCCCGACCGCGGCGGAGTGTCGGCTGATACGGAGAATCTGGTAACCCTACTTCAGGAGATGCGTGCTGCTCTTGGTTCTCAATATGATATCAGCGCGACTATACCCAGCAGCTACTGGTACATGAGGTGGTTTGACATCGTGAGTATGGAGAAATATCTCGACTGGTTCAACTTCATGTCTTATGAGTTGGTTCCCTATCGCCGCGAGCCTGACAGATATACCCAACTAACAGATCGCTCAGCCTTCACGGTGTCTGGGATGCGAGCAACGCTAACACCGGTCCGTATCTGCGCCCATCGACGAACATGACCGAGATTGAACTCGCTCTTGACTTGTTATGGCGAAATGGCATCAACCCTGCGAACGTCAATCTCGGCCTCGGATGGTACGGCCGAAGCTTTACTTTGTCAGACGACACATGCACGACTCCCAATGGTGTCTGCCAATTCAGTGCTGGTGGTAATCCAGGGCCATGCACACAGACAGCTGGAATTCTGTCTAACGCCGAGATCTACCAAATCATCAGTCAAACGGGCGTGACTCCTTCTTTCGATGCTAATGCTGCTGTCAACTGGATCACGTGGGATACAAATCAATGGGTAGCTTATGATGACGGTGTTTCGTTCTCAATCAAACGACGCAGAGCGAATAGTCTATGTATGGGCGGCTTCCTTATTTGGGCGATTGATATGGACAATGATGCCGGCACCACAAGTTCTGATATGCTTGGGATCGGTACCTCGAATGGCGTATCCCCCGTGCTTGCCAACAAATTCAAGGTTGGTCTCAAGCAGGCTAACGCCCAGTCTGCCCTTGAGCAATCTTGCTATTGGACATTTTGTGGTGGAGCCTGCCAGCCAGGATTCACTGCACAGACCCAGGGTGGCGGTCAGATCAGCGGAATCACGGGATTTGAGACCTGTTCAAATGGAGAAAAGCAGACCCTCTGCTGTGCAGACGGTACTCTCATGCAGAATTGCCGTTGGTATGGCTTCGGTGGAACTGGTCTGTCATGCAATACCGGCTATTGCCAGGCCCTCGGTTACACTCCTATCGCATACAACTGTGAGCCGTCGCCCTCCACGTTCAGTGCCTTACAATTCTCATTGTGTGAGAGGGTTTGGCTTTAGGCTCTGCAGCTTGTGTCTCTGATATCCATCTGACTAACGACTGCTGTAGCAATATCATTCGCTCCGCCGAGTTCTCCGACTTTGACCCAGTGGACAACGCAGATTTGCAACGGTGAGTGTGCAGCTTCTTGGAGAGCAGCCTATGGTAACGTCCCACAAAGACTAAAGCGCATGAAAACTCGCAGGTGGCTACCAAGCATTTTGCTGCGAGGCTTTCGCACCGTCCAACACCTTGAGCATCCGAAGCCTGGACCTGATTGGTAACGGTGGACCAACGCAAATAGGCCTCAACGTATACCTATTCTATAGACTCCTCACCTTTTGCCTTTGGTCAGAGGGTGTCGAATCGAGTATTGCGTATGAGTTCGGTACGATCGATCCCCCTCCCCTCTCTTTGTGTTTACATTCGCACAGCCTCTGCATAAGTTCCAAGACATGCACTGACCTACCAATGCAGATAGCCTCACTGGCCTGGACATTTATCCTATGACATTTCAGGGAAGCAATAACAACAGTGTTGCGTCATCTTGCGCTGCCAAAGCTTCACAACAAGCTACATGGAAGCCCATTGGCATGTTTACTGGCATGGGCGTGCTTGACTATGGAACTGGTGACCAGGGTCCTCCAAAACGACCATTCAAAGCTCAGCCTCCAGATTTTGTGCCTCAACAACCTTCCTACGGCCAATGGTCTCTCGCAACATATGGACCCCCGCTGCAAGATTGTGCTGTTACCTATACATGCAAGTACGGAAGGGGTTTCGATGAGGTCAGTTCATCGAACCGCGTCAGACTCGTGCCACCGTGCTGGTGCTTACGTATCTCTTCAGATCTGCGACAATCAGCGATGGGCCATTGACAAGGCACTGTACTCGAATTCCGTCTACAGCTACATAGGCAAGCCGAGCCACCTGCGACCAAGATCTCTTTTTCTTGGAATACCTTGAAATTTTTTGTGCTGACTTAGCGAACGAATAGGTCGCCAGAATGATAGTTACTAGTTCGTATCGCAAACCCGACCGTCGATGTTGCATGCTGACCGGTGCTAGCCCCAAATACGATTGGGCACATACCTGGCGTAGTGCTGCTTATCGGACTCTTGCCCAAGTCCCAAATAGTAATAACGAGCCTCGCTGCCAAGTGTGGGTTATGACAACGTAAAGCATCTTCTGGAGGAAAGTGAGCTGACCTGCACATTGCACAGGGATGAGTTCCCCATGGGAGCACTTTATGAAGGGCTCAAACAGGCAGGCAATGGGCAGGTCTGTCGGCTTGTCAACGGGCCGGCCAACCGGTTACAAGGGAGTGACTTTCGGTCCTGGATCTACGCGCGGCTTTATCCTTGCTGGTTGTATCAAATCTTACTAGGCGGTGGACAAGAACCACCACCCATCACGTGGGAGTTCAGCATGACTGCGAATGATCCTCGTACAAGCGCCGCTACAGCAGAGCCTCATTTCATCCAAGCTTATGGTGTAAGAACCACCTCCGATCGAGCCAACACTGGTCGTCACTGACAAGTCTAAGTTTGATTCGCAAACTCCCGGATCCGAATGTTGGGGTGAGTTCGGAAGTCAAAAGCGAAGGATAAAGAGAATCACATCTGACAAGGGAATGCGCGTGACAGCAACTTATGATTACAGTGCTGTACAAACAACCGTACTTGACCATGGCTTCAGAGCTCTCCCAGACGATCCGTGAGCAGCCTCTTCGCCGATTCAGCCTTGTGTTCTTGACGCTCTACTGACTAGCTGCAGGATGTTTGTTTCATACGACTGGCCAGACCAGAACTACAGAGTCGACCCTGCCACTGTTCCTGCGGCATTTACTGCACATCTTCTGCCAGAAGACATTGCCAGTGCGGCCTGGCTGAGACGACGAAATGTGCAATCCGTGCTAGAGAAGAAGTTGCCTGAATATTTTGCCAACTCGGAGAAGAATTTCGTTGGACGCGATGAATGCGAAGTAATCATTGATGAGGAGAATGAGCGGTTTTACGACGGGCGCAAACCCGCCGATGTCCCCATTACCACATCCGGGCCGGGAGAATCCACAGCAATGGCAGTCTCCTCGACCGCAAACGTGGGTTCATTCGCGAAGGTTTCGCGTCCACGAGAGACGGGGTTTGAGTGAGCATGATCCTGAGGGTCATCGGACAAGCCGAACGCTTTGCGCAGAGTCTCCTCCGCGCGTGACTATTGGGACGAAGAGCAGGCTAATGGAGTGATTATCGATATTAGCTTGGAGAATTTCGTCCTGAAACGCAAGAATTGCGCTTCCATATGTTCCTGAAACAATGCATTTTTAGGGATCAGTACCAATTAGGTTTGCCAACGAGAACACTGTTACGTCATCCTCATGGTAGTGGAGAACCGGCTAGGTGTAACATGGGTTGTAGCAGCGTACAGAGGCACTTGACCACCAAGCAGGGCCTTCGTGTCAAAACTGATTACTGCCTTCGTTTGTACGCATGTGCGCAGCCTGATATACGCTGGCGCGTAGTAGGCTTGGCGCGCGTCACGTGAGATAGATCTGTTCCTTAGAACAGCCTGGGGCTCGGCTGTTACAACTTTACTAATAACTTGATTCATAT